>CM040628.1:69505439-69517801 GCA_022817965.1 Solanum lycopersicoides | reverse complement strand
GTTTAAAAGTGTGAGCAGAAAAAATAAACATTGTTACTTTCTTTTTATTCCGTTGAAATTAAATTTGAATTTATATATTATAAGGCTCACTTCGTGTGGAACGATGCTCCAGACATGATTTTTATAATATTAACATAATTTATATCAATCTTTTGTCACGTTATACATGCAACATGGAGTAGAATTATTTTATGCCTTCTATATATTTTTCGATCTCGATTTTGTGAAATTGAGATTGTGATTCTTTTGAATTTGAAAAAAAAGAAGAGAAGCTAATAGTATATTTCAAGTAGCAATAATATGTAAAATAATTGAGTGCATTATTTATTTAAGAGGGTTGCATCGAAACTTGAATGAAAGGATGCAACCAACTTCTTCGAATTCAGAATTTTATGACAACGATTTCAAATATTTCTAACTAAATTTTAAACTTAATATTTATACTCATTTTTCATCGTAAAAAAAAAAGAAAAGGAAAAGAGTTAAAAATATCTGAATTTTGGTCAAAATTGTTGTAATACTCCCTTCATTCTATATTAATTGAACTCTTGCGGCATTTTTCATTTTTTAAATTAACTTAGATTGTTGAATCTTCAAGATTATTTTTAAAATATTTTTTCAATTTTACCCTTCATTTGAATTTTCGATATGATGACTTCAATAAATTTTGACAATAATTAATAGCGGTTAAAATGGAAAACAATGTTCTATTTATGACTTAATCTACTTTTCTTAAATGGTGAAAAATACCTCAAAAATTCAATTAATATGTAATGGAAGGAGTATTGTATTTAAAAGATATATAGATATCCACATACACATCATAATTATTGCATCATTATAAATAGTAATTTGTCCATACACTATTAAATGGTGCAGGCGTAACAAATAAGTTTGAGATTGTTACAACAATTTCGATCAAAATTAAAATATATCTCAAAACATTTTCCCCCAAAAAATACATTTTAAAAGTCTTGCAATGTCAAACATATCTTTATTTGGAGAGATACTTAGTAGAATATTATAAATTTACTATATAGTGAATCCAAAATTGTTGTGTCTACTAACAAAATCTTTAAAGATTCCATAAAATTATTGTATTATACTATATTATATGGTCAATAATTTGAAATTTGTGCTTCACGTGATTAATGTGGGAGACTTTTTAATATGTACCACAAAGTTTAGCTTATAATTATATATGATATGATTTGCCCTTTAAATAAACTTGTCTTTAGGCTAACGTAAAATAGGAACAAAGTGCAAATTGGAGTGTACAAAGGACCACAAGTTCAACAATCAATATAAAGAAATAAAAATTACCACAGTTTTTCACCAAAATTGGTTAATTTTTACGCTGACTGTCAGCCTACGTAATACTTCACCTTTAATCGAACTTGAAATCAATAGTTGTATTACAAGCAGTGAGTACTACACGAGCTCGTAAGAAAAATATTTAGCAATCAGCACTAAACATTTTGTTGGTACTTAACACAACAATCTCCACAATACATAGTCCTAAATAACAGTAATATCTACAGCAAATCAGTGTACACCCACACCCACAAGTGTGTTTTAGCATTTTAGCATTTTATTCATCTCAAAGTTGTGATTTTGAACACAAATGCAAAAAGGAGGAAAACTAATATGCAAGTATTATTGATGTAAAAAGACCAGCATCAAGAAAATGATGTCATACCGATCAAGGATGAAAGAAATTCAGCAGCTGTTCTCGGCATAGTCCACTTCAATCCCAACAAATATAGGAACATCTGTCAAATCTGTGTAGATAATATAGAGCAATGTAAGAAAATATGGTAAACTGATTCCGCCTCTATTCAGGACATGTAGCAGACTAGCTGTATCCGTCTTTTGTAGATTGTCTTGAGTCGACCACACAACTTACTTTTCTGTATCCTCTTAAATACACCAAAAGTAAGTTGATTAGTACTTGTGGGCTGTGAGTAGCATCTTGTAACAGAGTTGACTGTGAATGAACCACAGTCCTGCCATCTACAACTTAACGGATCATTACTGTTGTTCGAATGAGAAACTGAGGATAAAAGGTTGGAAAAGAGTAGTATTTTCATGTAGGATCAACATGAAACAGAGTGATTAGAGTTGTGTACTACTTATGGGAATCAAAGGTGATTAGAGTTGTGTACCAAGACCCTACTTAAATCCATGCTTTCAACTTATGGAAGATCTCGAAGAATGTGCTATGTACCAGAGGAATGTACAAGGTCTAGAGCTAGTTTACATATTTGGTTTTAAACTTACTACTAGACACATCACAAAAAAGAGTGTTGAGGTAATTATACCTATCAGAAGGCACTCCGTCACGTTATCAGCAAAAAACTTTTGCAGCAACGTTATTCATCTCAAATAATTTTACACCTTGCAATAGTAGGCATACAGATCAATGCATCAATCAGACAAGGACGTGTCAGGTTCGCTATAACCTGAATTCTTCTCGTCAGACTCTGATCCACTGTCAAAATTGATACATTGGGTTTCCAGGGATCCATTTGAGTCGCCACCTGCTTTAAGGAGTCCCTTTAACTCATCAAGAATGAAGGACTCTACCACCTTCCAGAAGAATGTAGCGTTGTCCCCCAGAAAACCTATCCAAAAGACCGTCCCTCTCTTTTTTACTCGGCAGTATAATGATTTGGCTTTCAGTGCTTTAAGAATACTCACAACACCCTCTGAACTTCCCTTTACTCTCAATAGAATATCACCAGATGATGTCCGGTAACCACCGTACATATACCAGTAAGCAAGAACGCGAGGTGACAACCATCTATGTATAAGTTTTGGTATACAAGGACGTCCATTGGGCCAGAACTGATCAGCATAGAAAGTAAAAGAAGAATGTGAAATGGTAGTAAAAGAATTAGGAATGTCAGCAGTGCTATCCACCATCATATCATGAGAGCCTAACCACTCGCGAAATTCATCATGTATGTGTCTCTTAAAAATGGAATGGATCCTCGACTCTTTATCAAATTCATAATGGATTGCATGCAATCTTCTCTCTCCATCTGATCTAATTTGCACACCCCCAAGAAGCAACCCCGTCAAAACCTCTCGTTGTTCTGGTGTGAGCTTCAGCCTAATAGGTTCTTCAACTACTTTCTTCCGCAAACTAAGAACATAATCAAGTCTTTCCATCAACGAAGATTCAATCTCAACGTCGTATTTCTTTTGCCGCATCAAGTTGTATATCTTTACTGCCTTCACATACTCACCAGAGGTCATATAGCCTCTCAAAATACTGTTGCAAGCACGAGAATCAACACCAATTGCCACATTACCACGCATTTCACGGAAGATTTCTTCAGCCAGAATCAGATTGCCAGTATTCACCAACAAATCCAAATAAATGTTAAAAACTGTCAGATTTGGATGGCAGACTTCACGGTACCGGAGAAAGGTAGATTCCAGTTTCTCATGTAAACCTGCAACATAGTACATCCTCATCAAATCGATGAATGATGGGACCAGCTGTTTCATACCACTGTTTATGAACTCGGACATGATAGAATCTGCAAGGTCTAGTTTTTGATATTTAGACAGCACCTTTATTATTTTATGGTATGCTGCAACGGAGGTGGAACCCAGTTGTTCCTGCATCCTCCTAAATACTTTCATAGATTTTGTAGGTTCTCCAATCTTTGCATATACTTCCATACGATAGACAAAAGTTTGAGAAGGAGGACTGCCATCGATGGAGAGAAGCTTTGACCAAGTTCTTTCGGCTTCCTCCACATTCCCATCCTTCGAGCAAGCTCTTAAAACTGACACAAGTACCTCTTTGCTCTCTTTAATTCCTCTAGACCGCATTTCTGCTCTTAGTGCAGCGATTCTTTCCATATCGACCACATCTTGATAACTGTGAAGCCATATAAGACCCCCGAAAATATCTCTGTGTATTTCCAAACCAGAGGAAGTCAAGTTCTGATATATAAATTCAGCCTGTTTCAGAAAGTGTTTACTCTCGTTCGATGCCTTCCCCAAAAGAGCTTTAAACAGAGAATTGTGTAAGTTAAGCCGAGGCTTATAACCTCCCAAGTGCACCATGCGATTGTAGATGTTACAGGCTTCATCTAACACCGATGGTCCAGATGAACTAAGATAGGCAATAATGAGAATATGGAATGTAGATTCACAAGGCACTCGTCCCTGATTAATTATGTCATCAAAAATCTCCCGGCACTTCAAGTGCTTTCGTTCCTTTCCCAAATAATCTGCTAGCTTCGTAGCTAGAGCGAAATCAAATCGAAACCAATGTTGCTGCATCATCCATTTGTAAACCTGCTATTTTACACCAGACACTTTTAGATCTTTGAGATTTAGAGTTTAGACACTATTTTTTAATACATAATATGAGTAATTAGGCATCGGACAAATGGAAAAATAAGTTTTTTAACAAAGTGCATGCAATTAAATGTAAAATGCCGATAGCTACTCTTCCTCAGTCATTCCAAATGAAAAAAACAAGGCACCATGGAGTGCGATGTGCAAAAACGATGAAATACTAAACCTTGACAAGACTGGCTTGTCACACAAATACTTAATGTATAAGTACAAAATCTTAAGAAGCACAAGTATCATTATCAGAAAAAATGAACCAAGCACAGAGAAACGGCAATTTTCTCCACCATTTGTAGCAAATATCATCGACATAATAGTTAGTGATAAGTGAAGCCACTAATGATCAACCCAAATATTATACCAACGTAACCAAAAACACTAAAAGATGCCATCCTTTTCTATAATAAAGAATTGACTAAACTAAAGCATATGAACACATTACCCTAAAAGAAGCTTCAGTTTTCGTGTATACACTGTGAGAAATATAGGGAAAAAATAATATTGAATTGTTGTTGTATCTACATTATTACATGAGACCCTATTTATAGACCATAAAATACAATCCTTTACCAAATAGGATACTATTTAGTAGTCCTATTCCTATTCTAATAGGATTATATAAACCTATTCCTATTTTAATAGTATTGTATAAACTATTCCTATTCTAATAGGATTGTATAAACCTATTCATATTCTAACACTCCCCCTCAAGCTAGTGCGTACAATTCATGCACCTAGCTTGTTACAAATGTAATTAACACGGGGACCGATGAGGGGCTTGGTGAGATATTTGCAGACTTCACAAAATTGACGGTCAATCTTAATGTGCTTGTCTTCTCATTAAATACTGAATTTGATGAATTTGATGCATAATGCCAGTAAATCTCAATGTGCTTAATCTTCGCATGAAATACTGAATTTGATTCATAATGTTGGTGTTGAACTTCCCAACCCAAGCTTGAGAAAAAATTGTTCTAGACCATAGAGTGATTTGTACAATCGATGACACAACACAATCGACATACAAGGCTACTAAACTCCCCCTGAGCAACGAAGTGCTCAAATCTAATATAAAGTATATGGATCATGTTGGCATCAATAGATGAGTTAATATTAAATAAGAAAGTCACCAAAATAATTATTGGAACATGCTCATATGCCGTAGTAATAGAAAAAAATGGTCACAATCTAAGAAATAAATTTATATAAGTAGGGTCGGAATGATGTCACGACCCAACTAGAAAATAGAAATTATATAGGATCGTTGGAACGACCCCATTGATAAAAAAAGAGAAATAATATGGGTAGGGTCGGAATGATGGCACGACCCTAATGAAAAAGAGAAATTATATAGGTAGGATTGGAATGATGGCACAACCCTACGCAAATCAGATTTGAGGAGTCACCCGAAAAGACGAATGGAACTATGCAAATAAAATCTAAGTTACTGAAAAGACACATGATGTTATGCAACTCAGATATGAGAAAATAGTTCAGAAAAAAAAATCCACGGTACTACACAAATTCAATATGAGAAGTAGTCCGGGAGATGCACGGTGCTACGCAAATCAGATATGCAAAAAAAGGTAGTCACCGGAAAGATGGGACGGTGCTACAAAATTAAATATGAAAAAGTAATCACCGGAAAGATGGGACAGTGCTACAAAATTAAATATGGGAAAATAGTCACTAGAAAGATACACGGTGACCCAACTTTTGCTAACATAATCATTGGCCAGACGGGCGGCATATATGAGTAATAGCCGCCCGCCGACAGCTGAAGCTCTTTGATTGTTTACAAAGATCGTAGAGGCTCTGATACCATGTGAGAAATATAGGGAAAAAATAATATTGAATTGTTGTTGTATCTACATTATTACATGAGACCCTATTTATAGACCATAGAATACAATCCTTTACCAAATAGGATACTATTTAGTAGTCCTATTCCTATTCTAATAGGATTATATAAACCTATTCCTATTTTAATAGTATTGTATAAACTATTCCTATTCTAATAGGATTGTATAAACCTATTCATATTCTAACATACACATATAGTATAACAGAAATTTTCTCCAAAATCTATAGCAATTTTTTCCACATAGCTACTGTTAAGTGAGGCTACTAATGATCAATTCGAAAACTTTTACCAACATAACCAAAAACACTACAGATAACAACCTTTTTAAACTAAAGGAAATGAACACCATAACCCTAAAAGCAGCTTCATTTTCGCGAACACACATACAGTTCAACAGAATTTTTCTCCACATTCTCCAATATTTATATCAAATTTCTTCCACATAATATATACTAATAAGTGAGGCTACAAATGATCAACCCAAATACTTTTACCAACATAACTAAAAGGCATAATACATACATATGCCTTTAACTTGGCGTCAACTTATATCTATGTCCTCCAACTTTGAGTGTTAAAATTGAACAATTAGACACGTAACATAATACATAGTTACATACACATAAGACATCACATAAGATGCCACACAAATTGCCACATAGGACACTTCTATCGTCTGTCTACTTGTTCAACTCAGTATAAGTTTAAATGTGTATTTGTATACACTCAAAGTTGGAGGACATAATATCTAGATGCCAGAGGTCAAGTAGGACGCGTGTGTTTACTTAACATAATACATACACATAAGATGCCACATGAATTGCCATATAGGACATGACTTGAGTCTGTTTACTTGTTCAATTCTATACAAGTTTAAATGTGTACTTGTACACACTCAGAATCGAAAGACATAGGACATAGATGGCAGAGGTCAAGTACGACATGTGTGTCTACTTGTTCAACTCTAAAAGAAATGAAGACATTACCCTAAAAGCAGCTTCATTTTCGCGAATTCTCATACAATGAATAGCAACAAAACTCCCATCTTCTTGCCTAAACCACTTCCTTTGTGCATTCAAAATCCTAACCATAGTAGGCGTCTTATGAGCAGGAAGCTCTTTACAAAGCCAAGCTAATCTTGCCCTACGCCATTGATCAGGTATATCCTCTAATTCCCTCACCTCAACAGCTGGGGTTTCAAACTTCTTCAACTCCACAGAATCAAAAGAATCATCAAAATTGAAACTTTCAGCAACCCCAGAAGCAGAAACAGGGTCCCAATTGTCGAAATCAACTTGGGTTTCTTGGGAATTGAGCAGAAGTTGTTGGGGTAAAGTGGAAGATGAAGAAAAGGGGGTGTAAAGGGATATTGAGGGAGATAATGAAAGGGGTTTTAGGAGAAGGAAAAAGGGTGATGAAGGTAAGAGGTGATGGCGATGATGCCGCCGGCCGCCGTGGTGGTGGCGGAGTGGGGAGGAGGGAGGGCGGAGGACGGTGGGCATGAAGGATTGGATAAGGTAAGTATTACATAACAGTGGAGTGGACATGAAGAGTAAAGTATTTAGCTTGTTGGAGTTGTCCAAACATAGCCTTATTTATCGCGAAATGTTTAATTCATGGACTAAATTATTTTCGAATTATTCTAAACAATTCAAATATTTTATGTTTTATGTATATCGAACAAAAAAAAATATGATGTAGCTTTCATCTTATTCACTTTGCGTTACTATGATGTGTATATTTTCGTTAACATCTCAAATATCCTAAATTATCATGAATTAGTGACTTTAACTATTTGAAATTTTCTCTCTTAGGAATAACATGTCTGATATATTATTTTAATGAACTTACGAGTTATGTCTTTTTTATAAGTTATTTTAATGAACTTATATTTCAAATATTCAATTATCTTTCAGATTTCTAACCTCACATTTCATCAATTAAAAATATGTTATCAACTAAATAATATACATTATATATTGCGTCAGTATGTCCATCACCAAAGCAAATATAATGGATCAAAAAACAAATCTCTAGGGCTTCTCATTTATGTCTTTAAACACAAAACTTTGTAAGTTCTAAAAGTGAGTTTATACCTCTATAAACATAAATTTTATAGACACTAAGTAATACCTTATATAAAATAAATTTGTACTTTGTAAATGCTACTTAAAAAAACAAAAATAAATTATTTTAAATATGGCCATATGGAGAACAAAAATTTAAAACTACACAACTTTTAAATGCTTGCCATAAAGTGGCTACCTGATAAAAATAGGAAAAATTACTTAATATACAACTTATTTTGTTACTATATTTTAAAAAAATTTCTGTCATTTGAAAAAATCACAAAAATTATCTCTTCTATTTTTAGATACATCACTTTACGTGATATCGATCGAATATATCACTTTATATGATATATTAAGACGTTGAGTGATGTATTTCAATCAGAATACAATGTATTGGAATATATCTAAAATCGAAACACAATATATCAAGACATTTTTAGATGTGTGTGAATTCCACCAAATTTAAATAAGGGAAACTTACATAAATATACTTTAATAAAAAATATTTACCATTTATAGCAATAATTTTTTTTTTTTAATTGATCAGTTTTAATTCATTTATAATACAAGTTTAATACATATTACAAAGAATAATTTATTATTCACATATTATACAAGTTTTAGTGATGGATAATACCTTTTTCACACATTTTAATACATTTATAATACAATGTGTCAAATTTTTACTAAACAAACATAATATATTTAAAAAAATAATTATAATTCATATATATTGCATGCATAATTCACTTTTAATTCATATTGCAGATTTTACATAATATTGCTATAAATGATAATAACTAAAAAGTATCGCTAAAATCAGTAATTATAGATTAAAATATACTAATTTATGTAATTTTTCCAATTCGTCTCTCATATAAATAACAAAAAAGAGAAAGTTCAAATATTGGCCCATAAATGATAATGGTATATTGGGCTACCTCAAATTAGGCCCATCGGGTTCTCTTAGTATACACAAATTTTTTTTAAAGTTTTTGTCAAATTGAGAAACCATAAACCCTAGTTAAGCGGCAATTTTTTCTATATAAACCCTCTAAAACCCTTACTTGTACCGCCCTCTTCAATCTTTGCACTTCGAATAGCAGTCTTTTTTGCTCTCTTACTTCGCCCCCAGTTTTTCAGCTTTTCAAACAATCATCAATGGAGTTTTGGGGTATGATTAAAATTCAATTTTATTGTGTTTTCTGCTTCTTTATTGGTGATTATTTGAATAGAAAGTAATTAACTTTATGGGTTTTTTGTTGTTGCTTGATACAGTTTATGGTTGAAATTTGATTTCTGTGTGTTTCCTTGCTTTACTTTGTTACCCCTAATATTTGAGGTTTTCACATCATCAATGGAGTTTTGGAGTTTTGGGGTGTGTTTAAAAATCAGTTTTTATGTGCTTCCTTGTTTGGTTTTTGATTATTTGAAAAGAAAGTAATGAAATTTGTGGGATTTTGCTTGTTATGTTGTTGTTGTGCTTTTTTTTTTTTTTGTGTTAGTTATCTTGTAGTGTTTTGAGTTATGCTGGAAAGTCAATTTCTGTATGTTTTATATGGGTTTTCTTGTTTATGGGTGATTATTCAAAAATAAAGTAATAATCTTTTTCAAGGTTATGGAGCTTCTTTTGTTAGTTTTTTCTCCTTATGTTAGTTTCTAACTGATATGTTGTTCAATCTTAGCCTGTGTTACTGGTAATTTGTATTGATTTTAGTGTTAAGATTGTATGCACTTTGTGGGGTATGTGTAAAAAGCAATTATTTGCTATGTTACTTTTTTAAAGATATAATCTTGATGAATTTTAAATAACATCAGATAAGAGAAATAAGTTGCAATCTTTGAGCTAAATGCCCTACTTTGAAATATAAATATGTTGTGATATCACTTTTTAGTATTCATACGTTATAGGTGTTCTTCAAAATTTGTGTGGATTGTTTTAAAGAAGGCTGTGTACACTCCCGTGAACCATCCCCCCTCGAGGGATCATACGGGGTTTATTGTAGTTGTATGCTGTGTAACTTATTAAGGTGTGACATCTCTTTCACATGAACTATGTATAGGTGTTGAAGTGAAAGCAGGACAAACACTAAAGGTTAAGCCTGAGCTTTTCAAGCTCATTCATATTTCCCAGGTTAGGTTTTTTCTTGGTAGCATAACGTCTCTCTGCGTTTAAATGGATATCAGGGCGTTTTTGAATGTTGAAATCTTGGTTTTGTTTGTAGGCTGCCATAGGTGAAGTGAAGGATGTCAAAGAAGCCAAATATGTTCCATTACGCCTAACTGTTGGAGATAACAAATATGTCATTGGAACTCTATCCGCTGAGGATAGACCTCAGTTGATGTTTGATTTGGTCTTTGAAAAGGAGTTTGAACTTTCACATGGATGGAAAAATGGGAGTGTGCACTTCATGGGATACTCTGCTGATGATCCGAGCGGTGATGAAATTGACTCTGGAGATGATGTTTTTTCCGATGAAGAGAATGTTTTGGAGGCACTGAATGGGAAACTTGAGGCTGATGTGAAGGATGTAAAGCCTGATGCAAAGAAGTCTGCACCTGTTAAGGATGAGAAAAATGCTAGGTAGCTGAATCAAAAAGAGGCAGAGTCTGATGAAGATGATGACGTTCTGAAGATGACTCTGACGATGAGACGATTCTGATGATGTCCTCTAGGCATGGTATGATTCATAAAGACTTTTGTGAATGCTTATTCTGCTCTTTTATACGAGCTCCTGTTGTTTATTCTAGATGGTCCAGAAGGGATGGATTTTTCTGACGATTCCGAGGGTGATGATTCCGAGGAAGATGATTCAGAAGAGAAACACCTAAAAGGTACTAAATTTTGGATCTTTCTGTGATTGTGCTTTATTTTTTTCCGGACATGTGAAGGCGTTGTAATTAGATTAGTTATGCTAATCGATTTTAATGATAAAGGTTGAGCAGAAGAAGAGACCAGCTCCATCTCCTAAGTAGCTCCTGGCTCTGGCAAAAAAGCTAAACAAGCAACCCCGACAACAAGTCAGGTCGATTACATATTTCATGTTTCATTTAACGAAATGTTACTATACGATCTTTGTCGTTGACATCCTTTTCTTTTTCAGGTGGTAAGAAAGGTCCAGGCACCCTTCTGCTAAGCAAACGGTAAAACCTGCATTCAATGGTAGTAACAACAACCAAAACTTCAGTCCCCGAATTGGTGGTCAGTTCTCTGGCAACAAATCTAACAACAAGTTGTACACACCACAAAGCCCTTCCCCTTTTCCCCCACGCCCTTCGCTTGAAACACGGCTAATTTTTTATTGACATTACTTGTGCAGGAATTCAGTGGCCAAAAGAACTTCAAGGCAGCAAGGGAGGAAGTAGAGTGCTTGAAGATGTTGTTGAGGCAAAGAATTTTTTTTTTATTATTATTTTTTAGTTTATAGATGATGTTTGGTCTCTATGGTTTAAGCTATTTTCATTTAGTTTTAGTAGGTCGATTTTGATGAATTGTTTTTGTTACCAGAAAGTTTTGCCCCTATCTATCTATATTGATTACTATTTTACACCTTTCTTTTATGATCCTTTAGTCTTACAACTTCATTTTATTGTTTAACTGTGATATAGTCCCACTGTGCTGCTTTGATTAGGAACTTCTTTTTAACTTATTATCTATCGAAAACAATCTCTATTCTCTATCCGTTTGGTAGGGTTAAGGTCTTGAGGCTCCATTGGAGAGCATAGTCTAACTTGACTGCAATAATTTGGATTTGGAGAGAGAAATTCTACGTGTAAAGGACACAAATTTAAAGTTCGACACCCTTGATAAAAGCTATCATTTTAGCGCAATATTGATGAATGTCCATTTGAATGAAGGAGTTTTCGGGTAGGGCTGTGTATCGGTCGATTCGATTGGGTTTTGAAGTTTATCGGGTTGGCTTATTGGTAATCGGTTTGTAGAGATGGTAAACCGTTATAGAACATTAAGGTATTGGCTTATCGGTTATTGGTTTATCGGTTTTTTGATCGTTATCGATTCAGTTATCGGTTTAACCGTTAAGATTTGA
>CM040628.1:69111293-69505109 GCA_022817965.1 Solanum lycopersicoides | reverse complement strand
CACAAAAGAAAAAACATTAAAAATCACTTAGAAACAAGGTGACAAACAAAATAAATCAGCACTTGAGTTCACAAGTTACATCTTGCTCAAAGCAATCACTTTTACATTGTAAAATAATCGAGTGTTGAGACAACAAAAAAAAAATAGGAAATTAAACTCCAAGTCGAGGACTATATAAACAAAATGGTATAATATAACTATTTAATTTACAATATCGAATTATCGGTTAACCCGTTAATTGAAAAAACTTTAAATCGTTTAAGAAATGCCGATAACCGATAACAAAAAAAATTCAAAACCGTTATCAAAACCACTAAACCAATAACCCAATACTATAAACCAATAACTTTTTTATCGGTTCGAGTTTATCAGTTTCGGTTCAATTTGAACAGCCGTAAATTTCGAGTTTAATCCAAAAAAATTAGGCCCCAAACCAATATTTTATTATTTTATTTTGACAATGAATAGTAAAATAGTATTAAAACTATTTAAATTGATTTTTGAGTAGTAGATTCTTCTAGGAATACTCAAATATGGATGCGTTATTTCAGCCAAATCTATGAAGAGGGAAATAATTATTTATTTTCATTTGAATTGTCAATGAATTCAAATGTGTAATTAACCATATCTACAAAACTTTCTTATTAGAGAATATTGTTTTCCTCTTTGATTAGAAAGAAATTAAATAATAAAAGTAGAGTGAGTATATATTATCTGATTATACTTAGAATGTATGTGAGCGAAATATGAAGAAAATTGAAACTACAATAATGTTTCTCCTATTATGTAATTGTCTTCATATACTCAATCGTAGATGAATCATATCATACACAAATAAAGACTCATTAAAATTATTATTTTTTATTTGAGTACTAGAGGCGCATACAAATATTATTTGGATAAAGATATTGATGGAGCGTCGTTGAAAAATTATAATAACATGAGCGGATGTAGAAAAATCTTTATGATTTCAAAATAATTTTTTATAAAATTTTTTGAAAGAAAAACATCTTCATAATTCTCCGATGATTATGACCTTATTGATACTTGTTATTAAATAAGCTCTAATTAAATAATTCTGTGAATTATTTTGTTTAAACAAATTTAAATTATATATTATTATTTTTAATATAATATGAAAATATTACAATAAAACAGTAAAAACTCAAAATGCTTTCAATATATTATAGAAATCATAAACTTCATATAACTTATGAGTATCAATCTTAATTAATTACACTAAATATTTTGTATATTGTATATGTTTAGTCAAAGATAGATCCTCTATATTTTGAAATCAGACAATCACGTCTTCTATTTTATAAAATCATACAAATTTTATCCACTAATAGTGTTATTTCTAATTTCCTAAAAAATAATTATACAAACATTGTATATCATGAATGTTCTACATAAATAATGAATTCTATTTAACTAATTATATACATAATTAGTTATATATTTAACTAATTTGTTTATGTAAAGCAAGAAAATAAATAAACAAAAATTATATATAATATAATATTTCATTAAAATAAAATTATAAATAATGTACGTATTTATATTAAAGTAAGTTATTACTAACCGTTGATATATCTTATTAACTAATTTGTATCACTTAACATTTTTTAAAAATATATTAATTTTATTTTAAATCAAATGCATGAACAAATTTTTTATTTTCAGTTTAAAATTTTGTGAGAATAACTTCACAAAAACTATTTTTATAATTTTAATTTATCATATAATAGCAAACTAATAACCTAAAATAAATGGAGTAGCTAGGGTTTGATTTAATTGTGCTCCATAGCAAACGTTTGCCAAAATTTGCCAGCGAATTATACAATTGCAGCGAATTATACAATTGCAGCGAATTATACAATTTAGGCCAGAAAATCATACAATTGTATATGTATAGCGAATTATACAGTTATATGTTGTTATGGAGCGCAATTATGCAAACTTTGATATAACATACAAATATAAATTTTTTATTTGCTATATTTGAAAGTTGCCCTTAACTAATTTGTATCACTTAACATTTTTTAAAATATATTAATCTTATTTTAAATCAAATGCATGAACAAATTTTTTATTTTCAGTTTAAAATTTTGTGAGAATAACTTCACAAAAACTATTTTTATAATTTTAATTTATCATTTAATAATTTACTTTAACGTATTTAGTTATAGATAAATTCATTGAAGGTGTAAGTTAAGAATTTTGACAGTACATGATGCGTAAGTGTTCTATTTTAAAATATGAATAATTTATTTAAAACTGCTAATATAAAAGTTTTTTAATATATTAATTATTTATATAGAAAAACATGTGAAATTAAATCTCAAAAATAGTATTTTTTTGTTATCTTATATAATTACTTCATTGGAGACGCAGACTAGATATTTATTCTTGTTAGTTTTTTTTTTTTTAATTTACTCCACATTTTAAATATTTTTTTAAAAAGAGCCAGGAGAATTAAAAAAAGGTAAGGTAAAGAAATAAAATGACGAAAAAAACGAGAAGCAAAATGAATTTGACGAAGAAACAAAACTATTAAATAATTTTCCTATTTTATCAGGTGAAATTCAAAAAAATAATCTTATCAAAATAATAAATGCTTTATGCAATTTACTAGACAAAGCCAGCCTTAATATTATTTCTTTATTTTGAAGTAAAAGGTCAGAAGTGTCTTTTCAATATTCTGATCAAAATTTTCTGATTGTTTAGCATCTCTCATTACGGAAAATGACATTACTTCTTAAGTATGTGAAATATATCATTTATATCATTTGTTACATTTTGGAGAGTTAATACCTTATATGGCCATTCAACTATGCATTATTTTCTCAGAAAGTCACTTAACTTATAATTTTAATTCAAAAGTCACTCAACTATCTCTTCATCTCTCAGAAAGTCACTCAACTTTAAATTTTAACTCAAACAACTATTTCCTTTTTCTTCAAAAAGTCACTCAATCTATTTAATTACTTTTTAAATTAAATTTTATTAAAATTAATTATTTATATAACAAATCAAAATTTTAAAAGATAAATCATTTAATAATTCATTATCTTTTAAAATTTTGATTTGTTATATAAATAATTAATTTCAACAAAATAATTAAATAGATTGAGTGACTTTTTGAAGAAAAAGGAAATAGTTATTTGAGTTAAAATTTAAAGTTGAGTGACTTTCTGAGAGAAGAAGAGATAACTCAGTAACTTTTGAGTTAATTAAAAGTTGAGTGACTTTTTGAGAGAAAAAGTGCATAGTTGAGTAATCATATCAGGTATTAACTCCATTTTTTTGGATTAAAAATGCTCCTGCGTATACCTCAAAAGTTAACATCTCACATTTTTATTGACTTAATAATCCACGTGGGACTAATCCTACTGCGAACAAGTCATTTAAGTTACACTACTACAACTATTTACAAAGGAACACAAAATCATCTCTCTCATAATCAAGGTAGTAAACTAGAATCAACACAAGATAGAGGAAATAGTTTCACACACACACTTTCAAATTTGAGTAGAAGAAAACGATAACTGGTGTATTTACTTGCCTATTTACTTTTGTCCCTCTTCTAGTACCAAGCACTTAAGACCCTCCCAACTTCAAAAGAAATATAAGCATCAAGGCAAGCATAACATATCTGTTCATTGGTAAGCCAGCGCTCATCCCAAGCACTGGTTGTCACACTCTTGGGCTTCTCAATCTTTATTCCAGCAATTTTCCTCCCCAAATCTTTGAGCCCCGAATTAAGAAGCTTCTTCTTGTTCAGTTCCTCTGCCGCCCACTCCCGGAGATCAACAATGTTCGATACTTCAAGATAATAGTCCTCCCACAGCTTGTCCACATCACTACGAATACCAACTCCGACGAATCTGTAGTCGTCGTTGTTCAGGAATTATCGGAGTCGGAGGGGGATGTGTCTGGAGTGGAGAACTTGGTAGATGAGGCAGGAGTTCCCGACACAGAGCTGGATAGTGGCGACGGGATTAAAGTTTGGGAGCCACTCGATGTCAAGCCCTACAATCAAACGGTGAAGACGGGATCCGTTTTGGGCTTCGATTTTTCTGATCCATGAGGCGACGGAAGAAGGATGAATGGTGACGGTAGTTTCGATTTCGGTGTCGTCCAGAATGACCTTGTAGAGTCTGTAAGCAAAGGCCGATTCACACTCGATTAACTGCACATCCATGGCGTTCAAAGGCAAGAACTGTGAATTTTGAAGCAAGAAATACAAGTAAATTTAGGGAAAGTGTTCGCAAAATACCAAAAATCAATCAAAGATGTGAGAGTGGAGGTCCCACTAAAATTAAAGCACTAACTTTAAAGTGTATAATTTTATATAATTCTTTTCTCTTAAATTTTTCGCTTATAAAATTATGTTAGAATATATTACTGTGACTTATAAAATTATATTGAATATATTATTGTGGTTGTTAGTAATCACGACTTGATATTATTATGTCCTTTGTAAAGATCTAATGTTGTGGACCAATAGAGACACCAATTATCAACAGGCCCACGTAAAATAAAGATTGTTGTACAAATAGTATCAATCAATGCCACGGTATAAAATTTTACTCTCATTTTAAATATCTGGTGCATAGTGTTAGCCACAAAAATTATTTACATGTTAAGTTTACAAACAAATACACTTTACTAATCGGCATATGTTGTAAATTGTAATATGACATGACCGTGAAGGTTAGTACGTGTCTTGCTTTTATCATTCATTATTAATAACATAATGTTTTTCATGGTATTTATTAACCTTCAATTTCTATTAAAAAACAAATTAATTTTTTTGAAGGTTGGGGGGGGGCTGGCCGGGGGATGGGGTAGAAGTAAAAATAAAAATTTGAAGTTGAAAATATTTTTAAAAAACAAAATTAATTTTTTGGGGAGGGGATGGGGTTGGGGGGTGGGCGGTGGGGGCAGGGTTCAGGTGGGGGCAGGGTTCAGGTGAAAAAATAAATTTTTGAAATAAAATTTATTTTTTTAAAATTGATGTTTTTCCAAAAAAAAATATATAATTTGAAATTGGAGGAGAGTTTTGGAAAATATTTTCCTTAATTTTTTAAGGGAAGTCATTTTCCTTAATTTTGAGAAAAATGAGTTGATTTGAAAAATATTTTTCAAAACTTTTGTCCCAACCAAACATGGTTATTACAGAAAGATTATAGAGTGATTATTTTCAAAAAAAGAAAAGAGAAAATTCATATTATAAAATAAGAAAATAAGAATGAAATAAAATTAATAATATAATTGATGAGAGAGAAAAAAAGATTCATTTTTTAGAAATAAAAAAAAGAGATTTTGATTCGAGTTGATTGTCTGAAAAATAAAAAACTCTATTTTTAAAGAATAAAATAGAGGATAGGATTGAAAATGCCGTAATAACTGTTAGAAGAGTGAAACACTAGATCCGATTCAAATATAAGGATGACCAAAACGATAAGGTAACATCACAGTTAAACTCAACTTCAACCAAATATTGTCCAAACGCCAACATACACACAGTACTGTTCGTTCAACTGTCAGCACAGGCCAAAATCAATACCTAAATGATATCATCAAGATTCTTTTCTAGACGACTAAGCATCGAGGACCTTAAACAGGTCTTCATATAAGTTCACCGCGATACATAATAGCAAACAGTAGTCTGGACTCTGGAGGATGCAAAACTAGCAGTTCCAAGTTCTGAAGTTGCATTACCCTAAACCCTAAAAGTAGACTAAAGGAATAAGAATTTGAACGTTTGTCGTCTCCAGCTGCAGATCGGTCGTCATTCTTCTCTCGTCCCTGCAAATGCCTGTGAAATCAAACCTGTTGGTATATATCCTCTGAATTGGCTCCACAACCTGTACACATTTCCCGGTAAGCAGTAATAGAAGTGAAGAGATAAGGCCAAACAACAGTTTGAAAGCTACTAGCCTGGATGAGCTCTGGTCATAAGAAACCTGACTGCACAAACAAGCACACAATGCATTTGCAAAAAAGATTATACAAGTAAACATCATGCAAGTAATCGTCGATTATATAGCCGTAAAATGCAAGACCTAAACCTAGAGCAGGAAAAAGGACATTTCAGCCTGGACAACCTAGAAGAAGAAATGGATGACCAATAAATGTATGTCAATACAACAAGCGAAGTCCATTATCACTTTTTAAATCCAATCCTACCTGACATTTACGGGATAGTTTATGAAGTGGAAAACCCTGTAACAGAAACGTTACACGACAATACTTTTTGGGAAGGCAACACTGCATGAGTTACTTTAAAAGGCAAATTAATGATGAGCATTCATTTGATGATAGAACATGGGTATGATATTCGGAGTTCCTTTTTTTTTTTTTTTGAAACTGGTATTATTACAGTGCAGAGAAGTTACCACCAATTCGACAAGTTTTTGGAACTTTGTGACAACATACAATTGCACCTTACATTTCTGGTACTCCATCACCTTAATTTAAATTTAATTCCTACTTTATAGAGAGATATTGCACAAATATGTTCTGATAGATGAGCCAAGAACAAAACCAAACTACATGCATCAGTAAGTTATTTTCTCCCAAACAATAACACAATAGTTTGTGGAATTTGAACAATGTGACATAGGATAATGATGAGGCATTTAACATCAAAACAATAAAATGTCAAAGAAAACTGTACACACCCTATAATAACAGTCAACAGAAGTTCAAAATTGTAAAACAAATTGAAATGACACAAACATTTAGGGCAGGTGGTTGAAGTTGTGTTCCAATAGCTATGTTTTTGGGATAAGAAGTTTGTGACAGTTGAAGATTGCGGGTGGAACTTCAAGACTAAAATTCACTTGTAATCTTTATTCAAACCACTATTTCAACTTAAAATAGTAATTTCAAAGGGCAGATGTGATAACAAACAATGAATGATGCACACAAAAAAGCATATCTAAAGCCAGAACACCAAAAAAAAAAAAAAAAGGTCGAAAACTTTTCAGATTGCTTATCAAAGAATTGAAAACCTGCACCGCCTGCAAGTAGAAAATGGGCATTAAGCTCTATTTCATGGTGGGTGGCCCTCTCAGAAGACAATATATTAGGACATAACAAAAGCATTAAAAATCATAAGGGATAAGGACACAAACCAGCACGATATTTTCATTCATTATCCATATGCACTTTCTTGTCATTGTTGATTATAATACTGATCTTGGTTTGGAGCAGATCCATTCTCATTGCTTTCATTTCTGTAATTACTGCCTGCATTAGCCCTGTTATCAAGTTCTGCCAGTTCTTTTTCCCGGTTCCACTGCTCTATTCTTGCGCGCCTCTCTTCGCTGCCATCCCTAACTGGACTTCGGTCTCTCCTGCCACCGGGACTCCTACTCCTACCCCTCCTGTGGTCAGGGCTTGTACTTCTGTTCCTCCTGCTCCGACTCTCATAGTAATGGTCCCTTTCATCATGCTTTCTACTATGACTCCTGTGAGAGCGGTCTTCATAGCTGTGATGCCTATAAGGGCTTCGGCTCCTGCTTCTGCTATGCCTTGTCCTATACCTTCCAAACAACTGACGTCGCAAATCCCTAGTTACTCGGTATAAAAGACAAGTCAGTTACAACTGAATTTCTAAGACTACTGTTTATAAATGAATTGTTAATATTTTGCATAGAGTGGAAATAACCTGCTGATCTTTTTGAGGTGCATAAAGTTACAATATCCACCGCGGTTGCAGACATTTTCCTCGTACTGTCGACAGGTGGCTTCACGAAAATCAGTCACAGGAGAGAAATCAACAATGATGGGCCTTCCTGCAGAGTTTATTACCAAAGGGAGAAAATAGTCACATTATGAACTATTGGTGACAAACTGAACATGATGGGCTATATGTTCCAATCAGGGTTGGAGACTCAGAGAGTTGCAGCCAACCATTCACCATAAATTATGGAGTATATGGGTCAAATTCTATTGTTTATTGATGCATACTAAACATTGAACACCCTACACAACTAATAGTTTTAGCATGGTGGTAAAAGGTGATAAATTCGAAATTTAGATTGCTGCCTCGGAACTTGCACAACACGAAATAACTTTTTTGCTTCATTAACCACCTCAATTTTGAAGAAAATAAAAGATCACTGGCCATATATTTGGCCCAATAAACAAATTTCATGACAAAATTTGTGGGGGACAGAACGTTAAACTTTCCCTTACAAAAACGTGTGGGGATTGGGATACTACATAGTTTTGAACTTTCAAAAGTCTGATTGATTCAAACGAATCCCTCACTGCTCTCTGCCACTTAGCAGACACCTCTTCCTTGACATTCGCCTTAGCAGTCCTATCACCAATATACACACAACATAATTTCCAGCAAAGGGTGTTCACTTGAACACTCTTGGTTGGGTGTAGTTAGTTATGCCCCTGGTCCAGATAATACAATTCATACATGACACGTTCTTTCACCATTTTGCTTTCTTTTTCCTCTATTCAAATATTTTATTACTGATATGGTTTGAAAGAATAGAAACTTACCGGCATAGAATCTCCCAGTAAGATTCTTCAGTGCATTTGCAGCCTGCTCTTCCTCTCTAAACTGAACATAAACATTACCAACCTGCACAGGGTACATTACTACATAGTTGAAACCACCAGTCACAATCAATGCATGACTACAAGAAAGCACAGAAATCCTACCATGTGATCAGCCAGATTGTCACAAATATTCAGGCTCTCAATCTCTCCATACTTGTTCAGTTCTTCAAACAAGTCTTCATAAAAATCCTGCCACAGTACCATAACAAATCATATTCCAAATTTCCAATTAGTTACTTCTCAAATATTTTCTAAGAACACAAAGTATGAAGCTATTTGCTAACTACCACTCCCTTCGTCCCAAAATAAGTGTTACCTTAGCAAAAATCTGTTTTGGGACAGAGGGAGCATTATGAACCACTAAAAAGCAACGTCCTGCTTCCAATTCCAATTCAACATAAAGCTTTACTCAACAGAAGCAATCATATCATAAAACATGTCCAATCCAAGATCATTCCTTACTATAATACCTACAAGAACGGTTGTTTTACATGGAACACACAAATGGTGGCAACAATTATCAATAAAGCAGAAGACCTAACTAGGTATACCTTGAAAGAAGCAATTATATCATAGAACATGTCAAATCCAAGATCATTCCTTACTTTAAAACCTACAACAACGGTTTTTTACAAGGGACAAACAAATAGTGGCAACAATTACCAATAAAGCACAAGGACCTAACTGGGTATACCTCAAAATAACCAATCATATCTCATATCATACAACATGTCAAATCATGGATCATTCATACTATAATACGTCTACAACAACAGTCTTTTCTTTCATGAAATGCACAAATACTGGCAACAATGACCAACAACATAGACAAGTAAAGCAGAAAAAACTAGCTGGGCATACCTCAAAAGAAGCAATCAATATCATAAAACACACAAAATTCCCGATCATGCATACTACAATACCTTTCACAAGATTCTTTTTTTTCATGAATAGAATGACCGATAAAACAGACAAGTAAAGCAGAAGAACTTAACTGGGTAAATCTTGAAGGGAAGCAATCATATCATATAAAATATCAAATTCATGATCATTCCTTACTATAATTCCTACAACAACGGTTTTTTTTAACATGGAACACACAAATAGTGACAACAATGATCAATAAGACAGAAGAACTTAACTGGGTACACCTCAAAGGAAAGCAATCATATCATATAACATATCAAATCCATGATCATTCCTGACTATAATTCCTACAACAAACGGGTCTTTTACACGAAACACACAAATAGTGGCAATAATGATCGATAAAACAAAAGCACCTAACTGGGTATACCGCAAAAGAAGCAATCATATCATAAAACATATCGAATCACGGATCATTCATACTATAATATCTCTACAATAACAGTCTCTTTCTTTCATGAAGCACACATATATAGAGGCAACATTGACCCAATAAAACAGACAAATAAAGCAGAACTTAACTGGGTATACCTCTAAAGAAGCAATCATATCATATAACACACAAAATTCATTATCATTCATACTAAAACACCTAAAACAAAGGTCTTTTTCATGAAACAAGCAAATTGTAGCAACAATAATCAATAAAATAGACAAGTAAATCAGAAATAAACCAGCTCGGTATATCTCAAAGAGAAGCAATTGTATCATACAACATATCAAATGCACTATCATTTCTTACTATTATACCAACAATACTCAATAAAATAGACAAGTAAATCAGAAAAAACTAACTGGGTATACCTCAAAAAGAAGCCATCATATCATAAAACACAAAAAACTCACTATCGTTCATACTAAAACACCTAAAGCAAAGGTCTTTTTTAATGAAACAAACAAATTGTAGCAACAATAGACAAGTAAAGCAGAAAAAACTAACTGGGTATACCTCAAAAAGAAGCAATCATATCATAGAACACACAAAACTCACTATGGTTCATACTAAAACACCTAAAGCAAGGGTCTTTTTTCATGAAACAAACAAATTGTAGCAACAATAGACAAGTAAAGCAGAAAAACCTAACTGGGTATACCTCAAAAAGAAGCAATCACATCATAAATCATGTCAATCCTGGCAACATGATGGACATGAAAAGCAGAAAAAACTAACTGGGTATACCCCAAAAGAAGCAATCATATCATAAACCATGTCAAATCGTAACAAAAATAGTAATTTACAACAGAAAAACTTAAAGGGTACACCTCAAAATGTTCCTGGATTTTGCGAGGATCAATAGGATTGCCTTGAGCATCAACACCAGGGGTAATTGAATCAGGTCTTTGATACATATTTGAGAGGAGAATAGTAGGACTAATACTGGGTTTCGTGTGGAGCCTGGAACATCGATCTCCATGTCTACAAGCACCGATCTTAAAGTAGAAAGGGCAATTCACTCTATCTTTTTCAGTACCAAAAATTGAAGCCAAGTGTTCAGCCATTACCAATTTGAGATTCTGGAAAGTTCTCTTCTTCTGGAATTGTAGAGAAGATGAAGATGAAGATGGATTATATACGATGAAGAAGCTTCTAGATAATTCTACACAAATTTGTAGGTCAGATAATTAAGAGTGAAATTTGTGAATATTCAGGTGGTTTGCCCGAGTGGTTAAGGGGGAAGACTTAAGATCTTCTGCACATAAGTGCGCGTGGGTTCGAACCCCACAGCCACCATACCTTTTTTATTAGGGATAATTGTACCATATC
Organism: Solanum lycopersicoides; assembly: GCA_022817965.1. Classification (NCBI taxonomy): domain Eukaryota; kingdom Viridiplantae; phylum Streptophyta; class Magnoliopsida; order Solanales; family Solanaceae; genus Solanum; species Solanum lycopersicoides. The sequence goes on along the minus strand of CM040628.1, from coordinate 69,493,822 downwards.
TTTTTTATTAGGGATAATTATAGAGAACAGACTAATAAAGGTAATTAAATGGAGTAACTTACCTTTCATTTATTCCTTTTAATAAGCAAACTCTCGATCAAATTGCTTTATTAGGGCCCACAGAATCGTATAAAATACTTCCCCAAAATTAAAATCATCATTTTTCTTTTTCCCCTTCATATTATACAATCTCTTCTCATTTCCTTCAATTTCTCCTTAATATTCTCCACAAATTCAATTTCAAATTTCAAACTTCTTTAGCACATTGTTGTGGATTTCAAAAGTATTTCAAAACTTTCAGGTACAGTAAAAAACTCATCTAATTTTGTCAATTTTAATTGATTTTTTTCAATTTTTTCAAACTAACTTTTGAGTCCACTTCATAATCCATTCAGATTTTTGTGAATCAACAGAGTGTGTTACTTTCTTCAATTACATACTCAATTTTGAGTTTAACCACATACATATCAATCCCTAGTTGCATTGCAATGACATTATATAACTCATTATACGATGAACTTTCTTTAAATATCACCCCCTCAATCGTAGAATCGACGTAACAATTGTCATTGTCCCATCTACTAGAATGCATACCAAAATAGCCAATGAAGTCATTTTCAGAAGTTTTGTATAAGAAATTAAATTATATACATATACATTTGTAAGCTTAAGAATTTCAACAACAAACAAAACATATATTTATACAAATTCTAGCATCTTCAGTTTTAACTTATACACATTTTCAAATTATATCAAAAGCCTTTATATACACAAAATTAAAGCTTTATACAATCATACAATTCACCCAAAAACACTAAATATGTATATGTATATGTATATAACTGACAAATTCGTATAAACATACAACAGTTCTATACAATTATACAATTCACCAAAAATTACTCAATAGGTATATGTATATAACTGACAGATTCGAATAAACATGCAACAGTTTCATACACTTATACATATACATATTTAGTATAAGTGTATGAAATGTATAAATGACGTGTAAGATTATACAAAAAAAGGCATCTGTGGCAAACTCAAATTTTGCTACGGAACGCAATTTTGAAAAGTTTACCATAACTTAAAATTAAGAATTTTATATTTGCTATATATAAAATTTGCCCTTTTTATAATTGGGAAACTTTTACATATAGCCACTTAAAAATATTTAATTATATTGGTTAGATAATTGTATATATGGCAAGAGAGATTGGGAGAGGGAGGAGAGAGGCGAGCGACACTGGGAGAAAGAATAGAGAGGCGAGAGAGGGAGGAGAGAGGCGATCGATAGAGGGTAGAGAGTGGGATAGAGGTGAATTGTATATGTATATAATTGTATATAACTGTATATTATATATATTCATTTGTATAAATGACAAGCGAGATTGGGAGAGGGAGGAGAGAGGCGAGCGAGATTGAGACAGATAGGAGAGAGGCGAGCGAGAGAGGGTAGAGAGAGGTGAATTGTATATGTATATAGGCTAAAAATTGTATATTATACATATTTATTTGTATATACTGGCGAATTATACATATACAAACATGACTAATTATACAAACTCGAAGTCAGCCCACGTAATTCATGTTTAAAGTTAGTCGCGAGTGGTAATTGTAGCAAACTATAGCTATGATGAGTAATTAAATAGTATAAGTTTGCTTATCCACGTAATTTTCTCTTTATTCCGCTGAGCACGACGACAATATTCGATGGGTTTAGGTCGTTGGACGAGAAGTGAGTGTTGGAGTACGAAAAGCTATTTCTTTTTATGTTATGTTTTGTATTTGACCTCATGGTCACCATACCTTTTTTCTATTTCTCCGATGGGCACAACGACATTCGATAGGTTCAAGTCGATGAACGAGAGAAGTCATTGTTGGTGTACGTAAAAGCTACTTTTTTTGTAACATTTTTTTTGTATTGGATAGATCGATTAATGTGTAACTTTCTTTGTATTTTTCCGTTGAGGACGACATTTGATGAAATTAGTGTTGGAGTATACAAAAGCTACTTCTCTTTTGTTATGCTTTATATATTAGATAGACGAATCAATGTATAACTTTTATTATTTCTCCAATAACAACAACATTCAATGAGTTCAGGGTATTAGACGAGAAGTCGGTGTTGGATTATGTAAAAGCAACTCCTCTTTTGTTATATTTTTAAAATTGAATAGAACAATTAACGCATAACCTGATTAATAACTGATGAGACGGTTCAATTTCTTTTTTGATATATTATATATGAATCTTTTAAATTAAGACAGTTCAAAAAAAAAAATCTATTATAGAAATTTTATCACTAATGTTATCGATTATACTAGATATGTTGTTATTCTCCTCCCCGGCGACACTTTTTGTGTTATTTTCTCGATTACTTAAAGAAGTATTTTCAAGTCGGGGAAAAGAAAGAAAAACAACTAACATTACATAAAATAAAAGACTTTTTAATAATAGTTAAAAATATGCGTCTGCCGGGAGTCGAACCCGGGTCTATTGCTTGGAAGGCAATTATCCTAACCGTTGGACTACAAACGCTGTTGTTATTTTAAATTTACAATCTCCTTTATATTAGGATATACGATATCGATTTTAGGGCTCCACTAATTAAATTTGTATCGTTAAGTACCGATTTGAGAGTAAACTTATTCCTAAGACAATGTGTTATATACCTTGTTTATTTAACCGGATTGATTACTTTCTATTTTTAGTTTTATGTAGTTATTAGGTCAAGTTCATTAGAAAAGATCGAGCTCATTAGTCTGTCATTTTTCTAAACTCTAAGCTATAATGTATAGGTACACACCATTGTTATTGTTTCAAAGACAACGATTTTCTCAAATAAAATTCAGTGTATCTTCCAAGAGTTCAAACTGATAAAGATTCATCCATCTTGTGAGGATTTTTATTAACTGATAACACAAATCGTAGTTGTTACAAATTTATTTTAGGCCAGAAAAAAATTCGATTAAGTCTCTTCACTACTATTTTATACCCCAATACTACATGTTCTAGCAGTAGTTATTCAAATGTATATACTAACTAGGCTTCCATAGTATAATATATACACTATAGAGGGAAAAAAAACAAGCTATGAGATAGATAGTGTCAGATTAATTTCAACTCGCGCATTATTTCTCATGTTGAAGTAGTTAAAGAGATCTAAATTTAGCCTTGCAATTTGTATTATAGAGCCCAATAAAATAGGCTTTCGACTTTTTTCACTTTGGAAATAGAAAAGTTAAAAGGGTTATCTTGAAAAGGATAAAAAAAAAACTAAACTTATTTAAATTATATTTGCTCATATAATCTCATTAAAGAAGGCGTCATTTTCATTATTACTGTTTCAGTTGTTAAAATTATGTACATACATTTTAGGATCTAATCTTGATACTGGTCCATAATAATCAAAAGTTGAAGCATAAGCCTATTAGTGAAGTGAAGAGACCTTCGAACTAGAGCTGTCAAAATGAATTTTGCCTGTTAGGTCAGCTCAATTCAATCGTTGAATTAAATAGAGTTGAATTTAATTTTTTCAGCCCATTTAGAAAAGAGGTTTTTTAGCCCGGTCTCATTTGGCATGCTCGCCTCGTAGGCCTAACCCACAAGCATCAGAGGTCAGTCCGCGAGCTGTGAATTTTAAAAATATTATATATATGTATATTAAGTGGTGTTTTACTTGTTAGCCGACTAAATTTTCTTATTAGTCCAAGTCCATTATTCCATTATAACTATGAATCTTTGATTTCCTTTACTTTTGTTTTTATGTCTAATTTTTTGCTTCTCCTTATAGTGATCATGTAATTTTTTTTGCTCGGATGAAACTTATGAATATTGTATCTTGGCTATCATGTATTTGTTTTGTAAATATTAACTGAAGTATGTGTAATTCATTAACTTGCGTATTCTTTCTAAAGGAAAATATTGTTTGTTTTTTGGTTGAAGAATCAATCCGTTCCAACCCATTTAACTCTCTAACCAGTTAGGATTGAGTTGAATTGCATTGGGTCAATCCATTTTGACAAATCTACTTCGACGAATAAAATTCTTATGTAACTTGTGATCCATATGGCTTTAAATCACCTTTGTCCAATCACCAATAATGTGTTCATTTCTTTACTTTTAATAGCCAAACATAGTTAAATTTGTAAACTAAAGTAATCCTAATTTCTTTTAATCTTGTAAGTTGTCATATACTTATATTAATTATTGTAGATTCCATTTTGAGCGACTTTGAAAAACTACTAAATACTTTTTTTTCTATATTTATTTGTTCATTTTGAATTTTGCACGTTTCTTAAAGAATAATGAATATTATGAGTTCTTTATCGCAATATCAATATTATTCGAATGTATAATCATAATTCTTTAGAAATGATTTGAAAATATAATCCAAATTAAAGTGGAAAAAAATCACAGTATGTCATGACAATTAAGCTACTAATTATTGCTTTCTCTCTTTATAAAAAGGATCCAATATAATAATTAATAATGCCAAACTATAATTCTTCCATTGCCATTTGAGTAATTTTGTGTATACTCCAAAATCCAAAGTTTTCCAATGTTGATACCTTTTGGATTTATATTTTCAGAAATATGTCTTTTTCAATTCCTGTAAAAAATGGCCAATAATTTATGGGTCCATTTCCTGCAAAAACTCATAATGTGGCTATAAAGTTAAAGGTAACAAAACTTAAGCATCCTAAGCACTTAGTCTACCGAAAATTATCTCGAGAATTTTAATCAGAGATCTCAAATTTAAATATCAAATATAAAATCATTTTTATTAAGAAGTATTTTATTTTTTTAATCTCAAGGTCCAACATAACTTGTTTCCTGACCAAATGACTTCGAAGTTTATAATTCAATTATTATTTAATAATTTAGAACCTATAAAATTAAAATGCTGACTCCGCCTCTACTTATATATATATATATATGTTCATTCAAGTACTTTTTATTTCCATGTGTTTTTAGCAAGAGATTTTATGAATATATTGACATGAAAGTGACTCTACATAATTGATACCAAACCTTGTCTCAAAGAAAAGACAACATATTTATCTTTTTCTTCTTTATTGTATAGTTTGTTATTTACTTTTTCATTTTCCCAACTTTCTTGTGGTTTGTTATATTTTATTCTATAGACATGACATACACCAAATAATAGCTAGTTTCTACTTTCTAGATGAGGCCAAGAAATTCGTTTCAATTTGATTGTCCTGTTTTGACTTGATTCTGTAAGATTTTTGAGTTTTGTGATTTTAAATCATGGATACGTAGAATGTACTAGAATTGTCTTTTAATCGTATGATTTTAAACATGTCATGCGAAAATTGAAATTAAAGAGTTGTCAAAAGAGAAAAGAGATATTTTTTAAAAGCGGACTGAAAAGGAGAAAAGAGAAAATAGAGAAAGTATTTATCTAAAAAGAACTAATTAAGTTCGTTTTAATTAAGTTGATTAAATTTTTGGCTAACTCGACAAAAGAAAAAAGTGACATTTTTTATTCCTCCGTAGTAACTTCCACTTTTTTACTCTTTTGATGATTGAAGCTCAGGACCATAAGATTAGAGATGAAGGGTGTTTACCGCCGGAGGAATAAAAAGAGTGCCCAAGTAGTCAAAAGCAACAAATGATCCTTTGATGAAAATCTTAAATCCGCTACCACAAATGTTGACAACATCACAACAACGTGCCTATTGTGATCCCACAACTATGATCTAGAGACGATAGTATGTTCATAGACTTTAGCTTTAAAACTCTGGAACGGTAAAGTTTATTGAATCACTTATACCTCTATATATCGAAAAAGTCTTGATAATAATACATCCATGACCAAAGTAAAAGAATTCCAAAAAAAAAAAAACTGATTACAGAATTTGGCCATTGTTTGCCATATCTAGAAATCTGAAGAGATGCAAAAATACCAAAAAAGTAACTTACAATTTCAATCAAAATATAATTTCCACACAGCTAAAAACAGCACTCTAACAAGAGAGAAAAATATGAAAAACTATCTATTTGCTAAATCCATCTACTATTTTTTTTTTCTGGTTCAATGTTCTGCATATAACTTATATTTCTGTGTAGACGACGAAATAAACAATGTTGTTGCTGGTGCTGGTGCTGGTGCTGGTGTTGGTGTTGCTAAGAGGGGACTATCGTTCCAATGTAGCCGAATCCAGCAATGGTAAAGGTTATGACTTGAAGAAACACGTAAACGAAGTACTGACGTTTACCATAAAGGACATCATATAAACCACAGAAGAAAAGGAATGCTGCAAATCCCAGTTCTTGTGGAAGAATTCTGTACAAATTGGAATAGTTCATTGTTAACAACTGGGGCGGATTTTTGAATCAGTTGTCAATATGCAGTAAAGCTTTAAACTATTTAGCGCGATTGAAGTTTTCTTACCTGTCTCCGAATAGAGGTCCTCGGGCTTTCTTGACAGGTTTGGACATGTCTTTGTTCTTGAGAGCATCACCTAGTTTCTCAGTGACAACCCATTCGTTAGCCCTCTTTGCTTCGAGCAAGCCAATGAATGTAGCCTTTGTTCGGTGGTAAGCCATAACGTTCTCGAAGAGAATCCAATAGAACAGTAAATGAATTGACCTGCATAAACCATAGCCAGATTAGGACATTGTGGAAAATGTTAAAACGAGGACGAAAAAGAGAACTTGACGTTAGGATATGATGCTACCTTGGCGTTCCGACAGAGTTGAGAGTGGTGATGATGCAGGGGATGTAAATGGCAGCCCATATTGGAACTTCAACTTCAGGAACCAAAAGTGTCAATGGAAGAACGACGCAAAAGAAGAAAAACGTAACCATGTGAGCTATGATCTTCCTGACGAAGAAGAAGCTGTAGATCACGTAAAACTTCTTCCAAAAATTCACTCTCTGCAAAAGCAAAACAAGACGTCAAAAAAGTTGATCGTCATGATAATTGTGTTAACTTGTTCTCGAGTTGAATGTAACAATAGTAAGTAGTATCACCAAGAAACTATGCTGCTCGGACTATTTAAAAATGTTGAACGTGTGCGTGTCATATCCAACATTGGTGCAACAGAGCCATTGTTAACTTGAATGTAACAATATAGTAACACCCACAACAGTGCATTTTTAGGATATTGTGAACGTCGAATCCTCCAAAAATAGTGCATTCTTGGCTACTTTTGGAGGATCGAACAGGGGTGTGACCACATGTTCAAAGAGTCCGAGCAACATGGCCCACAATAGTGCATTTTTGGCTATTGTGGTGGGTGTCGGATCATCCAAAAGTAGTGCATTTTTGGCTACTTTTAGAGGATCCTATACAAGGGTGTGACAACATTTTTTGAAGCGTCCAAGCAAACATAGATTACAATAGTGCATTTGGAGCTAAAGTAGGTGTTAGATCATCCAAAAGTAGCGCGATTTAGGCTACTATTAGACGATCCGACACTGGTCCAACAACATTTTTGTAAAGTCCGAGCAACTCACCTTGTTCCTGACAATTTCCATCACCATTTTCCTAAACAAATTCGCGGGGCCACACGACCATCGATGCTGCTGAAAACGGAACGCTTTGAAGGTACTTGGAAGTTCACTTTTCACCTAAGACAACAAAATTCAACTCATGAGTCACTCTAACAGTAACAGTAAAAGATTCAAAAGTTTTCTTCTCAACTTTTTCAAATTCCATGTCAAGTGAAAAAAACAAACAAACAAATTGAAACAACTCCGTATCAAGTCAAAAAACAGCCAAACAAGTTGAAACGAATTATGTTTCAAGTCAAAAAACACACAAACAAGTTGAAAAGAATTCCGTTTCAAGTCAAAAAAATAGAAAAACAAATTGAAAACAATTGCATGTCAAGTCAAAAAACAGACAAACAAATTGAAACGAATTTTTATCAAGTCAAAAAACAAACAAACAATTGAAACGAATTCCGTATCAAGTCAAAAAAAAGACAAACAAATGAAACGAATTTCATGTCAAGTCAAAAAACAGACAAAACAAATTGAAACGAACTCCGTGTCAAGTCAAGAAAACAGACAAACAAATTGAAACAGAGCCGATAAGTAGAAAAAATTCAATTGAAAACATAAGTTGGTTCATTGAGGAATTTAATCAAATACCTGGAGGTCACCAAGATAAACAAACTTCCATCCTTTAAGACTAGCTCTAACAGCAAGATCCATATCTTCAACAGTTGTTCTATCTTTCCATCCACCAGCTTCATCAATGGCTGCAATTCTCCATATCCCACCAGTACCTGAAAAAAATCAATTCATTTTTTGTTAAACATTTTATCTGTAAACACTCTATCCTTCCCAGATTACACTAAATATGTTATCGTTGTTATCGACAGTGGTGTCAATAATTAACTACTCTATTAGACCTTTCAAAAATGTTGTCGTAGGCTACTTTCGAAAAATCGGACATGCACCGAACAATAATGTGCTACTGTATGAGATTACATTAGTTATGTTGATAGTGGTGATAGTGTCGATGATCAACAACTTTATTAGACTTTTCAAAAATGTTATCGAAGACTACTTTCGAAGAATCTGACATTGCACCCAATGATAATGAAAATTTTGAATAGTTTAAAGCAACATAGTTTCTAGACGTTACTGTATGAGATTACATTAGTTATGTTATTAGTGGTTATAGTATCTATGAACAACTATTTTATTACACTTTATAAAATATTATTACAATCGTGTCAAATATTTCAAAAATTCACTACTTTTAAATGATTCTAAATACACTCAATGATTCTAAAAGCAAAATAATTAACTACTAAATTTAGACAAATATTAAAAAAAATAACTTTTAACTTCTTATTTGTAATATATATAATAAAATAAGTAGATTACAATGACATACTCTCATAATTTTCATTCTACTTTGTTGACAATTAAACTAAAAACATGAAGAAAAAATTGATTTATAATTATTTCTTTTTTCACAAATTGACACTATTTATGTATGTAATGATTTTTTTTTAAAAAAATAATATTATTATTGAAACAAAATCTGAATAAAACATGTGAGATATACTGGTGGAAATTAAAGTTTTCTTCAATTAATAAAAGGTCAGAGTTTTAATTATAGATGGAAGGTGAAGCATGTGAACATTGTGAAGTAACAGCTTGATTCTTTCATTGCTGCAAATGAGTTGTAATTAATTCTTTATGTTAAAATTAATTACACAACTCACTTTATTAAATTCAGTAGGTAGTATACTACTTTAGTTTTTTATGTCCGATTAATCGAAATTCGTGCTTAAAAAAAATTATTTTAAAAATGAAATGTCCTAATGAAAATGAGATTCTATTTCAGAATTCGAATTGAAAATCTTTGATTCAGAATGAAGAGGTGCATTAATTGCTAAAATATGTTAGATTCGTGTCACAAAAAATAGAAATATTTTTCGAAACTCAAATCCAAGTTCTTTTAGGAAAAGAAAGGTATCTACCATCTAACGATATTAGACCTTTTAAACTGATATTACACCCTTATGAAAACGTTTTAAAATATCAATATACGACCCACATCAGATAACTTTTTTTGAAAAAATTCAAGCAAAATAAAAGCTCATTTAAAGCTATGTTACTCAAATTCTTTAAAAAATTTATCAGGTGCCATCGAATATATCAATCTCCTATATGAACCTTATATAAACGATTTAGTTATTTATTCAAATAAAATAACATAATTTTAATCTAACGTAAAATATAATAATATTTTTAAAAAATCCGAACAGTAAACACTCACCATTGAAACCAAAGAATGCATGAGTAGATGAGCCAACTTCTTGCTCCACTGTAAAATGATAATCTAGTGACATCTCTTGCATTCTTGTCAATAAACACTCATTTGAATTCACTGCAATAAAAAAAATTAAAAATAAATAAGTTCAATACCTTTTTTAACATTTTAATAATTAAATAAAAGAAGATTGGAAATTATTTAATTTAAAATCAAAATAAAAGCAATGATGAAATTTTTTAGATTCCAACATTGCATTATAATTCCAGCTGTCTAATTGTTCCATTCAATAATGGATCCAATCAAAGATTAACAATTAAATAATTATTTCTCTTCAAAAAAAAATTGTAATATTTAGCATCATATCAAATATTAAAATTCTGACTCCAACACTAATAAAAAATAATACAGAAGTTATTAGGTTCAAATAAGCTCATAATTTTGACGCAATCTTTATATATATAGACAAATTTACTTAATAAATCATATGATTTTTAAAAATTAATAATATTTAAATTTTAAATTCGTTCATATCGAATAATTAATATATTAAAAAAGGATAGAATAAAAGAGCTGTAAATATTAAGTGAAGTGTCGGTAGAGTAAAGGAGGAAACAGAAAGGACACGTGGAACTGACACGGTGGAGGTCCACCAAGTGGACCCTGAGGCTCTGAGCACAGCATCATAGCACGTGGGGACAATTGAATGACCAATCTACCCCTCCTATTTCTATCCATCGACTTTGGTGTTCGTTATTTGTATTGAAATTCAACTAAATTCGAAATGATATCGGAATGTAACTCACTTTGGGGGTGAAGCTCTTCTTAACAAAGGTGATTTCGTATTTAGAAAAATTCAATCTCGACACTTCTAATTAAGGACATTTCATTATATTTCACGTTGTTCAACAAAATGACAAAACCACCCCTTTTATCTTCCAATTATGCGCCGTTAACTGCGGGAGAATTCAACAAACGGACAGGATAATAACGTCATTACACCCACCGTCAATGACGCTAATTGATTAGGAATGCAAACTTAGTTTAAAAAAAAGACGGATATATAAAATATCTCGTATTCATATAAGATATAAAGAAAAAAGATACGTGACGTAAATATCCTTCTAATATAAATATTAATAATAATTTCACGATTTAAAATGTACTCATTCAATCATACCTAAATAGAGTAACTTTTTAAAATATTTAAGAATTTAAAGATGGAGAAGTCTTAATTTAGAATATTCATTCATCTAAGAATACAAAAGTGTATTATAATTATAATAATAATAATAATAATAATAATTTAAGTATAATGGGATCCTTGCTTTGTTGGCCTATTAAGGGAAACTTCATAAATCAACATCATATTATTATTATAAGATATAAAATAAGCAAATCGAATCTTAATTTCATAACAACTAATTTAATACTTTATAAATAACTTTATTGTGATTGATAGAAATATATTCAAACAAACTCATACATTATCTTATTAAGTAATTTTTAACTATTCAATCATAACGAGCATTCTAACAATAAATTCAGTATAATTTCACAAATAAAAAAAAAAAATACAAAATATAGTTTCAATAATCTCTAAGAAAATTAGCTATAAATGTCTTATAATCACAATTTAATGCATAATTTTTTTAATATATACTACATGAGTAAAAATTTTTTGTAGAAAAATAAAATAGTAAAGTCCGTGATGTACGTTATTTACTCGTAATAAATAATAACAATTCCCGTGACTGATGGATTCTTCTTGGGACCCACAAAAAATAATGCAAAAAACAAATCCAAAAAATAATAATTTTAAAAATAATAATAATGATTTACCACTTTTTTAATTAATGCATCTTAAATAATAATTGTATTTAATAGTACCACCGACACTTTCTTATATCAAACACATAAATGCAAATTAAATCATCAACAACTACGTCACAATCACAAACAGTTAAAATGAAACGAGATTTTAATGTCTTACCGAATCTCCATCGACCCTGAACAAGAGCGATTTCCGGGTTATGTATAAGGAATGGAATTGACCTACGAAGAAAATCCGGTTCGGGTCGAAAATCGGCATCGAAAATTACGACATATTCGCAATCTTTAACATAATTATGCTTTAATCCTTCTTTAAGTGCACCAGCTTTGTATCCTCCTCTTGATTCTCTAATTTGATACGTTATATTAAGTCCTTTACTTGCCCATCTTAAACATTCAGTTTCAACCATATCCTAAAAATAATAATAAAAAAGAATCATTAATTAGTATTAATAACAAAATGAGAAAATTTTAATTGAAATAATTAATAATTAGGTGAATAATTTTTGTAATTAAAACTCAACATTCTCAATTAATGCTAAATTGATTGCTTAATATTAAATTTTTAAAAAAAGGGGACAAAGTAGGAGTCAACATAAATCATTTTCAATTAACACATATATTTAGATAATAGTTATTGAAGCTTGACTTTAAAAATACTGAATTAAATATTGATCGTTTATATAAAAAATTATTATTGAAATTAAACTTTAAAAATACTGAATTGAATATATGAGGATAAAAAAGTTGAAAGAATATATAGGAAGAAGTGTATACGTTAAGTAAAGGTTAATTTTATTAGATCTTATAATATAAAGATAGGATTACAAAGATCAAGGTAAAAAAATATTATTATTTTTTTTGGATTTAATTTAGGAATTTTTTATTTGATGTATGAGCTTTTAAGTGTAGTACAATGTGCATAATTGATTGTACCTTCTAATGATTATGATGCAAAAATAATAATTAAAAATTCAAAAGTTTTTTTTTTATCTAAAGTAGTGTTTGGCTTACCTTAACAATAGGATCAGTAGAATCATCAAGAACTTGAATCACAAGGCGATCAGACGGCCACGAAATGTTACACGCAGCTCCAATGGAAATCTTATACACCTACACCAAACAAGCCATTAGGATTTTTCCTTTTTTTTCCTTTTTCATCTAATGCATGATATCCATTTTTAAAATTTCGACTATTCTGAATTCACATCAAATTAAATTCACACACACAAAAAAAATTACAAAAAATCCTATCATTTTCGATACTAATCTAAACTCACGCCTCGTAAGACTAATCAAATGGTGAAAAATCTCCCTATCGGACAAGTTCAATTCCACCCGATATCGAATACACGGATTCACTCCTCGTATAACTCATTAAAAAAGGAAAGAGCTACTAATAAAATTCAAACTCGAGATCTGTTGTAAAAGTTAAAAAGGATCCTACTCATCACTCCACTAACCATATATAGAAACATCAAACAACTTTAAACAAAACTAAACAAATCTCTACCATTTTCCCATCAATCAAAAATAACAACAATATACTCAGTAAAATCGCATACGTAGGTTTGAAATCGACAAAACGAAACAAAAATCTCTACTTTTCCTTCTAATCAAATCAACAACATACACAGTAAAATCACAAAAGTGGGTCTTAAAACAAAAATCTACTTTTCCCCTTCAATCAAATCAACAACAATTACTCAGTAAAATCACATAATGGGGTCTGAACAGAATAGAACGTAACGAAAAGAAAATAAATTAAATCAAAATGTTGTTTTACCTCTTTCTCATTGAACATGGGAATTTGTACAAGAACTTTAGGAAAATGAGCACTTCCAATTTCCAAATCATCATCAGCCATTGGTATCCATTTATACCTTTTATCTGGTTTTTTCATAAAAATCTTAACAAGAACAATGACTATTCCCATATATAATCTCTCAACAAATAACATTAATTCCATTACTATGCAAATGTACACTGCTGATTTCAACAATGGTACTAATAATGGTGCTTTCAACACTTCCCACATCATCCCAATTTGCCCCGCTATGTCCGAGGCAGTTGCTTGAACAGTCGACATAGCGGCGGGGCTAAAAAAAATTATAACAAGTTAAATTATACTGATAATATAAATAATACTGCTCTGTTAGGTTCGATGAACGAATTTAATTCGGTCCGTTCAAACAGAGCAGTATTATGACATTGTAGAGAGGGGGTTAGTGAGTTTAGTGTGAGTGTGGAATGAGTAGAGGGGAATTTTATAGTCAAGTTTTGGAATTAATTTTCATTTTTTTTTAATTTCAATAATGACCCCTCTACTTTATTTATTTATTTTATACAACTGGATTTGACAAATGAGAAAAAAAACTATTTGTATTTTATTTAAAATAATTAATTAGAGGACCCAATTGACTGAATAATTCAAGATCTATATGAGTAGAAAAATAATCTAAATTAAAAAAGTAATTAATTGAGAAATAAAAGGCAAATTAAAATTAGGTGTGTATTTAATTTTATTTTGTTTTTACATAATTTGTTACTCCCTATGTGCAATTTTGTACATTTTCATTAAAAACTACATAAATAAAAGGATAATTATATTAAATCACTCTTTGAATATAATAAATACAATGTTGAAAAATATAATAAGAAAATAATTATAATTAATGATAAATTTAAAATTATGTCTTGATTTTATAAATTGGACAGCTATTGTTAAACATCCTAAAATAATATATTAGACTATTATTGTTGAACGGAAAAAATTGAAATCTTACATAAATATATACAAATCAAAACATACAAAACATAACTCATTAAGAAATTCATTATTATTATAAAAAAAAAAAAATTAGAGCTCATTAAAATTTACAAATCAAAACTCATTTATCAGAACTTGAGATCGCTGTCATAAAATTCATAATTTATAAAGATTAAATCTAGAATGCGTCTCTTATATTCTGAATACATGATATTGCTAGACCTACTTATATAACTCATTTTCACTTCTTTTTTTTCTTTCTAATTTCTTACATACATCAAATGTCAATAAATCAACAATCATATTGTTGTCACAAAAATATTTATGATACACATTGAAGAGAATATTCTATGGTGAAAAAATTCACCCAATGTCAAATAACCAAATCTACAAGATCCATATAAATATAGATCTATGGCAACTAAGGTGTAGAGCTACTATTATAGTGTTTGGTGAATTATTGCATATGCCCCATAGATGGGCAGATCTTTATTTTTTGGACCTATCAACAGGTATACTACTACAACTTCTTGTCCCCAAAGAAAATAAATTAAAATATTATCAGTTTGATGGACAAAACATTTCGTCTTCATATAAATTTTGAGGAAAAATCCAGTGTATAGACCTGATACTAAAAGTTGAGATTGTTGTAGTTGTGTTTAAATTTTAAAGTTAATGAATTCATTCGAACCTTATAATTTGACAAAAAATTACATTTTTATAAATGTCGAATTCTCTATAACTTTTTTATGTGTCTATTTTTTCATATCTTGATCTCGTTATTGAAAAATTTGATTCTAACACTGCTTAATCCGTTTTTGGAAAGAGCCAAAACTAACACCATCAAAATATAACATAGACAAATAATTCTGAAACAAATAATGATGACTGATTTCACTGTTCGAATATGTGACTTATAGATAGATAAAATAATTTAACTTTTCTTTTTAAGGCTTTCATTAATAAAAACAAAACAAGAACACTTATGTTAAGTCACTTTAAAAGTTGTAATAAGAAGTTGAAGAACAAGATTCATGTGAGGAACAAACTAGAAGATAAACAAATGACTGACTCATAATTTGACATGAAGACAATGGGATATGATGTTCATTTGCCCACATCTTAGTTTGTATTTTTTTAACCTAACTATAAAATTATTAATCCATGAATAAAATATTTTCGTCCATTTTAATTATAGATATCATTTTTTTTTTCAATTTTATCTTATTATTATCAAGTTCTATTCTAAAAATTTAAAACTTCAAACTTAACAAGTGATTAGCCGTTTAATCGTGTATATCCTTAAAGTTGTATCCTTCTAGTCACAATGATTATTTTTAACATAAGTTGAAAGTTATTAATTTTTTTTTTAGTTTTACTCGACGTTCTCCTATAACAAATCTTATGTTACACAAATTTAAATTAGTTAAGGTGTAAAATAAATATCGAACACCGATTAAAAAAATGTTGTATTTTTAGGGTTAGGCCATCACACTTCTTCTTTGATTTTGGGGTAGGGGAGCTTTTTGTCGGTTGACAGTGATATATATATATGATTTTTTTATATATTATTATTATTGTTATTGTATAAATTAATCAATTTGAAATATATTTTTAAAAAATCTTTTTTCATTTTGATACATTAATGATTATTGATTTTCCATTTGCATGTCATATTTATTAAATTAATAATACAAAATTATATATTATTATATCCTCATTTACAAATTTAACATGATTAATTATTTATCCTCATTTTCAAACTCTATTCAATTATACATTACCAATTGACATAATAAGGCAAATTGTCAATAAAAACATAATTATATATAGTGACTGATCAATAAATACACTCTAATTTTTTTTTTCAATTTAAATATTAAATTACAACAACAAATAATTTTTTACCATATTTTTAAAAGAGGCTGCACAACTTTGGGCTTATTTTAAGGAGTTGAGCTTTGGTGGTTGTGTAAAAAAAAAAGTCAAAGAAATAAATAAAGAAAATTAATTTTTTAAAGAGCTATATTATTTATTTATTTATTGGTATAAGGGGAATATATAGTAATAATACTTAGAGAATTTTTTTATATGATATTTGATATTTTGTTTTAAGATATAATTATTTTAGATTTTCATCAAGAAAATTGATTACAAGATAAAGTATTACTTCTTACCCAAAGGCTAAAGTAAATTGATATACCAGGCTCAAATTCGAATTTTTTTAGTTAAATATGAATAAATATTTATCAGTGTATCATAACTTTTAATGAAAGTAAATTAAAAATATTAATTCACATAAAATACATATTAAGACATGCAACCAAAAATTTATAATAGTCAATTGAAAACTCAAATCATTATTATAATATTTATGTGGAATTGTTATTGTTATAGTACCTATAAACTTCAATAATTATTCTTCATTAAATATATATTTTATTTATGTATTATTATCTTATAATTGAAATATTTATTAAGAGTAATTACTTCCAAAGATAAAATAAATTTTATCTTATATTTCTAAAATAATAAATTATTTTAAATAATTATTTTTAAAAATTACAAAAAAGTTTGTCTAAATAATTTAATTTTGCATCAATAGTAGCTATTTATGTGCATTGTGCTTGAATAGTCATACTTTTTAACGGTCACTTTATGCATTTAATTATGGAAAATGAAAGAAGGGAGAAAAAAAATCTATTTTTTTTTCCCAAACTAAATCCCTCAATGCAAATATTATAATCATCAATATTAAGGGACCAAAAATATAATTATTTCTAAAATTAAAATATTAAAAAGGACAATATATAATTTGACTAACTTTTAATTTTTTGACTTTGTTACCAAAGTGGTAGACAAACCTAACATAAAAAGATAAAGTCTCTTTTCCAAAAATCATTTCTTCATTCCCACGCACTTAATAATTCCTTATTTTTTCACAATTTTTTTAAGCAAATGTACGATATATGATTAATGTATAATGAACTTATTATATAATGAATATTTAATATTGTTACTTTTTTCTTTGTTAGCTATAAATTATTACAAGGTAAAGATGGATTTTTTTTAGTCGACTGACTAAACACAAGAATGAATATAGCTCAAGTTATTAAATTTATCTGAATATGATATTTATAAAACTTAGCATAAATTTATTATTTATAGGTAAAGGAATCACTAATATTACAACAAATAACAAATATAATTAGTCGTATCTTTAAAAATATAATAGTATCAAAGTTCATAATGCTTAAATAGTGGATTTACCTATGACCAAACACATATATGTCCCTTTATAGTTCGTGATTTAAAAGGCGGGGCGTGAGGCGAGACGTTTTATACGGTATAGAGTGAAGCGTAAGCTTCGAGACACGGGACGTTAGTATCATGGATCTACGGGGTGTACTATACATTCAATTTTATATTTTTATTACTAATGAAATTAAATAGGCAAAAGTAAATCTTTCAATGATTTATAATTTTTATTTGAGATAAGTATTAATAATCAATAATGAAGAAAAAATATTATAATTGTTATTTGAAAAATATGATTAGACAATAATTAAAATATGATTTAAAGAAAAAAATTTAAAAAAAAATTAAAAACACCCCGCGTGCGTTTTTACACCAAGGACTTACGTTTGTATGCTCGAGACTTACGCCTCAAAATTTTAGAACTTACGCCTTATGAATCTATGTCTTTCGTTCACGTTCGAAGCATTTTTGATACGCCCCGCCCTGAAACTCGCCCTAAAAATATTTTTTAAAATACTTACGACGACTAACTAATATGTGTGTTAATTTCCGTTATAAGAGTAAAATCAAGATACGCAAGTAGATCGATTCATCAATTCTCATTAGTCATTAAAATAATATGACTTTCGTTATACTTTAAATTATTTTTTTTTTCATTATACTTTTTTTTAGTCAAAATAAGAAGCAAAAAAATTAAATGTCGAAATAGTAATAAGGAAGCGGGAAAATTGGCGTAATTTGCTGATTTATGCTTTTAAATTTATTGAATTAATTATTTTTTAAAGAGAGTCGTTTTCAGTTGTTAGTTAATTAATTAATTAATTAATTAATTAATTGCGTGCTAAAGATTGCCTAAGATTATTTTGAAATTGCTATTTTTCATTTGTCTTTATTGCCTTTAATCACTCCTAAAAATATATAAATTCAAGATTTTGTGAAAAAGTAGATATTACGTTTTTTTGCTTACATAAACAAATAATAATATCTATTACCAACCCTCAATTTATGGAAATTTTGATTGCTTACTTGTGCAATAAAAGTCTCCATATGGTCATTGTATAATTACATATATTGGAATATGTTCTCGATAAATTCGTTAATTCGCTTTTATGTAATATCTCGTAAATTATATACTAAATATTAACAATATTATATATGACTCTGAATATATAATATTTAAGTAATAAGGAATAAATACTTTGTGTGATTTCAAATTTTGGAAAGTGCTCTAAACTTGTTTTTCAATTATCACTATGTTCTCCTCTTTTCTTTTTTTAGAATTATAATCAAATACAATTTATTTTCAATTCCAACACATTAATTTTAGATGAATTGAAAAATATTTGAAATTATAATCAAACCACTATTAAACTTTTTTAAAAATAAATAAATATTTTTAATTAATTTTAAGTTATGTCATTTGATGATATTAATTCTCGATAAACAATAAAGTACCAGACAAGTTTGGAATATTATATTTTTTGCTTACGTCAAACTTAACCTTTTCTTTTAAAAAAAATAAATAAAATCCACTCGATGTTTAACATATATTTTTATGATCGACTAATTTGAATTCATGTTAAAAATAATCTCATACTTTAAAAGTCAGAGTGTTACCTGTTAAAAACGATTTGACTTTCAGAGTTCAAACATGACAATTTCGATTTAAGATGAAAAAATATTTGACTATTATATTGTCTTTAGGGATCGTTTGATATGTTGGACAAATATAATTAATCTTAAGATAAATTTTTTTAGTATTATCTTATCTCATATTTTACTTTTAATTTTGGGATAGGTTATACTATGATTAATAATTAGAATACATGGATTAGTTATTCATGTCAAAGATAAAATAATAGTATCGTGATTAGTCTATTCGAAATAAAATAATAAAAATGACAAAAATACCCCTAAGGTTTCTCAAACCTTTTCCTTCTATTTAAGATAGAGGATAACAAATATTTTTTGTTAAAAATTATACGATGCGTATTATTTTTAATACAATACATCAAATTATCCATAAATAATAATTCTAATCATAACTTATCTTTAAATCATGATAAGTAAATAATTGCATTTGCACTTGATCAACTATATAATAAGGTATAAAATCATTATTTCATTCCCCCTCTTAGCATGTAGGTGAAGTAGCCTAGGGTTCTCATAATTAAGCAATGTATTGTGATCTATTATTTCAACTTTTTTTATGGACACAAAGCTCCATGAAACTATCAAACCTAATTTTATGCAAAAGTAATGAAAGAAAATGATGTTTTTTTTAATATATGTTTGGCCAAAACCTAGACAAGCTTGCTCATAAGTCATAAGTACCAACTTTTGTCCAATTTATATAGTCAATTTTTTTACTTGAAAAACTTATATCATTGAACTATTCATAGCAAAATTCACAACATTATCCAAAAAAAAAAAAAAAAAAACTTTTCCTTTTTATGTTTCTTTACAATGTGCTATTCTAAGGAAATGTTTGAACGATAACATACAGAATTTAATTTATAAGTGAAGTTCGAAAATGATGAAATGTAATCATGTATATATACTTTGCCTCTACATTTATGGGAAACAAAGATTTGTTTTTTTGATAGACTACTCACAATAAATCTCAAATAATGTTTAGAAATAATTTATTAGTACATGAAATATAAAACAAAAAAAAATGCTATATATATATTAGTAAATTTATGAGCTAGGTCTATATGGAGTAATAATTTTCTTCTATCCAAATTTTAAAATGCTCATTGCAAATTATATATTCTAACTAACCTTCCTCTTTTAGCAAAGTATATGTAGCTTACCCCCCCCCCCCTCCAAAATTAGACATTTTAATATAAACTATTTTTTAATTTTTCATTCGATCTTTTATATTTTTATTAAAATTCGGATTAAATATGAAGTTACATATTACAGAATCTATTTTTAAAAAAATTGCTTTCAATATAGTTTTGTTTATTCTTAAAAGCTCGAATCTAAAATCTTTAATCGAAATAAAAAAAAACACAACTATTATACTCATGTTATTTAGTTTAATTAGCTACAAACAAACTCAAATAGAAAGTATTAGCAAATAATAAGTAATAATAACATGTATGAGGTGGCACAAGATCCTAGACTAAAATAGTGAAATATATTAAGAAATACATAAAGTATATATAATAATTAATAAGAACAAAAAATTGCCTATTTATGAAGCTTCTATATATCCAAGAAAAAACATACAAAGACTTATTACTTTATTTTTTTGTTTTCTTGTGAACTAATTATATTAATTAGTAAAAAGCTACAAAACTTATAATCTGTCAAACATTTGTTCTCATTAGTGGATTATTGGATTCTTTTTTTCCATCTTTGGATTCTCATTTCCCATTTTATTTAATTTAAAGAATTAAATTAAACATTTATTCACTTAATTGTATCAATTAAAATTAATCAGCACAATACACATTTGATTTGACTATTACGTATAAAGATATTTATACATGGAATAAGAGATAACAATTATTTTTTATGTGGGATTACATTATTTTATATTTAATAGATATTTTAATTCGAAATTATTTACATCATAATCTATATATTATTTTTATCTCACACTCTTTATGTATAACAATTTCGAGATAAAATAACGAAATGACACATTTGCCCTTTTCTAAAGCATTTTAGCCAAAATCTATTTAAAAAGTGATCAAGATTAAAATTGAAAATAAATTTGTTATTTAAGTTCATTCTATTCATAACCAAATACATTATTTATAATAACACTTATTTTCATTCAATTTATTTATTTATATTGATATTACAATTCTAATATAATTCATATCCAACTTATTCACCAACTAAACAACCTCATGAATTTTAACTCTTTATTAGTTTGAATTTAATTATTTTAGGGTTTTCCTATAGAGGGAGTTTGAGAGAATTAATAAAATGTGGGACAACCTAATAATAGAAGAGAATTTTATAATTAAACTTTCTTTTCCTATAATAATAATATGGGACAACATGTACATCAAGGAAAATATTTCATATTTAGGTCTTTGTAACAAAAAAAAAATGATTTTGACACCAAACAAGAATATATATATATATATATATATATATATATATATATATATATATATATATATATATAAATCATTTTTGCATAAATAGGCTTTTTCTTCTCAGAAAGAGTAATTAATATGTGGAACTTTTTAAATTCTTTAGCTATGAGTTTTTTCTTTTTATATTAGATGATGATTGAGAACTTAAATTCGTTAACCATCTTTAATACGAAATACTTACTAACCCTAAATTGAGATTTTGTAAATACAAATCTAAATAAATTGGAATTTGCCACTAAACATGATTTTCACGAAAGATAAATATTGTAGTTAAAATACGAAATTCATTGCTTATCATATTTAGCGATAAATAAAATATCATAAAATTCTGTTAGCTGGGAGAAATTTATTCGTGAATTAAAATAATACATGAGAATTAGTTAGGTAACACGTACATTTTTTTTTTATTATTATTATTATTCTCTAACTTTTGTTTGTTCTATCTTTTTTTTCTTTTTATGGTGGGTGGGGTGGGGTGGGGGGTGGGGGTGGGGGGTTGTATTTTATTCTGCCGACAGTTTGGTTATATTTCAATTTCACTATTATTTCACATTAACCAATAGATTAAATAAAGTAAGATTTAAGTAAAAAAAAAAAACATTAACATTAACAAAAGTCAAAAAATATATTTTTATGTTACTTGTAAGATTTAATTATTCAACAGCACATATATAATATTTTATTTTATTTTTTCTGATAGGATATTCTTTTAAAATATTCTAAAAATTCTGAAACATATTTTTGATGGTGTAATTAAGAGGTCAGAAACAAGTTGTACTATACTATAGTGCCAACTATATTAATTAATAATAATAATTTGATAAAATTAATTCCATCTAGAATTAATTAATTATATTTACTTGTATCGAAATGTATACAGAAATTTTATCTGATGTGTCCAGTTGTCCACGTTACCCATCAATAATGTGTAAATGAAGTAATAGTATGTTATACGTATACGGACATAGATCGAATTGTTTTACAATGTTTTAAATTTAATTAATATACCACTTTAATGAACGAACGAATATTTCAACCTTATAACACACTGCAACCTAAGCGACAAAGAGCCGAACATGACATGTCAACTAAACTCTTAACTATGAAAGACCAGTTGACGTGTTATCCTTAGAGCAACTTTTATTTATCCAGCGACGATACATAATATAAAGTTCGATTTTTATCAAAAATCTTTCTTATAATATTCTCAAATTGTATATCCCATAAACTCAAATACATAAAATGTTATATTTCTTTGTATTTATCAAAAATGTAAATTAAAAAAAAAAACTAGAATTTAATTGGTAGGCCAATAGGATATCAAAAACATGTTGAAATTGCATGGAAATTTGTGATAATTTGTCGGTTATAATTTATATATCTAACTTTTTTTTTGTAGACTTTTTTTTAATGTGTAAGCGAAAAATGCGGGAGAGATTAATTTAATCTCAATAAAATTTAAGTATTAATTAGTTTAGTAAATTAATCATTAAATTATTAACCTAAAGACTATTCTTGATTGAACAACACGTATTAACAAGTCCAAAATTTATTTATCGTGTTAGGAAACATATAACAAATATGGACAGACAAACCTCACATATTTTGATTTTTTTTAATAATTATGGTGTCCAGATTAATTTGTAACACACATTGATTGACTTTTACATAACATATATCAATTCTCGATGACCAACAATATGTTGCAGTTTATAACTTTGTCCATCGGATTAGGACCAAATGAGATGATATCACCTAGAGTTTATTTGTTTTTGCTGGAATTCGAATAATTTTTAGTTCACTTCAGTGACTACTAGGTCAACCCTCGAGGGCATTTTGATTGGATCGATCATCTTTATGATTTTAGTATTATTTTTCTTTGGTCAAATAAGAAAAAAAAATTATTATGTATGATTGGCAATATGGGGTTAGTCACGTGATGAGCATGTTATTCTAGAGGAAAAGCATATGCTAACACATGATTTTAAAAAAAAAAAAATTGGAAAAATTAAATTAAAAGAAAAAAGGAATATAATTTACAAAATAAATTTTGACTTTTAGTGTAGGATAGGCCATTTTTTTTTTCTCTAAAAACTTTTATGGTAACCATATGGTAATAAAGTACTTTATTTTATATATATATACCCTTTGTAGTGTCAAATAGTAAACATAGGTCACATGGATTTATTTTGGATGGACCATATTATATACCAACTATTTGGAGTTAACTAACATGTTTTATATGTAATTAATGGACCTACTTAATTGATTCATAACCTCATATATTTTTCCCCACTATATAGTACAATTTAGATACCCCTCATCATCAATTTCTTTGAGGTTTATGTTTTAGCATGTTTCATATTAGTTAGTGGTTGAAGATCTGTTTTTTCGGTTTTCGATTTGGTGTTCGATATTTATATTAGAGTTAGACTAAATTTGAATTCGCGTCGAAAAGTCCCACATTGGGAGCAAAGCGCTCTCTAACAAAGGCGACTCCGTACTGAAGGGGATTCGAACTCGAGATCTCTTGGTTATAAATGAAAGAGTACTTACCACTCCACCGCAACCCTTGTAGGACGGAGAAGAGTTAAGTAGAAGCAAGAAGCCTTGGAAACCCACAAGTAGGCCAAGTATTGAAGAGAGACAATCGTACTATTCATATTAGTGGTTAGATATCTATTAAGAGCACTCTTTTTTTCTCAAAAGTCAATTGATTGTCATTTCTAACACAAAACTAAAAATATTAAATTTGGTATTCTGATATGCTATTTCTTTATAATAATAATAAGAAGAGGGGTCAGTCTCTTTTCCGTATCAATTCTTATTTATATCTTTTTTTTGGGTGCATGTATAACTTATTTGATAGAGCATTGGGCTTTTAACCTAATGATCGCAGGTTCAAATTCTCGTTATACCTACCTAAGACTATACTGTGAATACGGACGCATAGTAGTAATCTTTCGACTCGCTTTGACGACTTCGCGTTGTTGACGACTTCGCGTTGTTGACGACTTTTAGAGAATTATGTCAATTAAAGCTTTTGATTAAATTCTAGATTTCATCTTATAAAAAATATTTATAGCTCAACTCTAATAATATAAGTATACAATAATGTGTCTCCATAGTTACACATTGTGGTGAAGTAGTTCTTTTTTCCTTACAAATTCTATTTTTTTTTTAAATAATAATAATAATAATAATATATATATATATATATATATATATATATATATATATATATATATATATATATATATATATAAGAGGTTGAAACTTTTGAATAATTAAAAAAAAGGGGGCCTTTGGACTTGGGCTAGACATTCTTTTGACTAGAGCACTTAAAGAAAAAGACAACCATTTTTAAATTCCATTAACTAGTTATAAAAAATTGTTAAAGAAAATATTTATTTGTATTCAATGTTTATATAAAATAGAAATATATAATTATTTAAGGTTAAGAAAAGTGAAAAAAGCATATCATTTAATTATAGTGCAAAGGTATACTTCTTAGTTTTTACATTTATTTGCTTTATGCAAACATCGCGTGTACGTTAATAATATTTTTTTTTAACTTATACAATTAAAATGACTAAATTTTATACTTAAAACTCATATATTTTTTAAAACAAAACACATAAAAATCCTACACAAGTACAATGATTGTTATATAAAGTATTTATACCTCTTATATAAAGAAAAACTACACAAATGAATGTTTTTGAACTAAATAAACTCAAGTTAATTTGAAGGTGAACGTTACAACAGCACTAGAATAATAATGAGAAATGTAACAAAATAATATAATTTAAAAAAATACAAATACATAAATGCTTAAGAACTATCAAAGATACACATTTCAGAAGAAGAAAATTATTCTCTTTTTAATCGAAGGCGCGAATAAAACAAAATCAACAAAATATTTCTACCTCATAGTCTTTGTAAAACTAAATATTGTGTAAAAAATATTTATTGTCTACGAAGTATGAGTATTTGATTTTAAAATATACAACGAAATTATTTTGGGCAACTTTCACATATAGCAAATAAAAAATTCATATTTGTATGCTATAGCAAAGTTTGCATAATTGCGCTCCATAGCAAACATAGAAACTGTATAATTCGCTATACATATACAGTTGAAGCAAATTGTATAAACGAAGTGTATAAAACGAGAAAGAGAAGACACTTGGGCAGAGACTTGTATAAAAACGAATTGTATGATTATAAGTGTATAGAACGATTATATACAATTTGAATTTGTATAAAATGAGAAAGAGAGAAAGACAAAAGAGACTTGGCAGGGAATATACAATTGAATCGAATTGTATAAAACGAGAAAGAGAGAAATTAGATACAATTTGAAATTTGTATAAAACGAGAAAGAGAAAAAGGCAAAAGAAACTGGGCAGGGGAGTATTTTTATTGTATAATTGTAAGTGTATAGGACGAAAATATATGTACTTGCATGTGTATATACAATTTTCTCACGCTTTATACAAACAGAAACGCAATTATACATTTCGCTTCTGTTTGTATAAGTGAGAAAGGCGAGGGTGGCGAGCGAGATTTGGGAGAGTGGCGAGCGAGATCTGGAAGAGGGGAGAGAGGGGAACAAAAATATATGTATTTATACAATTTCCTCTGCTTTATACAATATAAATAATTTTTATACACTTGTGTTTGTGTAAAAAGTGAGGAAGCGAGCGAGAGATTGGAGGAGAGTGGCGAGCGAGATATTTGGGAGAGAGGCGCCTGGCAATTTTTTGCAAACGTTTGCTATGGAGCACAATTAAATCAAACCCTAGCTACTCCATTTATTTTAGGTTATTAGTTTGCTATTATATACAATTATCCCAATTATTTATCATTAAATCATTTTTAGATGGGCCTATCCAAAATCTTGTGGACGTAACGAAAATTGGCCCAATAACAAGAAAATGGGCTTTTTAGTAAGGCCTTTAAAGTTGGTTTCGGCGCTTTTAAAAAATAAAATGGACAAATTACAGAAATACACACATTTTGTTTCACTTATTTCCATTATCCTCTATTATTTTTAAATATCACCAAAATCCCTTGTTTCTTTAATGTGTCCGAGCTGCATATTAATGTATCCGAGTCAGTACTTAATGTATCCGAGCTACGTATTATGTATTCGAGCTATTTTTTAATGTATCACAGCTACATATTAATGTACCCTAGCCAATATTTAATGTATCTGAGCTACATATTATGTATCCGAGCTAGTTTTTAATGTATCCGAGCTACATATTAATGTAACTAAGACAATATTTAATGTATTCGAGCTACATATTAATGTATCCGAGCTTCAATTATCGTATCCATTTTTATATTCTTTTTAAGGAATCAATGTAATTAGAAGCTAATTAAGGATAGATTGTATTTTATATTAAAACTACGAATTTATGTAATTTACACAAATAAAATTTTGTAGGCTGATTTACAAAAATATTTTATTATTTATTATTTTTATTACAAAGTTGTCATTTAGAATTTTCTCTTATTTTTTAAATTTGAGCAAATATACTTTTAATAGTTTATCAGAAAATGTTAGACTCGACTTTCATGTTTGTTCATACATTTTCAATTTTACAAAGAAAATAGTGTATGGTTGTCTAATTTTTTCAATAACTAACAAAATTATAGACAGTGATTTTTTAACGTTTTGTCATAAGATTTTTAGGTTGCTCGAAATGAATTTGTAGATCGTGATTCAAAAGGTCTATAAATAACAAGAAATATTAAGAGAAAAAAGAGCCATTTAATTATGAGAAAAGGTCCGTAGGCTAAAGGCCTTGACTATATATGGCCCATCTAAGATTGGGCTTAATTAGTATGTTGTGAAGAAAAAGACAATATATGATGTGTAAATTTTGAATATAGCATAATATGTAGTATTATTATCAAGTTATGGCATTAGAGTTTCAATTTCATTTTGTAGCATTTAATATTTCATTCTATAGCATTTAATTAGTAATTATATTGTTAATTATAATTTATTAAAAGCATTTGTTATTAAAAATTAATTAAAAAATAAGTGGATAAAGTGCTAATGAGTAATTAATTCTAATGAGTAATTAATTCTGACAACATAAATGAAGTGCTAATGAGTAATTAATTCTGACAACTAATTTTCAGTTATAATTAATGCGCAGTAATTTAATATGCACGCCTGAGAATTTGAAGGGACTACTCTTTTATTGAGTTAAATTAAAGGTAGATAAATGATTAGCATTACAATTATTCTTCATTCTAAAATTTGTCTATTACTTTAAAATTTCTTTCAACATATAAGTCATTTTCCCCCCCCCCCCAAGAATTGAAGATTATTTTAATAGCTACATATTTCACTTCCGATGGATAACTTTGTGTTAATTTTAATTAAATTTTAAATTTTGTATATAGCATTTTATACAGTAATATTATCAAGTTATGTCATTAGAGTTTCAATTTCATTGTGTAGCATTTAATATCTCACTCTATAGCATTTTATTAATAATTATATTGTTAATTATAATTGGATCAACGTTACAAGTACTCTTCTTTCCAAAATTTCACGATTATTTTCAGATTGCTTTCAACGTATAAGTCATTTTTTCTAAAAATTCAAGAATATTTTCATAGCTGCATATTTCACTTTTTTTTTAGTAACCTGATAAATTTTGGCATACAATATATGTTTCTATTTAAATTATAATATATGTTTTTATATTAATTTTGTATTAAAAATGTATTGTGTTTGTTTAATTGTAGTATTGTATAGGATAGTGAATGATATATTAAATGTGTATGAAGTATGTATGAATTATATGAACTGATTATAAATTTGTGTAACGTTAAAGTCTGATTTTTTTTAATAGTGTATGAAGAATATACGAAACGTGTATCATTTGTGTATGAAAGTCCTTTGTTTTCTTCAAAATTACAGTATATGTTTCTAATGAAATTAGAATATATGTTTTGCATTAATTTTGTATAGCAGGTAAACCAAAACTTGAAAGATGGAAGGGATTTGCTGACGTGAAATTCAAACGTACAAAAATGACTTGCAGTAGATGCCGTCAAGTTGGACACAATAGAAAGACATGTTCAAATTATCCTGTGCAAAAACAATAATTTCGTAATGTTACATTTGTTATTGTGTTGTTTTGAATGTTAGAAACACGTTTTGTTTTATTGAGTGCAGTTGTTATCATTGACATTTATAAAGTTTGGTTTCGTAAAAAATTATCATATATATATCATTTGTTTCTGATACATATGTCAAAGTTCAATATGACATTCATAATTCATACAATATTTATACATTATAAATATACATTGAACTATACTGCCATTCATAAAATGTTCATATAGTATTCATACAATGTTCATACAGTATTCATACAATGTCCATATATGTACCATTTAATTCTATTACATATATCCAATTTCAATATGGGATTCATAATTCATTAAGTGTTTATACATTATATATATACATTGAACTTTACTGTCATTCATAAAATGTTCATATAGTATTCATACAATGTTCATATATATACCATTTGTTTCTGTTACATATATCAAAGTTCAATATGACATTCATAATTTGTATAATATTTATAAATTTTTCATACAATGTTCATATATTTTTGCATATTGCAATCGAAATTTATATAAAAATCATACACATTTAATAAAGTGCAAATATTCATTTAAGCATACTACCATTAAATACAATAGTTAATATATTATGACATATATAGTTAAATATATTTCATACAACATGCAGAGATGAGTGTTACAAGATCTTTAAGCATAAAAATGATTGTCCCTCTTATAACTTCACTCTTTTTCATTATTTTTTTTTTGCATAAATAAAAATAACAATCTTAAAATTCAGCACAAATAAAAAGAATCTAAAGTGTCCCACAGATTCATAGTAAAAAATGTAAAATAAAAAAAAGTTCATCAAATCATTTGACTTATTTCAAAAAGTAACAAAAAAGAAGTTTTGGAAGTTTCCCTTTGGTTCACTTTCATTTTATATAGAAATGAATTTCACCTTCTAGAAAAAGAATCTCATTAGTCCATGGTTTATTACTACTATATTATTCATCATTTATTCACCTTCTTCTTTCTCTCTCTAGAATGCCTCAAGTTGATTTGGAAACTCTAGTTACGGCCTGTGCCGGTGGCGGAAGTGACCGAAAAGTTGCATGTGATACTTTGGCTGACAGTGACAGAGACGGCGAAAAACGTGTGAAAGACGATTTGGATGATGAGGAGAAGCAATCGAAACATTCGCAAAAATGAATTTCACCTTCGAAAGATGGTGAGTTCGATTGGTTTAAAGCTTGAAAGGGAAATCTGTTTTTGTGAAGTTTGATCAGTATTTTGGGAAATTAGTATTCTAATATATGCTCAGATTTAATATGACAGAGAAATTAGGCGTGCTCTCTTTAATTAATTAATAGAGAGAGAGAAACATGTGCTGCCTTTAATTGATTAATAGAGAGAGAAACATGAAAAAAGACGTACAAAATTAATATGGTAGAAAGAGAAGAGTGTAAATAGGGGAGAGGTTGAGTATATTGGGGGAAGATAAAAGAGTATTGGTTGATATGGGGGTGGGTAGTTATTGGGTAATTAAATATTAATCAATTATTTAAAATAAAATCCCTAATTTCTAGATTTTATTTTTTAAAAAGTAACTATATAATATGAAGTTTAATTAATATTTAATAAATAATAATTTAGAAATTATATTATAAACATTAAAAGGTAATTGATTAATATTTAATAATTTATTATTTATATTAAAAAAATTATTAATATTTAATAAATAATAATTTATAAATTGTATTATAAACATTAAAAGGTAATTGATTAATATTTAATAATTTATTATTTATATTTTAAAAAATTTAAAAGGTAATTGATTAATATTTAATAATTTATTATTTATATTAAAAAGTTTAATATGTAATTGATTAATAAATAATAATTTGTTGATAAAAGGTAAGTGAATAAATGAAACTAATTATTTAAACATAATAATTATTAGTTAAATAATAAAATAATTTTTTTTAATTAATATATTATTAGTTATATTTTTAAAAAGTAACTATATAATATGAAGTTTAATTAATATTTAATAAATAATAATTTAGAAATTATATTATAAACATTAAAAGGTAATTGATTAATATTTAATAATTTATTATTTATATTAAAAAATTATTAATATTTAATAAATAATAATTTAAATTGTATTATAAACATTAAAAGGTAATTGATTAATATTTAATAATTTATTATTTATATTTTAAAAAATTTAAAAGGTAATTGATTAATATTTAATAATTATTATTTATATTAAAAAGTTTAATATGTAATTGATTAATAAATAATAATTTGTTGATAAAAGGTAAGTGAATAAATGAAACTAATTATTTAAACATAATAATTATTAGTTAAATAATAAAATAATTTTTTTTAATTAATATATTATTAGTTAATATGCTATAACTTGATAATAATATGCTATAACTAGTTTACATTTAATAATATATTTTTTAATTAATATATTATTAATTGATGTGCTATAAGATGATAATATTATGTTATAAGTAGTTTATTTTTAAAAAGTATGACTACAACTTGATATTTATCCTCTTAAATGTGTGTGGGATGTTAATTTTACATATATGATTGATGTTTTAGTCATATGTGCATGAACTTCAGATGAAAATAATTGAATTCAACGACATATGATTGAAATTCAGACAAAAACGATTAAACTTTAGATCAAATTGATTAAATTTAAACCATACGTGTTTGGACTTTAGCCTTATGAACACGCGCCACATATTTGGTGTTGTTCTAAAGTGAATATACTTGCAAAATTTTGTATATTACGAATATGACTTAAATGATAATCCCTAAATTCAGTAGATATACACTTAGATCGATAATTATACTTGAGAATTGAATTTATTAAACTAAAACACTAGCTAAATCTTGATCACTAAACAATTCATTTCACCTCAGTATGTTCTAAAGATGGAAAGTGGAAGGTATCCCACAAAAGTGAAATTTTACTATGTGAATTCTAATTAATCAAAGTTTAAAATAAATATCGAATATCATGTAAATGATTAAAATATACGAACATGCGGTGTAGGAAATAAAATCATATGATGTTTATATGAGTAAAAAGTAATATACGTGATACGTAGAGAATTAACTAAAAAAAAAGTTATAACCTTTGAAAAAAAAGGTACCAACAAATTCATAAAACAACAATTTTGAATATCTTTAAATAGAATATTAGAAGGAGTTGCATAAATTATTTACCTTCAAACAAATTTATGTCTTAAACATAGATAATCCCTTAATGGTGTCCGCTAATTTCTGTTTTAGACGTTAAGGGTTGTTTGGTATGGAGGAACGCATTTTTTGAAAAATGTTTTTCAATTTCTCGTATTTGGTTGGCTTAAATATTTGAAAAATATTTTTCAGATCAACTCACTTTCCTCAAATTTAAGAGTCAATTCCCTAAATGGTCACCCAAGTTTAGGGTATTGCCTTGAAATATCATTTATATTTTATTTAGGACCAAAATTTCACTCAACTATCACTATTTTCCTCCAAATATACTTAACACTCCAAAAGCGTCACTCTCTCCTAGTTTGCATGATATATCATTAAATTATTTTTTAAAAAAATAGATTAATTTAATTTATTAAACTCATTTAATTAAAATAATGATCATAATATTTTTTTAAAAAAATATACTAGTTTATTAAGAATAAACTTTCATACTTGAGAATCTTTTATCATAATTAAACTTTTTATTTTTTATATGTTTTGACGCATAGGTTTCTAAAACGTACTATAATATCATTAATTTTGAATACTTATAAACATATACAATCAAAAAATCATTGATATACAAATTACTGCTAACTTACATCGATTGAGCATAAATTGTATAATGAATCAATAATATTAAAGGTCAATCAACTATTACAATAAGATTACTTGTGTATTTTGAAATTAATGCTTACAATTTTTTTTCTTCTGAAAAATAGAAAGTGAAAAATATTATATTTTTTTATCCAAAAAATAATACTAAATAGCTCAAAAGTCTCTTTCTATTCTAGTTGATACGTCATGTCAATAAGTCATCATTTTAAAAAATAATGGACCTATTTAATTCATTAAACTTATGTCTCTACAAAACAAATATACAAATTACATGAGAATTTATGAAAATTATAAAAAAAAATTAAAAAATCTAATTTCTTTATATATTTTTACCAAACTAAATTCAATAAAAAAACCTCTGTGTGCAATCATTACTTGGTAATTTTTAAAATTTCTAAATAAATTATTTGAAAATTTTAAGCAATTATTTTCATAAAAGTATTCAAATAAATTTGTAAAGTCAACAAAAAGGTTGGTATGAAAGAGAAAATTATTATTTAATTTTTTTAGAATTTTATTTTATTTTAATCTTTTATTCTATATTATATTATATTATATTTTAACTTCTCATTCAATCAAACACCAATATATATTCTTATCTCATCCCAAATTTATGAAATACAAGTAATAATTAAATGAATTGCCTATTTAATTTAATAATATACATACTATATGAGATTAATAAACTGATAAATAAATATTAAAAATTACAATCTATTTTATTTTCAAAAAAAAAAAAGATATAGTAAGTATATATGAATTTCAAAGCACCCAATTAATTGACCTTTAATATTATGATCCATGATATAATATATGATTAAGTGATGTAAGTTGATATTCATAAGTGCTTTATACATCAATATTTTTTTTTGAATATTTGTGTTTATAATTATTCAAAATTGATGACATTATGGTAACTTTTAAAAAACTATTTTAATTATGATAAAAGATTCTTAAGTATGAAAAATTATTTTTAATAAACTAGTATATCTTTTTTTTTAAAATAATATGATCATTATTTCAGTTAAATGGGTTTAATGAATTAAATTAGTTTATTATTTTGAAAAAGACTTTAATGATGTGTCATGCCAACTATGTGAGAGTGAGACTTTTGGAGTGTCAAATATATATTTGGAGAAAAATAGTAATAGTTGAGTGATATTTCGAAACACAAATGATAAAATAAAATTCCTTAAACTTGGATGACCATTTAGGGAATTAACCGGAAAATGACTTCTCTTCCAAAATTAAGAAAAACATTTGTCAAAACTCTATTTCATCTTTTACTTTTTTTTTCTTACCCTACTCATACCCGATCCTCCTCATTCAAAAATAAAATAAAATTCATTTTTTCCGTCACGCCACCCCTACCCCCAACCCCCCACCATGCCACCTCCGTCAAAAAAATAATTTTATAAAAAATTGTTTTGATTTTTAAAAAAAATCGTTTTTATGTCACTTCCACCCCTACCCACCCCCGAGCTGCCACCAAGGTCATTCCCGCTGAACTTTTTAAAAAAATATATATATTTTTGGAAAATATTTCAGATTTAATATTTTTTTTATTTTTATACCACCCCTACCCCTTCCCCTACCACCACCCGTCCAGGACATTCCTGTTAAAAAAAAGAAATTCTTTTTGGGAAATTCAAATTTTAAAAAATTTCATTTTTACGCCAATCCCACCCCAATCCCCTACCCCTCCCACCACCCACCCATTGCCACCCAAGTCACCCCATCAAAAAAAAAATATTTTCAAATTTTCATTTTTATGTCCCTGTGATCCCGTCATTTAAAAAAAAAAAATATTTTTGAAAAATAAATCCTGGATCATATTCTGGGTCTAATTTCAGGGTCGAATTTTAAAACGGCCATTGGGTCTTGTACTAAATTTTGTATCGGATCGAGTCTGAGATCAATTATCGGGTTGATTTTCGCAACAGAAATTATTTTTCTAAAGATTATTTTTTAGTATCAAGCCAAAAATAAAAGATATTTTCTGAAATATGTTTTTCATTTATCAACTAAATAATTTAAAAAAAGAACTAGAAATCTACTTATTTTCCAAAGAAAATATTTTCTAGAAAAATATTTTCCATGTAAAAAACATTATTCTTCATACCAAACACGCCCTAATTGATGTTGGTTTCAAACCAAACACTCTTAACTTTAAAAATTGTATACTTATTAGACATAAGTTGACAATTATGAAATAATGACACATGAATGTGGATCCAAATAATTCTAAAAATTTAATTCAGAATTAAAGTAAAATATTTAAATCATACCTTAAAATAATTAAAATATCTATAAATTAACCGATATTTATATGTAGGATTCCAATTTACACAAAAGAAAAAAAATGCTAGAGGCATAGTTGTTTTGATAGCTTATTGACTTTCCCATTTGTTGTTTGACTTCTCCATATGTAAATAAAAGATGTTCTTTTGAAATTTTGTTAAGAATATTTAAAATATATATGCGTATAAAGTTAGTTTTGATCTATATTACATATAATTTTACACACACATACATAATATTTTTTTTTGAAAAAATTATTTGATAGATTACTTTTCATTATATGTAATTAAATATCATCGACGAAAGAGTAAAAAAATTTCTATAATAAAGAAACTAAAAAATACTATACTTTTGAGAATAGAATTTATACTTCTCTTATATTAAAGAGATTCAATAAATATAATTGTTTCACTGATCGAAAAGAAAAACAAAAACTAAAGTCCGTAATCTATTAGTTAATCACTTTTAATTCCAGTGAGGTGCGATATAATAATAAATAAAATCAACAAAAAAATATAGAAAATTCTAGTTCAAATTTCAATAGAGACATAAATATTGATCAACTAATTTTTCTATACATATGTAGTCTTAACGAACAAAGTTACTCGATATATAACTGTGCTGACAGAGAATAACAAACAGTTTATATAGAATAGTCAAAATATTCACACATTGATCCAAAAATCATTATCATAAAAACATAATTACTCAGTAACCATACTGACAGAAAATAAAAAACACTTAATATATGATAGTCGAGATGTGTACTCGTTAAACGTGAAACCATCATTATAAAAAAAAATAAAAAACACAATATTACGCAACTACACCATCTCCAAATAAAAAAGTGCATATAATTGGAAACAAGGGGGGGGGGGGGTAGATAGTTGCTATATATATATATTCATAAGTTCCCATATTGTCATAATTTGCTTCATCATCATTATCTTCCCCCATATCATTTCCACTCCATTAAAGCTCAATAAAAATAATCAAATAATATTTTTTTAAAATATTATACAAATACAAATTATATATATACAATCGAGAAAAATGGGAACAGAGTTTATTGATAATATTTCTTCATCCCATCATGAATATAATGATCATGAAAAAGAGCTCGATGCTGGTGCCCTCTTTGTTCTTAAATCCAAAGGTAATTATATTTCCTTATTCTATGTTCAATATTAATAATTACTTCATATTTATATTTTGATTCCTATTTTCTTTAATCGAGGTTGCAATGAGATAAATATAATTTTTCCATGTTTGATAAGAAGTTTCACATATTAATATTAAAATAAATTGAGTAAAATTCAGATATATCTATTTTTAGTCAATTAGTTGTATTTATAATGAAAAAAATATTCACTATTATGAAATTTTAAACTAATGGTGAAAGAAATTTCTAAAAATAAAAAAGATTTGGTAAGAAAGTGATTTTCCTTTGTAAGAAATGAATTCAGATTAATTATAAATACTCTACGAAACTAATGATAGAATGGAATGAAACTAAAAAAAAAAAAAAATTAAACTCAATTTTCTTAAGATTTACTATGCATATAGTTGGATATTTATTTTCGAACAATCATGTTGTATATATCGACTATTATATAATTTAATAATTATATTAAGATAGATTATCTCCGTAATTATTTTCCTAATATTATTATCGTAAGATGCTTTGTTAAACTGTCCGACTAATATATACTTTTCTTCAATTAATAGAAAAATATCACACAAGTAAGAAGATTCTTTTAATAACACTATATATAGATTCTTTCATTTTATTTGGACTTTCATATAATAATTAAAACCAAAATTTCATACTTTTGGAGTTGGTTGTTTTTTGTCACTTACTTTGATTTCCATATTAGTATGTGTCGTAAGTTCATCAACTATTTATTATTAATTAATTAATTAATTGACACTTTAACTAAATTTTGATGGTCATCAAATAATTATATAAAAATGATTTTTCACTATTTATTTATTAGGCCAAACTTGTCATTTTCTATAACATATGCTAAGATAAAATATCTCGTTGGGGCACACACTTATATATAGTATTATATTATTTTATATCATATTAAATTATTATATAATTTCACAGATCAATGGTTTAAAAAAATTCGCGGTAGAGTTATTATTAAAAAAAAAAGATAACTACTGAGATAATTATTAAATAATAAGTAAAAAAGTTAATAACAAGATCACATTAAATCGGTCGATACATATAAAATCAGATTCTTTTTTCTTTTAATTCATTAGACTTAATTTTCTTTGTTAGAAAAATTCAAATATAATTAAATTGGCTGAAAAAACATCACCTACTTCCCACAGTGAAATTAATGTCTTATCAAATTTTCAGCCGAATTTTTTGTTTTCTTTTTGTCCTTTTATTAAAAATAAAAAATAATATAAAGTCAACCGTCATATTTGACTAAGTTTACCTTCAATGATGATAGATTCGTCATTTTTGTTCAAAAAGTGTCAATTAACGTTTTTTATTTATATATTTACTTTTTTTCATATTTTAAATATTTAACAGGATCGTGGGTGCATTGCGGTTACCACTTGTCAACTTCAATTGTAGCTCCACCATTGTTAAGTCTTCCATTTGCTTTTGCTTCACTTGGATGGTGGGGTGTTTTTTATTTATATATTTACTTTTTTTCATATTTTAAATATTTAACCAGGATCGTGGGTGCATTGCGGTTACCACTTGTCAACTTCAATTGTAGCTCCACCATTGTTAAGTCTTCCATTTGCTTTTGCTTCACTTGGATGTGGGGTGGAATTTTATGTTTGGTGATTGGAGCTCTTGTCACATTTTATTCATATAATCTCTTGTCCATGGTCCTTGAACATCATGCTCACCTAGGTCGCCGCCATCTTCGCTTCCGCGATATGGCTAACGACATTTTAGGTACGTACATAACGAGGTCTATACAGTTCTATAGCATCATTGTTATCTGAAAGTCAGATTATCAAAATATTATGTATAGTACATGCATGTGGAATAATAATACAAAAACAAAGACATAGTAACCAACATATGTTTGCATGTTTCTTCAATATACATATATACTTTCTCCGTCCCATTTTATGTGACACTTTTCATTTTTCGAGAGTCAAACAGTTTAAATTTGACCGGATATTTGTGTATGGAATTTTTAAATTTTTAAAAATGAAATTTATATATTTGTGAACTACGTAAAGAGTACTATAAGTCATAATAATTGATAATTCAAAATGTTAAAAGGATCTATGAAAAACTTACGGTCAACAATAGACTTGTTTGAATCTCGAAATGCGAAAAAGATCACATAAAATGAGATAGAGGGTTATATAACATAAAATCGGTGAATTATAATAATAAATAGGAACGGATCCATGTAGCTAGTGTGTCATGATAAAAACTTAAATCATTTTGGTAGTACTTGAAAAAATAAAAATCATTTTGATAAGTCGGACTATTTTATATGTATATAATCAAGTTGTTAGAATAAATTATTATAATTGGTTATATGTATTTTTCACACCATATATACATAGGTACCAAAATTCATATAATCCAATATTGTACCCTTTTTGGGTTGCGTGCATCTTTTTTTTTTTTTTTGTATTTTTATATGAGTGGATATTTTCTTTTGAGTAGCCACCAAATTTGAAAAGTCATACTAAATAAATTAATTTTTTTAATTGAAACACAATTTAAAATTAGAGTTTAACTTCTATACTGACAAGATCAAAGAATTATAATGTTATTAAATCATGATTGAGAAAAAAAAAACTATTTATCAATTTGTTGTATGATAAATAAAATTAGTAACTCCAAAAATAAAAAAATAACTAAGTTGTTATAAAAGGTTAAAATATAGTTATATTATGAGGGGAAAAAAAAGTAATTCGATACACTAAATTTTTATTATGAATGAGTGTAGAAAAGATCAAACTACAACAATTTATGATATATGATTTTATAATATATATAACAGATCGTTTTTATAGCTCGAACTCCTAAAAAATAATCATGTGTGATCATACTTATATATAGCCTAAAGTCAAACTATTATTTTTGACCCACCTACTGCATTTAGCACAATATTTTTTTGTTATCCATAAAAATAATTTCCTTTTTATTTGGGTCCATAATTGCCACTTGATTCTTAATATTTAAATTATTTATTTATTTATTTATATAAAACAACAAAATCTAACTATATAATAAATTTTCACAGGGCCAAGGTGGGGCAAATATTATGTTGGACCAATTCAATTTATGGTATGTTATGGTGCAGTAATAGGCTCCACTCTTCTAGGAGGACAATGTATGAAGGTGAGTCTTTGAAATAAAACTAAGACAAAAATTTATTATCGCGGAGTTTCAAATTTCACGAGATCAAAATCGTAATTATTATTGAACTTTTTTTTAAGATAAGGTCGAAAAGTGTTCGATGAGATTTATTTTAAATTTATTATCGCAGAGTTTCAAATTTCACGAGATTAAACTCGTAGTTATTATTGAACTTTTTTTAAGATAAGGCCGAAAAGGGTTCGATGAGATTTATTTCTACTTTTTAATTATCGATAGAGTTTCACCTGTAAAACTCAAAACTTCTTGATTGTGGTTATTTTTTAAAACATGGCCAAAAAGTTGTTAGTGAGTGTTGTTTCTACTTTTCAACTATTGTCATGCAGTTTTACCTATGAAATTTGAAATTTATATGGCTTTTTTTTAAAGATATAGCCAAAAAATAGTCGTGTGTACGGTATTTTTACTTTTAAACCGTTGTCATGGAGTTGCACCGATGAAAGTTGAAACTTTGTGAAAGCGGCTAGTTTTTAAAGACAAATAGAAAATTAGATAAGTGAACAATATTTCTACTTATAAAATGTTAAAAAATTTATACTATTAATGTATACGACTTAATTATAACCCCAAAACAATACGAAAATAACTTATAATTTCTTTTCACCTTTTTTTATATATTTTTTTATTTTTGCAGGCAATTTACTTGCTATTAAATCCAAATGGAGCTATGAAGTTATATCAATTTGTAATCATATTTGGTGGCTTAATGTTGATTTTAGCTCAAATGCCATCATTTCACTCACTTAGACATATCAACTTAATTTCTCTTCTACTTTGTCTTGCTTATAGTGCTTGTGCCACTATTGGTTCCATTTACATAGGTATAAATTAATTTCTTTATCGTCAGAGTTTTCTATAATAATTATTTTCGATGACAATAATAATTTATTATGACGACTTTTTGTTATATATTTTTGCTAGGAAATTCGTCTAAGGGGCCTATTAAGGACTATTCAATTAGCAACGATAAGGAAACACGCATTTTTGGAGTTTTTAATGCAATAGCTATTATTGCCACCACATTTGGAAATGGAATTATTCCCGAAATTCAGGTTAGCTTGTGTTTTTACGTGACTTACTCTCGAAACCATGAATAATATGAATATTCATATTATCTATCGGTTAACTCAATCTATTTACTCATGTTAAACATATACGAACCAAATATTTTATATTTTTATTTAAAAGATTTTTTGACCCGACCATATCTAATCTGACTCGACCGTTTTACTTTATCAGTACTCCTAGTTCATAATTTGCTTTTTTTCTCTTCTTATCGAGTCTAACGATTTGTATGAATTATGTTTTTATAGATGATATTTGACGATCTTAATATGATTATTACAGGCAACGATAGCGCCTCCGGTGAAAGGAAAAATGTTCAAAGGGCTTTGCATTTGTTATGCAGTGCTTTCAACAACTTTCTTCAGTGTGGCTATTTCTGGATATTGGGCCTTTGGTAACAAAGCTGAGGGCCTCATTTTAAGCAACTTTACACAAAATGGCCACAATTTAGTCCCAAAATCATTTATCTTCATAACCAATATCTTCACAATTCTTCAATTGTCTGCTGTTGCTGTGGTATGTTATACATTATATTGCTTTGTTATTGTCCACGTATCAGATGTCCAGTATAAAACGGGTTGAAATTTCACAAATAGCCACTTTTTCGTCTCTGAAATTGAAAAAATAGTCATTGTCGCTGAGTTTTAAATTTCACATGTGATTGTTTTTCTAAGAGTTATACACATGTGAAATTGAAACACCAGTATGATTGCTATTTTTTAAATGAATGACCGAAAAGTAGCTGGGTCTCAATCCTATGGTACGAAAGTAGGCCATAGCTTCTCAATAAGTCGAACTAACTATACTTAAGATGTGAGCTTATACAAAACGGTATTTCATCATCCTGAACGTGCGGGAATCTTATAAAAACCCTACATTTGACCATGTATACAACGGGGAAAATTTCACAAATAGCCACTTTTTCGTCTCTTGAATTGAAAAAATAGTCGTAGAGTTTTAAATTTCACAAATGAATGTTCGTCCAAGAGCTATACATATGAAATTGTAACATATGAATGTTTCTTGAGCAAAAACATTATTCTCCCTTTATATGATCGTAGTCTATTTTTACCTCATGAACTAGCTTTTAAAATTGAGTCAGATTCAAAATTCATTTTTTTAACAAATGAAATTAGTTTTTCAAAACAATCTACTACAATAGGTTATATTATACAAACTTGCATAAACTATTTACACTATCGACATATATAAGTTTATAATCCGTATGAATACATTATACATTCACTATACACTAGCAGTATTACGACTAATTGGTGTGTATTTTGCAGGTATACTTACAACCAACAAACGAAGTACTCGAAAGGACATTTGCAGATGCTAAGAGCAGTGAATTTTCAACTCGAAATGTGATCCCACGTCTAATATCTCGATCAATTTCAGTCATCATATCGACTACAATTGCAGCAATGCTTCCATTTTTCGGAGACATCAATGCAGTAATCGGAGCATTTGGTTTCTTGCCTCTTGATTTTGTGTTGCCTGTGATTTTCTTCAATTTGACATTCAAACCATCAAAGAAGAAGCCAATTTATTGGCTTAACATGTCAATAGCAGTGTTTTTCTCAGTGTTAGGAGTCATTGCTGCAGTTGCTGCTGTTAGACAAATTAGTCTTGATGCTAAAACATATCAATTATTCGCAAATGTTTGATAAATTTCATATACTGAAACAACATACATTCAGTCCCTGCATAGAAACAGGGGTGGATGTAATTTATAATCACTCATTTCGTATTACACTTTAAATTTAAGTTACAAATAATATGCATACAAGTTTTGTTGATTGGGAAAAGCTTATAGATTTACTTTAACTCTCTGCAGCTTACAAGCTACATTGACAAAATCATGATCATTACTTACAAATTTGTTTAAGCTATCAAAACTGTATTAAAAGTCCTAAATTTTGATGATACTCAGTAAAGCCAGGAAATATGTTTACAATAGTGAAGTAGAAGTACACAAACCCCGAATGCTAGTTACATTCGCGCTCCTGGAATCTGCTTCAGCGAAAAACTGGAACACTGATAGCATGATAGCAATGTAGCTGTAGCTTCCTCCGGAAATTAAATCAGTTGTAACCAATGGAACGATCACTTTTCAACATTCGAGATTCTTGAGGCCTCCAAAATAAGCCGGTATGTCAGCAGAGCAGAATGAAATGATCTGATATGTTGTTTGTAGGAAACATTTTTGGCAGAATTAGTTGTTGTCTATTTTCTATGCAAAAAGCATCTTGAGTTCCTCGATTCTTGCAGTCCGAACTTCTTGGTCAGTCAAAGCACCAGAAATCAGACGTTGCTTCCTAGCTTGGACTGCCTCCATTCTTTCCTCTACTGAACCCTGCCAACAGAGAAATATGCATGCAAGGGTTCGATGACTTTACGAACATGGTTAAGAACTCAAGGTGCAGTAGAGCATATGATTTCAGGTAAAGCATTTACCAAAGAAGGTGATATTGTCACATGGTGATCCAATTAACAAGTCCTAGTTAAGGAGAAAGGTGCTTAGCATACCTTCACAATGAATCGTTTGATCATTACTTCCTTAGTTTGTCCAATACGATGAACACGCATGACCGCTTGCTCCTCAACAGCTGGATTCCACCAAGGATCCTAGAGATAATAGGCGAAGATGAAAACTGTAAATATATATTTGACGACAATAGAATCGCAGAAAAATAGATGCATACAAACAGCACACGTCATGGGACCATCAAAGTTCTTTGTAAAAAAGGACAGCACAACATCTAAAGCCACAAGGAGAGAAGTACCATGACAAAAGCATTAGATGCAGCCGTCAGGTTAATCCCAACACCACCAGCCTTCAATGACATCAGCAACACCTATACAATATTCAAATTGATTAAGGCAACATAATTAATTAATACAAATATTATAACCAAAGAGGCAGAAACGATGACAAACCGATATGTCATCCTCTTCTGAGAACTTCTTTATTACTTTCTCACGTTGTTGTTGGTTTAACGTCCCATCAAGGCGAACAAATGGAATACTACTACTGCACAAGTATGGATGTAAACAAATAAATTAACTCAAAAATAAAGTATGCAAATATGAAAAAGACTGTTACCAAAGGCAATTGACAAATCAATTGAACTTCAACTGTTTGACAGGAGTGTTTCAACTAATGGTGGGAAAAGAATCATATCCTAAATAAAGAAAGTATCCAAGCATTTGCCAAACTGGAAATCTTTCTGAGTCTCTGTATCCTTATAAGCATGCATAGCAAGACTACTATAATTAATTAGTTTTCCATAAATTGACAATACCATGATGTTCATGGAGTTCCTTATTAAAAATTTACCTCAAAAGACAAACAAGTTGCAAAATACAGTTAAAGAAAATTATAAGTTCTTCAAATTCTAACATGAGCAGGAATGTGGTGGTACCGAGAAAGAGGAATCTGCAGTAGATCTAAGAAGGCAGTCCACTGACTAAAAACAATGCTTTTGGAGCCAACAGAATGAAGACGTTTTAATTCAGACAACAAGGCTGATACTTTTGATGACTCCACCCAATTCTTTTCAACATCAACCTGAAAGCGGTTGTCTGATGGGGCTGTTATAAGCTCCTGCCTACTGACAGTGTTTCTGCAGAAGTCGAATTTATATAATGTCAAAATATGCAGTTGATCTCATCTTATAGAATCATCTTCTTTAGTAATAATTTGCAGGAGAATACCTACAAACAGGACAGAGGCCTGAATTAGAACTTCGCCAGCTTGCCAAAAGACACTCTCGACATAACCTATGAGCACATGGAGTCAACACCGCATCTTCAAAAGCTTCAAGACAAATAGGGCATTCACCTTGTTCTCCATTCCGCAACTCTTCCACAACCTCCTGAATATAAGCACGTGAAGGGACATCCTTGCCTTCTCCAGTCTCCTTACCACCCTTAAGGAAACGTTTAGCAAGCTTATTTAGATCAGAGAATTCTTGAGTATCACCTCGACTGGTCAAAAATAAACCCCATCAGCAAATATTACTTAATAGATAATATTTTGTAATTATTAGCTATCAGGTACTCCAGCTGAATCCCCAGTCTAGACACAGAAGCAAGCTATGTAAACAATCCAAAAGATCTGTAAAAACAATTACACCTGCCACTGTATTATAAGTCAAGGATGATGCCTAAACAAATAA
Organism: Solanum lycopersicoides; assembly: GCA_022817965.1. Classification (NCBI taxonomy): domain Eukaryota; kingdom Viridiplantae; phylum Streptophyta; class Magnoliopsida; order Solanales; family Solanaceae; genus Solanum; species Solanum lycopersicoides. Next base: position 69,449,147 of record CM040628.1, on the reverse strand, counting down.
AGATGCTAACGGACTACTTGAAAGAAAAAAAATAAACAATCCGAAATAGCACTTACAAGAAAAACAATTCTCACTTTCTTGAAAAACTAGAGTCAATAACCTTTCTGGACACTGTATTTACTTCATAGAAGTATCTTGGATCCACAATTGCAAAGATCTTGAAAATTTCAACTTGCTTTTCTTTCAACAAAGAAGCAAAAAAAAGTGCTTCCATTTTCACTCCAATCAGAAGTTAGAATGGAAGCATGACCCACAAAACCAGAACAAACCGAGAAAGCAACAAAAGAAGAAACAGATAGAAGTCAGAAAGATCTTCCATTATCCAAAGCATCACGACGTTATTATGTTCACAACTTCCTCTGTCCAAACTCAAAAAATGTTCTTCAAGTAACGAATAAGCATGCAACTTACTTTTCTTAATTTCCATATGGAACAGATGGAACATGCGCTAATACAAGAGCTATCACACAGCTTGAAGTTAAGAAAAAATCATATAAGTCAAACACTCCCTTTCGTCTATGTCCTATATCACCCTCCAATAGTCTGAATTGTTCCTTGACTAGGATATGCAACTTAGTACTAGTACTTCACTTTACATAGTTGCTTCAAATTCACATGTAATATTCATAAATCATAACAAAAAGAAAATGATTCTGAACTCTATTCATTATCAAAATTTCAAACCAAGAAGATAATTTTCAATTTATTTCCATTTTATGAGATTTCCTTAGCAAAAAGACTATTTGAATCCAAATTTATAATGTGAATTAATCGTTCTAAATGAATTACAAAAATTGGTCAAGTTGACAATAATGAGAAATAGGAATATCTATTACGGACAGAGGGAGTGATGAGAATCACATACATTCAGAAAAAATTTGAACACAAAACCAAAGCTTGAACTCATCAGCAGAGAATATATAAGTGCCTGTTGGAAAGTTACACAACAATTTTTCTGGAGTATAAGTTCATTTAGACAAGAAGAAACCACAGAATAACAAACTAAAAAGATAGATAAGCGCATAATAAAAGTCCAAACCTCATGACAAGAAACGGATGGTCACAGCATTGACGAAGTCGCAAAAGCAACTCCAATATAGAAGCATAGTTGTGGAGAACCCGTCCTTGCTCAACAAACTGATCAAACTTCACCTGATATTGGAGATATAGAACTATTGTAAAGGAAATAAAGGTGCAAAGGGTATCTAAGGATAAAATCTTTCATGGACAGAGTGATCAATGTTGGTAAAACCTTGGATCTTTTATACAACGCATCATAGAAGTCGCGCTCTGCTTCTGTAAGTTCACAATATATCACTTGAATATCTGCTGGTGGTAGAACTAAAATTGGTCTGCGATGCAATAATACCAGAAGCAATATAACATTTCAATAAACTTGAAAATAACCATTATAAACGAAACCAAACAAACGAAGATAACAAAGATATAAGATTAGTGAATCCCAGGGATAATTCCAACCTTCCTTCCCTATCTGTACTAGACTTTGTTCTTCTCAACATAATCAGACTTAATATTGATTGAACCAACTTTAGCCCCCTCTCATCTCCCTCCTCAAAAGGTTTCTGAATAAGCTTGTTCCACCTAAATATGATCAAGCAGACAACAGGTTGAATGTCATTTACAGTAACATGAGAAAATTCAATCAACTGTGAAAATTACTCTCTCACAGAGAACTAAGCTTCATATTTCCCTAAATACAAGAAGGAACAGCACTTGTAGCAGCACCACAACCAAAATCTCCTCATACCAAAATGGTAAGGATCAAGACTGATGCCAGCAAGATTCGTGAGGTTTTAGTTGAAGTCACATCAATGGGTAATTAATTCAAAACGGTGTCATTTAATAGTCATTTTCAAATCTTAATCTGATAACAAGACCATATGAATGAAAAATCAAGCTGCTGTAGATCATTTGACAGATGGGGGCAAACTGCAAAGTCACAATAAAAAGGTATATGCTACAGCTACACTTTCTACAGCCTCCTATCTAATGCAAGGTGTACTCAACAACAACATACCCAGTGTACAGAAAGGTAGAGAATCTTAGAAATAGCATCAGTCATCAACAATTCAACACCCACCTATGACATTTTAGAAACATAATTATATATTCATTCAAAGAATTAAGAGTACCCCACCACAGTGTCTGATAAGCTTCATGAAAACAAACACGTTTGAAGGTTATATGCAAGGGATCCACATCTTACCATGCCCAGCTTCCCCATGGTTCGACTCTCAAAAATCTTAGTAGACTGTAAATATCCTCCAGATTGTTCTGTCAGAGGAAAATTGTAAGTCCCATAGCAAAATGAGTGAGGTGAATATCAATATACCTTCTCTTGAAAAAGCATATGAGCACTGGTAAAAAACTATAAGACGGCAACAAATGCTATATTTAAGGAAATATCCAGAAAATGTCTGAATCAAATTAAGGCGAAACTAGTATATAGCTAAGATTACCTGACCAGATTAGTGGTATCCTCAAGTGTGCTAGTAATAATCAGCTGATGGACACCTAACTGAGCAAAAGGTATCTCAATCTCATGTATGGTGAAGCTTGCTAAAGGGTCTGATTACCTAAGACCTTGTCCGACAAAACTGCTTAGTACTTCACTAGGTATCTAGCTCTATGGAGTCTTTGATAAGATAATTCTTTTAAACTATGATGTTATTCTAAAACTGCAGTATTAGTACCATAGAGATCCAACAACAGGCTCAGGACCAGCCAAAAGAATCTATCTGAAAGAATATGACTGCATATTGTAAAAGTGGTGGATATCCGGACAGCTGATAATGTAGAGTACTCGAGAACATCAGCATGAACTTGTATCTCAACTTACACAGAGAAAAACTAGCATCTACAATCAGTTCGGACAATTTAAGTTTGAACATCTGGTTCAGCTTTGAAACATAGAGGACAAATACTCAAGGTTCAAGGCATGCTTGAAACTTACAAAGTCATTAAAATAAGACACATGACCAATCTAGCAATAAAAGAGATGGACCAAAGTCTTAATAATGTAGCATTTGTATGAATCTAACCAATAATCGAATCCAACAGCTTTTACCTCTCTGAGAAGAACTATGAAAATAGCAAAACAGTATGTTTAACTTCGTAGGAAAAAGAAACTTTAATCTCCAAATAATGCTAATAATTTATCAATTAACAAATTTTACAACTGTAACACTGGATACCTGGATAGGGGTACCAGTAAGACACCACCGACGGTCAGCAATAAGAGCAGCGGCAGCATTTGAGATTTGGCTTTTGGAGGATTTGATAGTATGTGCCTCATCAAGCACCACTCTAAACCATCTAATAGAGAGAAGGCCCCCACTGTCCTCAGCATTCTACATGAGTACAGAATATAAATGAAGACACAAGGACCTAAACCAAATTAGCACAAAGTAGTAACCATAGGCAAACAAGGTGAACGCATAAACTAAAACTACAGTTTCAAGAATCAAAAATATACCTCAGCAGAAAATTCGGAGGCCAACACCCCATATGTCGTAAGCACAACATCACTTCGAGCAAGCACTTTTGCATCCTTTGATCTTGTCTGCCCATAGTAAACATAAACAGATAGAGCCCCAGGTTGTGCATGGGCTTCAATCTCTGCCTACAAGTAACGAATTCATCTTCAGATATCTATACGTAATATGTGAATCCCTTTTATTTTCTTTTGATATTGACAATTGTGTAGAGCTGAATATGCCCAATGCACCAGATTAGTTCCTAAAAACATAGTAATACTAATTTTCCAGTTGAAGTAGATATGAAGTACCTTCCATTGACCCAGTAGTGTCATTGGACATATAATCAGATTGCCACCAGAGATAAGTTTCGGCTTGTGTTTCAGAAGCTTATCAAGACTAGAGACTTTTGCTGATTTCTTCGCGAAAGTCGGAGAATGACCTAAGAGATTACTAGCTTCTCCATTTTCACTGGACAGCTGACTTGTAGATTGGCTTCCTGATGATCCACCTCTTTCAGAATGACTGAGGAGGAGAGATATAGTCATTATAGTCTTCCCTAGCCCCATGGAATCTGCCAAAATCTTCAGAATATTCTCAAGTCATTAGGTGGAAAGTGCATATATACCACTAACAAACAAAATATCCCAAAAAAGCAAAGGAAGCATAGCATCAACATACTCCTCCTCTAGCCATTTCAAGGGTACTCGGAAATTCAGTGGTTGCATCGCCCGAAAATGCATTCAAGTAAACAACAAGCTCCCTCCTGAAATGAATATTAGTGTACAGAATGTGAAATAAATGGTAAAAGAATGTAAGCCAACATTCACATACTCGTCCTTCAGGCGGTAAGCATTCCAACATGGGTGCAGAGTTGTTGCTGCTTCATCCGTGTTTCTTCCCCTCTCCAGTTGCGTCATCCAATGAAGTGCCTGCTTCTGATAGGGTCGCAGTTCGCACTGGAGCGTACTTGGTGGTTCCATTTCCTAAAATATGATTGTGGAAGTATTTAATAAACGCAAAGAACTCCATAGGCAAATGAACAATGTTGAGTTGGCCATACCTGTAGCTTCGAGCTATCAGCTAAACCAACAATATAGTCAAGATCAGTATCAGAAATTGACTCATCATTGTCAACTTTATCTCCATCTGCAGATGAGGAGCTTTTGGATAAGTTTGCACGCAATATTGAGGCAGGACCTATGGAGCTTTCCTGTGGAGACAAATGAAGCATTAAAACTCAACATTTTAATCAATTGTAGGTCGCAGCTGATCTAAGAGAGTGCAACCCTAGAACAACATCTTGCTACTCTACTTTAATTGGATAAAGGGGAGCAAGAGGGAGAGAAAAACAAGTGGAAACTCTCTTCTAGTCTTACCTGTTCGTTCAAAGGCCGCTTCCTCGTGTATAAATCAGCTGGAGTAAATTCTGCCTAATGACGATCAAAAGAAATTATGAATTAATCTCACTCAATCATCCATGAGATGGATTCTTATAACTAGGCAGGATATGCTGATTCCAACTGATAAAAAAGTTGTCGTAAGAGGACTATAATTCATAATAACTAAGATCAGAAAGCATCAACTATTCCTAAAGCGTAAAGAACCAATGAAAAAACTATCACCTTCTTAAAAGGAGTAAGCCCAAGCAAATGGAACAAAGTCGGAAGGGGGTGAACAACTGTATCATCTGCGGGACTGCTTCTAGCCTTAAGTGATGTCTGATGGCTTTTACGAAACATGGAACTGTTAATATGTACTCTGCATATAAGGAAAAGTTGATCAAAATCACCACCATCTGTATCGCGTCTCGTGAAACTGGATTCCTCACCTCAAATGCTAAACTACAACACAATTAAAACTACTATCAGAGTACCTGACAGACAAAAGAACAGAGTCCATAATCCCCAATATATTAGGGGCTGATTTGCAACACCCTTCAATTCTAATCTTCTTATCCCTCACCAGCGGCAGAATGCATCGAGCCCATTCATTTGGAATACGCCCAATCTGTCATTCCACAACAAACAACCACAAAAAATTAGGCTTATCAAACAGAATTCCATCAAGAAAGTTCAAGCATTCCCCTCTGTCACGCCCATAAAAAACTAATTGTCAATAAATTCTTTCTTCTGACCAATTCACTCCATATTCAGAAGCAGGCGCACCCACTGCCCCAAGCTCAAACAATATTTATGTGTAAGAGAACATATATTACAATGATGCACCACTGCATTTAACCTCTTCTTATTTCTTTTCAGATATGGGTGTTCTTCGGACCAACTTGCTCGGATCTTAACTGATCCGCCAGGCAGCTTATCCAGCCCAAGAGCAGAAGTCGCCAAGGTAATTCTACCCACTAAGGCTGGAATAGATGGTTTATACCCACATGCCCCAATGAGTGGTGGATCCAGGATTTAGAAGCGGTGCGTTCTGGAATATATACTCCCTTTGTTTCAATTTGTTTGGTTGGTTGGTTTTGACTTAGCACGGAGTTCAAGAAAGTAAAGAAGATTTTTGAATCTTATGGTCTTACATTAAAGATATGTAGAATCCTGATAAAAAAAATAAAGATTTGTTGAATGTAGCAAAATTTCCTTTAATCTTATAGTCATAAACATGTCATGTGGTGTTACCAGTTTCAAAAAAAACATGTCATGTGGAAAGTTAGAATTAAGGAGTTGTCGATAAAAGAAAGAGACATTCTTTTTGAAAATGATTAACAAGGAAAGTAAGACAAACAAATTGAAATGGAGGGAGTAACTTTTTTTGGTATAGCTGTCCGGTATCTGGTACCTACTGGCCTTACTAATCCAAATCAACCATCCATGGTACCTATTGGACTGACTCTCGGATTCTCCATTCCTCATGCTCGAACACGAGACATCCGGTTAAGGGTAAAGTATCAACGTTCATCTCATCATATTTTTTGGTGGTTCCAATATATATCTCTAACTATATATATATTGATTCATACATATATAAAGGTTCAAGCCTAAAGTTGTGGTCTTTGCTGAGCTACAGAAGCTTTTACATCCCCCACCAGCCTCAACCACTAGACCATCCTCTCCGAGACACAACCATTGTCCTAGCTCCACGTTGGTTTTGAATGCAACTTGACTACTGTAAAACCTTGGCAGCTTCCTTCTCCCATTCCTTTATATGTTCATTTGTCTAGGGAATTCCCTCATATACAACAAAAAGAGATAGATTTAAAGGGAAGGAACATAAAAGAAACCAATACCTCTCCACAAGCCTTTGTAGAAAACCTTACAATTTCAGAACACGCAGCTGCTTGACGCCCTCGTCCACCTCCAAACTTCCCAGGTGAAGGTGAACTCAATTTCTTCTCCACTGGGAACGTAAAATCAACTTCATCACCAGGCTTCAAAATCCTCCCTTTACAAGTTGACATACCAGCAACCTCACCACACCCCACATACCACCATTCACTCCCCATATCACACCCAGCTCTCTTACCCACCAACTCATTACTCCCACATTCACTACCCATATCACACCTAGCCCTCTTACCCACCAACCCATTATCCCCAAATTCCCTTTCAGTATCCAATCCTTCATTCAAAGAAACTGTACTAATCTCATCTTCTTTGATCTTACCACTATTACTACTAACATTCCCAGCTTCCGAATTCAAATGGGTACTAATCTCAGCTTCTTTAATCTTACCACTATTACTACTAACATTCCCAGCTTCCGAATTCAAATGGGTATTACGAATTTCAATTTTCTTGAAACTCGGGGTGTCGAAAATGATGTTTATTGCAGCTGTAGGATCGTTTTTCGCCATGTGAAGTGATCTAATTATGTCCATCTCTGTATATTCATCGCCAACAATTGAACGCACCATTGAAACAAGCTCCTCGGTGACTTTGATCCCCGCCATTACAGTGAATTCCCACAGAAAAAAAAACTCCTATAATTACAGTGAATTCCCAAATTCCCCAATTGAATTTTTGAATTTGTTGAAGAAAATAGTGAAAATTTGAAAAACCCTAAACGGGTTTAGAAATGGCGGGTACGAAAATAGAAATGCATGCGGTATATTACAAGTTCCCGCCTAGAAAAGTCCCTCAATTTCAGATCGGAGTTAACCCGTTCGATTTTTCGGTTCGATTTTATCAAATTTCAATTTAGTTATTTGATTATTAATTTTAGAAAAGTGTGCATTGTGTTTCAAGCCAAACTAATTCGGTTTCGTTCGGTGTTTTAAAATTAATTTTTTGGGTGCAAATGAAAAATAAAATGAGGACAAAATCAAAGTATAAGATACTTACAAATTTAAAACTTTGTTAAGGAATGATGTGTCTCTCTGTAGAACACTTATTGTGCTAACTAAAAGACTATATTTATCTTTGTCAAGAACATTGTGCCTTCAACTACTTTTCGAGAAAAACAACGACGAAGACGAGTTCTCGTAGTACATTGATAAAAATATGTTGGGTTCCTCGTGACGACTAATATTTGAAGTTACTATTGAATTGTAGATTTATGGCTACTTTAATTTGTTAATGAATGATTAAATGTTACTTGACTTTTTGTTTTTAGTTAAGAGAATGCCAATAAATATATGTATAATTATTTTTCAAAATTTTTTAATAAAAATTCGATTTTTTGGTGCGCCGAAGTTCTGAGACCCTTATATCAAACATCGAATCGACGAAGAACTGGACTTTTGAAAAAATAACACCGACACCAAACCCAAAAAACGAAGAACTAAATTGGTTTGATTCGGTTCGATTTTCTGATATTTATGTCCACGCTTAGGAGTTATGTTCCGACTTCCTACCAATTGAATATACGTTAAGGTGTTTCGAAATAATTTTTATATGTATTTTCACGTGGATCACTAAAAATATATACTTTCATTTAATTATATTTGTTAAACTTAATAGATACTTTGATTCATATTACTTATCCATATTACTGAAAGTAGTTGTGACAAATTTATAAAGTTCTTTTTTGAAAATGTAAACAAATTGGTAAGATTTGGGATAAATTAATAAAATTAACTTTTTTATTATGATTTATTAGATTAAGTTGTAAAACTTTTATTTATGACTCAAATGATGTTGATGTGTATAATTAAAAATGTGATATATTTTATTGATTAGTGTATCTATTAGATGAACTATCACTCACAAAAAAAAATAGAATAAGAATGAAAAATATTTAATTAAAATAATAAGTCGTATGTTTATCTATTTAATTAAAATCGACTATAATTCTAAGTATGTAATTATTTTTTTAGATTCAAGTAATGCGTAATTATATTATACATGTTTATTTGTTTTCTTTAATTTGATTCATTCATCAAAATATAGTTGCTATCAACTTCATAATTTGAAATTCTAAATTTGTTAGCATTTAGTTGTGATTGATGCATCACATGATACATGTATATGACCAATATATCTATAGGGTCGTTGATTTTTTTATTTTTTAATGTTGTTTTACAATGTCATATATTAAAAATTTATAAAATAAACTTCAATTTTTAAAAAAAAAGTTCAAGTATAATTTTTAAAAACAAATATTGGGATATATGGTAAACATATTATTTAATAGTGAGAAAGGATGAGGTGGAAAAAAAGGTCAACGACGTGACTACTTCAAATAAATTAGGGAAAATTATGCATTATAGCAAACTATTTATTCAAAATAAATGTAATTCGCCTCCCTTTCTTGGATCTCACTCGCCACTCTCAGTTCTCTCCCTCGCCTCTCTCACTTTATACAAACACGAATGTATAAATTGTATTTGTATACATCGAGAGAGACTGTATAGACAAATAAAAATGTCTTATCTCAATTCAAATGTATACAAATTCAAATTTATGCAGATATACAAACACATTTATTGATAAATATACATAGTAGTTGAATATACATAATTTTCTAATCGATATACATATACAATTCACCTCTCTCCACTCTCTGCCCTCTCTCGCTCGTCTCTTTCCTATATCTCCTAATCTCGCTCGCCACTCTAGCCTAACAAAAGAATATATACATAATATAAACACAATTTTCAGACACACAAACCCTCAATTTATACAAATGAGATGCTCCACAACAAACACAGTTTGCTATGGAGCGCAAATAACAAAATTGTAGCTATAAAACGCAAATATAATTTTTATGTTTGCTATTCGTAAAATTTACTAAAATTATTATATGAATCACGTTTTTTTATCGCTACTTAACAACTAATTTTTAATATAATACAATTAAATTTAAGAACAATTAAGATAAGAATTGCATTTAAGACAATCATACATGTATATATAACAATTAACAACATCCAAGCAAGCTATCAAATAAGAGCGAGGTATTCAGATAATAGAGTTACATTTCACCATCAATCTCTAAGTTTATGGATTCGAACTACCCAAAAAAAAAAAAAATGGGTATAGGCTCCTAAGGGAGAGGGAGGGGTTAAGAAAAAACAAGTTATCCAAAGATCATATATACGAAGACTTTTATTAGTTTAAACTAATGAAGGTCTTAATGTAAAACAAACATTTCAATTCACCGCTCATCTATCACCTCTAATTATCAACTATTGTTATCGACACCGTCATCACTAGTTATTACCATCCATAATTATCATTATCGATCACAATCACTATCACTATCAATCATTATAACCAGTAATCACCATTACTAACTATCATTTGCAATTATTATCACCAATACCATCACCGTAACAATCTCTGATCAGTGACAACAAACACATCTATCAATAGTTATGATAGATTGTCAACCATCATCATTCATACTTTCACTCATTTTCACCCATTTATCACTATTTCAATAGTTACCACCAACTACTACCACCATACTTAATATCATTCTCAACTGACATTCACAACCACCATCTTCAATCATCGATTGCCATATATATGGTATTAAATTAATTTTGTATTTTGTTGACTTTTATGTTTATTAAGTTCCAAACAAAGACAATTAAAAAAATTAATCACCATTCTTATTATTTAATATCTAAATTTAATATATATATATATATATATATATATATATATATAAATATTCAGATATGTAATTTTATTCATATTTTAAGATTCAAGTGATTATTAATTTAACTTTTTAATCTTAATAAAAATAAATAAGATACAACTGTAACATTTTAATGACTTAATCCATCGACACCCTACGTCTAAAAAGAACACTTAATTTAGAGGCGTATTCAGGATTTTAAGATGATGGATATACTATTATAAAAAGATTGATCTAAGATATTAATTTAATCGCTCGATATTTAGGTTCTTATTACTAAAAAATGTTAATTTTTAAATATTATAGGTCCAAAATTAATTCATATATATATATATATATATATATATATATATATATATATATACATACATAAAAAAAGTTTTTAAAAAATTAATTAAAATATCGAAAGTGCTACCAATAACCACTTAGAGAGGTGTTTTATATAATTTTAGAAAGAAAAATAAAACAAGACAAATATAAAATTCAAATTTCTAACCTCATGTAGAGAGGCGCACCCAGTCATCATCGTATTAAATGATACTCCGAGTGTGAATTCACGTATATTTCAATACTACTTTTTACTATATATGACCTGAGGAGGGGTGCATGGTTCACGTGAACCCAATGACCCTCCCTTGGATACGCCTCTGACACTTATATGACGTGTTCAAGCGTTCAAATAAAATTTCTTTCCAACACATAAAAGAGAACTCTCACATGTATTTTGAAGCGCCTATTAAATAGTCAAATTGATCAATAACCACAATTTCACAACGTGATATAAAAAATTTATCATGTATTAATTAATATAAATTAAAATTAAATATCTAAATCAAATATACAATAAGAATTCTAGACAAATTAAACATATTTTAATTGAGTAGTAATTGTTACTTAGCATAGGACATACTAATACTCAATTATAATAAAATATGGCAAATTGTAAAATTCCAAAAGAATTAAATTGTTTGCAAAATATTTTAAGGTTTATCTTTTTTTTTTAAAAAAAGTTACAAAGATGTTTGGCGGGTAACACAAAATTATTAAATCATTTTCTTCCCGCCAATTAGTTTCCTGTTATTTGGTAGGTGTAAATTGAGAACTTAAAATAAATATAAAAAAAAAGTTTAAAGGAAAATTAAAATGAGACTGAGTTGACTCACTATATGGTGATTAGTTTTTCCCCCTTTTTGTCCCCCCCCCCCAACTCCCTTTTCATTACTTAAATTTCGTTTTTCGAGTAAGATATTTATATTAAAATCGATTAAATTTAAATTTATTACGTTATAAGATAAGTATACATGTAAAGAAATTTGAGTTTAAGATATTTGATTAATGGTGAATGAATCTCAACGATTATCACTGTAATTAATATAGGTAAATATATACAGTTGTCCACAACTATGTATTATTAGAATTTTGTGGATGATAATTATTTTTTCTCAATATTAAGTCATTAATGTATATTATAATATTTTTTTTGTGAATTTTAACGATGTACAAAATATTTACGTAATTATGTCACGTATTAGCTATGTATACATTAGTGCTACAAAATAAAAGTTAATCTTTCGAGAATTAACATATATTCAGTAGAGTTTTTGATGATTGAATATATATATGTAATTCCTAATACTACGATATAATTGTGTAAGTTATTTGAATGTCTTGTATACAATTGAGAGTTATTATGATACCTTTTAAAATCGCGAATTATAATTTTTTTAATTATGTTTGAATTTAAATATTTTAAAGAATTCGTCACAACTAAAAATTTTACATTACTCAAGAACGATACTCATTAGAAAGTATTACAAATTATCGTAAAAGATATTAACATGTATTTATTTTTTCATATTTACAAACACACACAATTTAATGACTAAAAGTTTTATTTCGCTCAGCCAAATGATGAACATATTTTTAATTAAAACAAGTATATAAAAAATATCAATTTGACTTATATAGAGCCAGATAATGTAAGAGATACGATTTGATTCATGATAATTATTTGTAGATACTTATTTATTAATGATGAATAATAACGTTTAATAAATTAAATATCACTAAAAAAAAAAACTAGTTACCAAAAATTAGTAATTTTTAAATGTTGGTTGGAGTCGTTATACGTAACTGAGAGTTAAAATAAGTGTAACGAAAAATAACTATCGTCAGGATTATGATAGTTATAATGAAAAATAACGATCGCCGAAAAAGCGAGGGAAGTCATTTCCCTCCCTATTCGGTGAAAATTATTTTCCTCGTAAAACAATTAAATATTTAAATAATTTTTTCTAAATATAACTTATCGTCCAATATCATGATAATTATAATGAAAAATAACTAGTTAGTGGAAAATATTTTCCTCATAAAACAATCAAAACATTGAAATGACTTAATTTTTTTTTGAATTATTGACTCACTGAGTTATGCTTTGGGTAATGAAAATAATATCCAGAAAGCCCACACCATTAAACTTTGGCTACTGAAGAATCTTGATTTTGCCTTTTGGTATTTAGGGCTATAACCCCTTTTCCCCTTTCTCTTATCTGATACATTTTCATTATCCCATTTGGCTTTTCAATGGCGGTGCTTGCGTTTTTTTTTTAAAAAGGTAAGATTTTTATGTGTTTTATATGGTGTTTGTGTGTTTATGTATGTTGAACTTTCTTTTTTTCTGTAAAGGGTAGTTCTAGATTTGTATAAAATGGTAAGATTTTGCTGATTTTTTTTTTTTTTTGTTGGTTTTTATGCGATCTGAAGGAAGAATTTGTAAAAGGGTAAAATTTGAGTGGATTTTGTTGGGAAAGTGCGATTGTTGAGTGAGGGGAAGGAACCCCAGATTTTGATTTTGGTGGATTTTTTGGGTGTATGGTGTGAATTGGATTGAAATTTGAGTTGGGTTTGTGGAATGGAGGGTGGTGTGGTGAGATCAGAACGGAGAGGGAGGAAAAGGAGAAGAAAGGATGTTACAAATGTGGAAGTTGATCAGGATGGGAAGAAAAGGGCTGTTGGGTTGAAGCCTAAATCATTGGTGGGTAGGTATGTGAGGAAGGAATTTGAGGGAAATGGGTTGTTTTTGGGGAAGATTATGTTGTATGATTCGGGGTTGTATAGGGTTGAATATGATGATGGTGATAGTGAAGATTTGGATACGGGTGAATTGAAAGAGGTTTTGGTTGATGAGGATGAGTTGGTTGGTGAATGGTTGGATAGGAAGAAAAAGTTGAATGAAATGTTGACAGGTAGTGAGGTAAAGGATGTTGCTTCTCAGGTTGAGATTGAGGCTGAGCCGATAAGTGCTTTAGTTGATAGGATTGTAGAAGTGCCAGTTTCGAGTGACTTGAGGAATGATTGTCCTGTTAAATTTGAGAAGGTGCAAGTATATACTGATGCTGATTCACTGAGCGATTTTTCTGAAGATGACGAGGAGCAGGATTTAAGTTCAGAGGTGGAAAAACCTATTGTTCCTGCACCTGAACTGCCTCCATCCTCTGGCAATATTGGTATTCCAGAGGAGTATGTACCACACCTTTTGTCCATTTATAGCTTTTTACGGACATTTAGTACCACATTGTTTCTGAGTCCCTTTGGGCTTGATGACTTTGTGGGTGCACTCAGCTGTTCTGTTCCAAACTCGTTGCTGGACTCTGTTCATGTTGCTCTAATGCGTGTTTTGAGGCGTCACCTTGAGAAGCTGTCATCTGATGGTTCTGAGTTTGCATCAAAATGCCTAAGGTGAGTATATTTGCCTATTTCATTTAGGGTATTTTTTGAAAATCTGTTGGACCTAGTTTTAGTCAGTTTTACTTTAATGTTGTTTTGGTTTTGAATCCTTTGGGAGGTGCTTCCTGTCATGCTGTCCTTCCAAAAAATACATCACTGAACTTGAAGAATGCCTTGATTATGACACCGACACAGTAAAATAGACTAAAAGCTAGATAACTTGTCAGAAGAAGAATACAAATGATGGTTTATGACATGAAGTTCCATTACAGTATGTCCTTATGCAGTTTGACTTTGCCTGTATTAAGGCATTGAATGACATACTTTCCTGACAGTGTAGTTGTCTTAATTAATCGTGGTATGACATTGTTTGTATGTTTGGGATCTGCTCGTGGGGTGTAGTTTGTACTGAAAACCATATTTACATTATGAACTCTAAAGGCACTGTCCTATCCCTATAATGAGTCTTAAACATCAATAATAGAGACAGTGTCATTAGAGTAAATCTGATTAAACCAAAAACACAAAGTTAGAATACAATTCAGTTTTACTTGATGCATATTACTCTCCCTATTCTCAAAAACTCTAAGATTTCTCTCATTCCATATAGTCCACCAAATCGTAGCAGGAATGATTTTCCAGTTGCTTCTGTTCTTTGCTTGTGATCCTGCTTCTTCCCAACTGTACAAGGCCTCTGAAATACTACTAGGCATGGCCCATGAGATGTTTTTGAGCCTTAGAAATGGATTCCACAATTGGCCAGTGACCTTGCACTGGATGAACGCGTGATTGACTGTCTCTTCAGGTTCCCCCACAAAAAAAGCATCCAGAGCATAGTGGAATCCCCCTCTTCATCAAATTTTCATGTGTCATCGCAGCTTCCTTAGCCAGTAACCACACTAAACAGGCCACTTTGTGCGGGATCTTGGCCTTCCAGAATCCAGATGTGTTTCCAGGGCCATTTGGGTGCCTGCATGATTGGGTGGTTCAACTTCCTATATGCTGCAATTACTTTTGAAGTCCCTTTACTGTTCCCCAACCACTGCAATTTGTCCTTCCCTTGTGCTTGAATATTTTTTCTGATGATTATGTATCATTTTTGCAAGCAGTAGCAGTTATTCACTTTTGTTGACTTTCCTGTCACTGTATTTTTCATGGAGGAGATCTTGAAATGCGTAATTAATGTATTTATTTCAGCATAAGCAAGAGCCAGTGTAGTTGTGCTTTCAGGATTTCTTATTTAGGTTTCTATATAATTATACAATATAGTAGTTTACATTTTGGGAGCTTAACTATTGTGCCTGCTTGTAGGAACATTGATTGGAGCTTGCTTGATACAATGACTTGGGCTGCTTATCTAGTTCACTATTTAACGGGAATGGGGTACACGGATGAACATGGTTGGAAAGGTTTTTATCCCCATACTTTGGAGAAGGAATACTACTCATTGTCTGCTGGCAGGAAACTCATAGTTCTGCAGATCTTGTGCGACAGTGTCCTAGATTCTGAAGAGCTAAGAGAAGAAATTGACATGCGCGAGGAATCAGAGGTAGGAATTGATTCAGATGGTGGTACAGTTTTTGCCCCAGTTATTGGACCACGCAGAGTGCATCCACGGTACTCTAAAACTTCTGCTTGCAAGGACCAGGAAGCCATCAAGCTTAGTAAAGAAAACAGTGAAACAAATGTCTCTTCTAATACTATTTCTTTGGGTCCCAAAGTTAGTGGACAAGATTCCATTCGTGATGTTGATCAAGATGGTAATGGTGATGAGTGCCGTCTCTGCGGTATGGATGGAACATTACTTTGCTGTGATGGCTGTCCATCATCTTACCATAGTAGGTGCATTGGTGTTTGCAAGATGTATATATCCGAAGGAGCATGGTATTGCCCTGAGTGCACAGTCAATGAGCTTGAGCCCAAAATTACAAGGGGAACAACTCTGAAAGGATCAGAGGTGTTTGGTGTTGATTCCTATGGACAAGTCTTTATGGGTACTTGCAATCATCTACTTGTGTACGTCTCTCAGCTTCTATGTTTATTGGCTCTGTTAAGTTGCAGTATTTGATTATGGGATATTCTCAGTGGAGATATATAAATCCCTTAATCTTAAGTAGTTCATGCTGAAATCTTCCTCTGGTTCTCTTTTTAATGTAATTTTTAATCGTCTATTATAGGTTGAAGGCTTTGGCTGGGTCAGACTGTAGTGTCAGATACTACTATGACAAAGACATACCCAAGGTCCTACATGCGCTTAATGCCAATGTGCAGCATTATTCCTTATATTTGGAAATATGCAAAGGAATTATTCAGTACTGGAAACTTCCAGCCAATATCATATTCCCCAATGGTGGACCTTCTGAAATTAGGAGGCAAGGAGAAGGCACAACAGGTGGTTGCCTTACGTCATCACAAAGTCCTGGGGTGGAGAATACTGCAAGTTGTGTCACTGGATATGGTCCAGGAAATGCTCTTCTAGGCAACTTCCAGATGGAACCTATGCAGAATGAGAATCTCGGTGCAGTTTCCCGACCTGATGGTCTCGGTCTAGCAAATATTGATTCTATAGCAAGACAGAGTAACACACCTATGGATTCATTTCCATCTGAACAAATTCAAGTGAAATCCATTGCATGTACTGGTTCAGCTGACCATCAACTTATTCCTTCTGAGTGGACTGAACAAGATGGCCCAAATTTGGTAAAGACTGCTATACATACTTCAAGCCACAGTAACTACTTGGAACTAATTAATGGTACTTATGCTGGTGTCATGGTGTCCCATGGAAGAGGTTGCTTATACATGGGTTCATCTTTCAAACCTCAAGGATATATAAATAGTTACCTGCATGGAGAATTTGCGGCATCTGCTGCTGCTAGTCTAGCTATCCTTTCTTCTGAAGAAAATCAGGGATCTGAGACTCGTGTTTCAGACAATAGGCGTAAACAAATATCTGCAAGTTTTCTGCTTCAAGCTAAGGCTTTCTCAGCAGTAGCAGTGCGTTTTTTTTGGCCGAATACAGAAAAGAAACTCGTGGAAGTACCAAGGGAAAGATGTAGTTGGTGTCTTAGTTGTAAGGCTATTGTGGCTAGTAAGAGAGGGTGCTTGTTGAATGCTGCAGCATCAAATGCCATTAAGGGGGCTGTGAAGATACTTGGTGGTCTACGTCCTGCAAAGGGTGGTGAAGGAAGTCTTTTTGGTATTGCCACATATATTATATTGATGGAGGAGAGCTTAACTGGCCTGACAGGTGGCCCTTTTCAGAGTGCAGCTTTTAGAAAGCAATGGCGTAAACAGGCAGAACAAGCTTCTAGTTGCAGTCTGATAAAGTCTCTTTTGCTCGAAGTAAGTCTTTTGCAGAATTTTGTATATGTTAGTGTTAGCTAGTGTAATGTCCACTTTCTTTCCCATTGTTTCTCTTAAAATGTTTGTTGCCACTTCTCGATTCACCATACTAGTTGATAAGAATTGTATTTTGTTTATTGTTTTTGAGCATTGAATAGTACTTTATGTTAGTAGTATTAGGGGCAACTTGGTAGCGTAATTCATTTAACTGAAGATGTACTTATAATTGAATCTGAAAATGGCTGACAATTGATAACATAACTATGTTTAAATAAGTTAAGGAGCTCATGTTGAAAAGCCTACACATTTATATTTTGTGTCGATCATATTTTTTTTTGATTGTATGGATATTTCTTTCGAAATGTATACATTTTGGTAGGTAATATGAATATTTTATTGATGTTGCCAGCAAAATGTTGGAGTAAGTTTGTTCATAAAGAGAACATTGTAGAGAATATTAAGAGCTAAGAAAAGTATGTGTTGACAACCGACTCTATAACATTGTTAGCAAAAATGTACATCCGTGTTCATCATATGAATTATCTATTTAGGTTTAAGGTTCACAATATTGACCCTTCTTTGAAGACTCTAGTATATCTTTCCTTTCACATGACCCCACCATATAACAACAGGGATAGTGTTCTTTGTGGGAAGATTTGTCATGTCTGTCTTTTGCCAAGTGAGGAGGAAATCTGGGGAGCTCAAAGCTCATTTGATGCCCTGGGAATTAAAGGGAAAAAAAAGCCAAATTACACATGTAACATTATATTTTAGGAATAGATTATTTATATCCTCCACATCCACTTTAGGAAGGGAGCATTCTAGTGTTTAGTGAAATGCGTCTATCTGGAGATAGTAACTTCCCATTTTAGGAAAAGATGGTGGAGCTTGTCAAAGAGGAGTGGCAGCTCCCAAAAGAGAAATCACCTTTGGAATTAGGATTCCAGAAAAAGTAGTCTATAATCAATTTGGTTACAATACGCGCTCCAAATGAATGCCTAGGAAGCAGAATGAGACAAGAGGAGGCGGGGATTATACGCAAGATGGGCATTAGAGTAGGCTTTTGATCATATGTCAGCTGGTCATACTTTCTTAGTTTGGTGAAAGGTATGGGGTTCAACAACAAATGAATTGGGTGGAGTAAATATTGTAGCTCTACGTTTTTTTTTGTAATAATTAATTCAACAACATACTAGTGTAGTCCCACAGAGTGACGTTTAGGGAGGGTAGAGACAGACCTTTCCCCTACCTTAGAGGTAGAGAGGCTGTTTCTGATAGACCCTCAGCTCGGATCAAGGAAAAACAGTCCAGAAAAAGAAGTTATTGAAGTACAAGAAATAACAGATAACAACAAAAAAACCTGGTTATGGAAGATCATGATGGTCTTAGTTTAATACTATATAAGGTTTGTCTTTACCCGTTGATTAAGCGTTTTTGAGCTTGGGCTTATGGCTATTCTGGGTGGAAGTCTCTCACATTCAGTTTGCAGGAAAAAATACTCTCATGTTATGTGGAGCAGAGAAGTCACATTTGAGTTATCTATGATTGATTTTATTACTTCTTAAAGTTGTGGATGGTTTGAAGATTAACTAGAGGAAAGACTCATGTTTTTGTTAACGAGGTGCTAGATTTACACAGACTTGGTAATGTGTTAGGTTGTCAGACCGATGATCTCCTTAGAATACCTTTTATTAGGATCTACATTCAAGGAAAAACAGGTGGCAAAAGATTGAAGAAATGTGAAAAGAAACATGTTATGTGGAAAATACATTACTTATCCTTGGGAGGCAGAGGGATTCGTATCAACAGCGAGGTCTTTAATTTAAATACCAGTTACTGTGATGAAAAATCTCCGTAGAACAAGGAAGAACTTTTTGTGTGATGGCAACAAGGAAAGGAAGGATTTTTACTTGGTAAAGTGGAACATGATTTTGAAAGATAAAAGAAGTGGAGGTCTCTGCTTGACGTACATAATTGAGAAAATATGGTTTTCTTGGGATGATCATGGTGTCCGTGCCAGCTTTCGCGTACCTCGACTAATTCCAGGGGATACCCATCACCTCCTACCAACAATAGGTACTTGGTAACTCTGTCCACCAAGCTAGGACAAATGAGAAGAATCACCTAATGTTTTTTTCTCCATTGGGAATTCAACTCAGTCACTTTTCATTGACCACTAGGCCACATCCTTGGGTGCAAACACATAGTTATTGGGAATTCAACTCAGTCACTTTTCATTGACCACTAGGCCACATCCTTGGGTGCAAACACATAGTTGTAGCTCGCTAATGAAGTGTTCGTGGAGATATGGCAAAGAAGCAACAAAGCTAGTGGAGAATGTTGATCTCTGAAAAATATAGAGAACAGAACCCAGTGATTCGCTAGCCCTTTTAATACTTGAAACACAGGTAGGCATAAGGAAACACATTTGCAGCTTATAACAAGATTTTGGAACCAACATAACGATCAAGGTCAGAAATGGCAGACCTACAAGGTTTTGGCAAGACACTTAAATTGGAAACACAACTTTGATGATAAAATATTAGTACTTTTATTATAGATGTTGGAATGGAACAAAGTGAGGTATAAGCCTTTTAAGAAATTGTTTGGATTAAGAGGTTCCTTGAATGACTCTTATTGAATGTTTAGACAAGGTGGTCTTAAATGATGTGATACCTGACATCATTATCTGGATTAGGCAAAAGAATGACCAGTTCCATGTTGATTAATGCTATAAGGCAATTAATAGCCAGAGGTGCACCCCTACTTACTGGTCAGGGAAGCATCAAGATACCTTATGTGAGAAATATTGGAGAAAATATTATTGAATTGTGTATCTAAATTGTTACATTGAGACCCTATTTATAGACACTACATTGGAATCCTTTTTCGACTAGAATTCCTATTCCTACTAACTAGAATTCCTATTCCTACTAGAATTCCTATTCCTATTCTTATTTCTACTCCTATTCTAAGTAAGAAATACTTATTCCTATTCTAACACTCCCCCTCAAGCTGGTGCATACAAATCATATGTACCTAGCTTGTTACAGATGTAATTAATACGATGACATGTGAGAGACTTGGTGAACATATCTGCAAGCTGATCATTTGACTTCACAAATTTTGTAACAATATCTCCGGAGAGTATCTTTTCTCTGACAAAGTGACAGTCAATCTCAATGTGCTTAGTCCTTTCATGAAACACTGGATTTGATGCGATATGAAGAGCCGCTTGATTATCACACACAAGTTCCATCTGATCAATTTTGCCAAATTTTAGTTCTCCCAGTAACTGTTTGAGCCAAACTAACTCACAAGTTGCTATCGCCATTGCTCGATATTCTGATTCTGCACTAGATCGAGCAACCACATTTTGTTTCTTACTCTTCCACGACACCAAATTACCTCCAACTAAAACACAATATCCGGATGTCGAACGTCTGTCAGAGGGTGATCCTGCCCAATCAGCGTCTGTATATCCAATGATATGCTCATGACCTTGATCTTCAAAGAGTAGTCCTTTACCGGGGGCTGACTTTATATATCGAAGAATACGAACAACTGCTTCCCAATGACTATCACAAGGGGAAGTCATAAACTGACTTACAACACTCACGGGAAAAGAGATGTCTGGTCTAGTCACTGTGAGATAATTCAACTTTCCAACAAGTCGTCTATACCTTTCAGGATTACTAAGTGGCTCCCCCTGTCCTGGAAGAAGTTTAACATTCGGATCCATCGGAGTGTCAATAGGTCTACATCCCATCATTCCTGTCTCCTCAAGAATGTCTAAGGCATACTTGCGTTGAGAGATAACAATGCTTGATCTAGACTGAGCAACCTCAATACCTAGAAAATACTTCAATCTGCCAAGGTCTTTAGTCTGAAAGTGCTTAAAAAGATGTTGCTTTAAATCGGTGATACCATCTTGATCATTACCAGTGATAACAATATCATCAACGTAAACAACCAAATAGATACATCGACCTGGTGCAGAATGTCGATAAAACACAGAGTGATTAGCTCCACTACGAGTCATGCCAAACTCCTGAATTACTGTGCTGAACTTCCCAAACCAAGCTCGAGGAGACTGTTTCAGACCATAGAGTGACCTACGCAATCGACATACAAGGTTACTAGACTCCCCCTTAGCAACAAAACCAGGTGGTTGCTCCATATAGACTTCTTCCTCAAGATCACCATGCAGAAAAGCATTCTTACGAACGGCAGCCATAGATAGAAAAAGACGAACAGATGTTATTTTAGCCACAGGAGCGAAAGTGTCACTATAATCTAGCCCAAATATCTGAGTATACCCTTTGGCGACAAGGCGAGCCTTAAGTCTATCAATCTGACCGTCTGGATCAATTTTGACTGCATAAACCCAACGACAACCAACAGTAGATTTACCTGCAGGAAGGGAGAGAAGCTCCCAAGTACCACTCTTATGTAAAGCAGACATCTCATCAACCATAGCCTGCCTCCATCCAGAATGAGAAAGTGCTTCACCTGTAGTCTTAGGAATGGAAACAGAGGACAAAGACGATACAAAGGCATAATGGGGTGATGATAGACGATGATAACTTAAGAAGGTATAATGCGGGTTAGTATTTCGAGTAGATCGTATACCTTTTTGAAGTGCAAGCGGTGGGCTAGGTAGAGGCAAGTCCGCAGTAGGAGCAGGGTCTGGCGCATGACATGAATCATCTGGGACTAGGGTGGGACGGCGATGATAAGTTAGTAGTGGTGGCACTGCAACTGGAGATGTAGACGTAACTGTAGATTCCTCAAAGGTTGGCACAGGTAAAACTTGAGGTATAGGTAAGACCATAGATACATCAGTATGATCAGAAGATGTATAGTAAGGCTGAGACTCAAAAAATGTAACATCAGCGGACATAAGGTATCGATGAAGATCATGTGAATAACAACGATACCCTTTTTGAACTCTAGAGTAACCAAGAAAGACACATTTGAGGGCACGAGGAGCTAATTTATCTTTCCCTGGGGCTAAATTATGAACAAAGCATGTACTCCCAAAGACACGAGGGGGAATAGGATAGAGATGTGACTGAGGAAACAATATGGAATGTGGAACCTGATTCTGAATAGACGAAGAGGGCATTCTATTAATTAAATAACAAGCTGAAAGGACTGCATCACCCCAAAAACGCAGCGGAACATGGGATTCAATGAGGAGAGTGCGAGCAGTCTCTATGAGATGCCTATTCTTTCTTTCTGCGACACCATTTTGTTGAGGAGTGTATGGACAAGATGTTTGGTGAATGATTCCGTGGTGAGACATAAATTCCTGAAATTGGGATGATAAGTATTCTGAGGCATTATCACTACGGAAAGTACGAATAGAAACACCAAACTGATTTTGTATTTCAGCAAAGAAACCTTTGAAAATAGAAAATATCTCAGAACGATCTTTCATTAAGAAAACCCAAGTGCATCTCGAATAATCATCAATAAAACTGATAAAATAACGAAATCCTAAGGGGGAACTAACTCTACTAGGACCCCAGATATCAGAATGAACTAATGAAAATATAGACTCTGAACGACCCTCAGTTCTACGAGAAAATGTAGCACGAGTGTGTTTCCCAAGTTGACACGACTCACAATCTAATGTGGATAAACCAGACAAACTAGGCACCATCTTTTGCAGTTTGGATAGACTTGGGTGTCCCAAACGTTGGTGAATTAGATTTGGGGAATCTGTAACGGAGCATGCTGTTAAAGAATTAGAAGAATGTAGCACGAGTGTGTTTCCCAAGTTGACACGACTCACAATCTAATGTGGATAAACCAGACAAACTAGGCACCATCTTTTGCAGTTTGGATAGACTTGGGTGTCCCAAACGTTGGTGAATTAGATTTGGGGAATCTGTAACGGAGCATGCTGTTAAAGAATTAGAAGAGGTAAGATAGTAAAGGCCTTGTGATTCATATCCTGTTCCAATCGTCTGTCCCGTACTGCGGTCCTGCATGAGAAAGAAATGATCAAAAAAAGTTATGCTACAATGTAGGGCTTTCGTCAAACGACTAACCGATGCTAGATTAAAAGGAGAACCAGGGACATAAAGAACAGAGTCAAGAGTGACAGAAGATATGGGTTTGGCTTTTCCAACCCCTTTTGGTTTTGTTTGTATCCCATTGGCTAATGTAATAGCTGGAAGAGATTGTGAATAAACAATCTCAGACAAAAGTGATTTATTACCAGTGATATGATCAGAAGCTCCCGAGTCTATGACCCATGATCCAAGAGTGTTAGACTGTGATATACAAGTAAAAGAATTACCCGCAACAGAAACATTAGGTTTTGCAACCGAAACTACTTGTGAAGACGTTTGTTTATTTGCACGATACCGAAGGAACTCTATATATTCCTTTAGAACAATAGGATCATAACTGGGTGGTCGACCATGCAAAACAAAACATATGTCACGAGTGTGTTCAGGTTTATGACAATGACTACACTTGGATCGAAATTTTCCAAAACGTTCTCTCCCCCGTCTATTCTCCATGGATTGATATGTACGCTGGGAACTACCAAAAAATCACCGGAACCCTAATTCCGGTGATCTGGAGATAACTGTATGGGTTCTTACCGAAAATACTGGACGACCCTAACAGAAGAGAGAAATTCGAAAATTCTGATTTTGTCGGAATTTTGCCGGAAACAGCCTGAAAATCGCCGGAACCCTAATTCCGATGATCGAATCTGATTGGAATCCGGAAAAAAAAAATAAAAAAAATTACATAGCCAGCCTCGGAATGAAGAGGCGACATTTTTTTTTTTTTTTTTTCACAATTGCTCTGATACCATGTGAGAAATATTGGAGAAAATATTATTGAATTGTGTATCTAAATTGTTACATTGAGACCCTATTTATAGACACTACATTGGAATCCTTTTTCGACTAGAATTCCTATTCCTACTAACTAGAATTCCTATTTCCTACTAGAATTCCTATTCCTATTCTTATTTCTACTCCTATTCTAAGTAAGAAATACT
Source organism: Solanum lycopersicoides (assembly GCA_022817965.1). Classification (NCBI taxonomy): domain Eukaryota; kingdom Viridiplantae; phylum Streptophyta; class Magnoliopsida; order Solanales; family Solanaceae; genus Solanum; species Solanum lycopersicoides. Next base: position 69,424,511 of record CM040628.1, on the reverse strand, counting down.
TATTCCTATTCTAACACCTTACAAAGGTATGCTGTTTTATGTGGCTGATCACACATAATGCTTATCTAACTAAAAGCAAATTAAAGAAAAAAGGGATGTCATTATGTAGGTGATGTTTTATGTGCAATAATGAAGGGGAAAATGCCAACTGCTGCTAGTTATTGAAGCATCATCAGGTTTGAGGGTCAATGGGGGAAAACAGTCTTTTTCTCATCATGGAGGTCCCTCAAATTCAAGAATTGGCAAATATACTCTAGGGTGTAGAGCGGAGGATATACCAACAACTTACCTTGGCATGCCATTCTCAAGCAAGCACAAGGCAGTGGAGATTTGGGTAGACATAGTGGAAAAAACAGAGATGAAAACTAGCTAGGTGGAATGCTCAATACTTGTCACTTGGAGATAATAAACTCTGTTTTAGACTCTCTCATCACATATGTGATGTCCCCATCCCTTCCAAAGTTGTAAAGAAGCTGGATAAGTTAAGGAGTAGTTTTCTATGGCGAGACTGCAAAGAAGGGAAGGGTTACTGCTTGGTAAACTGGGAAATAGTATTACTTCGCAAAAAAGGGTAGATTGGGAATAAGAAATTTAAGACTACAGAATAATAGCTAATTGATAAAATGGTTTTGGAGATACAATGACGAGGAAAATGCCCTTTGGAAGGAGGTAATCAAGTCAAAGTTTTGTGAGACAAGTTCGGTGTGTATTAAAACAATCACAGAACCCTTTGGAGCTGGAGTATGGAAATCTATCAGGGACCTTGTGGCATCTGCTGGAAGCACAAAACCTCAAGGTAAGTAATGGTAGTAAGGTTCAGTTCTGGAAAGAAGAATGGGTTGATCAAGCTCTTCTTAGTGAGTATAAGAATCATTCTCTGATCTATTTACTATATGCAACAATCCTAAGGCAAGAGTGTGTGGGTGTTGCAATCCAGGGGCAGGACCTTTCCTTCTGGAGATTTCTGAATGATTGGGAAGTGGAGAGGGTGACAACATTACTTGGGAAACTAGATGGTTTCAATGGTATCACAACAGAGCCAGAGTTGTTTTTGGAAGCATAGAAAGGAGGATGTCTCACATTTAATAGTGCATTCAAAAGAGAAATGTATGATCTCTGGGAGGCCACTATACCAATGCAACTTCATTTGGAAAAGCTTAACACCTACCACAGTGAAGTGTTTTATGTGGATGGTGTTAAGAGGCTTTGCCTTACTCATGAAAGGAATGCAATTGGTGTCTAGATGCTTTCTTTGTAACTACTCAGGGAGACGAACAACCATCTGTTCCTCCATTGCAAATTCATTCCTTAGTTATGGGTATTTTTCTTAGCCTCACGAACACTAGGTGGATCATGTCAAAACATATAACAAATTTACTAAGCCGTTGGATTAGGAGGGGAGGTCAAAAGCCATAAGAGTTGGTGGAGGATTACTGAAGAAACCAATTTATCTTATTTTGCCTTTTGTCTTTTGAGCCAAAGTAACTTGGTAAAATAATGAAAGCTTTGCATGGCAAAGAGAAAGGGGGATGTGGAGTTATTGCCATCAGGGAGCAGCAGTAAACAGCTTTTGAGTAATGTGATGCAGGATATACATGATATCTGCACATGTAATTTTTGTCCCGTCGTTGGTTCATTAAGTGAGTATTCTTTCTGCTGCAAGTGGGCTAAGTGTTTATGATCATGTTTGTGGTTATCAATCTTGGTCTGAAGTATGAAATCCAGAAACCAAGGAAAATTCGATTTGCTTAAGTTGCAGCCTTGATTTCTTGGTTGCACATTATCTTTGAATTCCAACAGAATTTTGCAATTATAGGCTGCTACAGAATTTGGAAGGGCTAGCCATTTGTGGCTTTATTTGGGAACTCTGTATTTAACTGCATCGTGCTATTAGAATAATTCAAAAAATAGATACTTTGTTATATGCCTAACATTTGACATCTATTACTTCCTACATATGCTTTTATCTATAGAATGTCATGTTCTTTGTGCTGATGAATGTAGTATATGGATTTATGTTTGTAGTTTGAGGAGAATATCCGCCTAGTTGCATTGTCTATGGATTGGACAAAACTTGTTGACGGTGGACCATCTGAGTCTTCTATCACTCATTCAGCTGCTGGTGCTGCTGGATCAACTCAAAAGCGTAAACCAGGGAGACGTGGTAGGAAACCAATGGCTGCTATTGTTGAAGCCACTGCTGATGAGAGCCAGGATATACCAACTGATTTCACTTGGTGGAGAGGTGGCTTGATTTCTAAGTTTATATTCCAGAAAGGGACTCTACCCCGAAGGATGGTGAAGAAAGCTGCACTTCAAGGTGTCTTTGAGATCCCCCCATTACCTTTTTTGTACTGCAAATCTTCAAGTTTTCACTTGTCGAAAAGAAGGAATATCCCATTACGTCTTACCATAATTTCAGTGGAACACAAATATAAATGCCACGAGATTACATTAAACAGCTTATTCTCTTGCAGGTGGTGTAAGAAAGATACCTGGTATTTATTATGCTGAAGGGTCTGAGACTGCCAAAAGAAATAGGCAGCTTGTTTGGCGGGCTGCAGTTGATATGTGTAAGACCACATCACAGCTTGCGCTTCAGGTAATTGAGATATATTGATATAGAGATTTAAGCTCCTTTTTCTGACAAGCTTTTGCTGCGTCTGATCAAGTGTTTCTTCTGATGTTTAATCAGGTGAGGTATCTAGACATGCACCTGAGATGGAGTGACCTTGTTCGTCCCGAACAGAGCATCCAAGATGGGAAAGGTCCAGAAACAGAAGCTTCAGCTTTCAGAAATGCTTACATATGCGACAAAAGAGTTGTTGAAAATGAGATTAGGTATGGTGTTGCTTTTGGGAATCAGAAACATCTCCCATCTCGTGTGATGAAGAGTGTAGTGGAAGTAGAGCAAACACAGGATGGAAAGGAAAAATATTGGTTTTCTGAGTTGCGGATTCCTTTGTATCTTATAAAAGAGTATGAAGAAAAAATGGGAAAAGATCTGCCTTCAGCAAACAAACCTACAAGTGCATTTATGCAGAAAAAACCCTTAAGGGCTCCTTGGGCTCCTTGTAAAGATATCTTCTCTTATCTAGTACAGAAGAGAGATGGCAATGATAAGTTTTGTTGTGCTTCATGTCAAACGGATGTGCTATTCAGGTATCCGTTTAATGCATTTATCAAAGTTTCTTTTCTTCTTTTTCTCATGTTCGCTTATTTATGCGATCTCACTTTCTCAGGAATGCGTTCAAGTGCAATACATGCCAAGGTACTATAATATATCATCTTTTTCTTGTATCAGTTACTATCACGTTGTTATGCAGTCTAGCTAGTTGGTCTGGAAGTTAATCCATATTATCTCTTTTTGCAGGTCTCTGTCATGAGCGCTGTACAGTTAGTTCAATAGTTGATGCTACAAACACTTGCAAACAGTGTAACCAAAATAGAGCCCTTTCTCAAGCTAAATGCATTGATGAATCTCCAAAAAGTCCTTTACTCCTGCAAGGAAAATACTTTCCAAAGCCAATATCAGCCAACAAAGGAGTAAATGTTAGTAATTTTAATCGTCCATCAGCTTCCGTTGCCACTTTGAAGCATTCTTCTGCGATGAAGCATGGCAATTCCTCGAACTCCACAGCAAAAACAAAGCGCAACAGCCGCAACTTAGGTGTCATTTGGAAAAAGAAGAGTGAAGACGCTGGCACTGATTTTAGATTCAGAAACATACTTCTGAAAGGCAATCCAGACGGGGAATCTCTCATACCTACTTGTCACCTTTGTCGCAATCCGTACGATCCTTATTTGATGTACATCCGTTGTGAAACCTGTTCAAGTAAGTTTGTACCTGGGTGGAATTCTTTTTACTCTGTTAATCTTGAATATATGTTACATTTCTTTTTAGGTTTAGAGCAATAATTGATGCATTGCGAGTTTGCAGATTGGTTTCATGCTGATGCTGTTGGACTTGAAGAGTCAAAAGTTAATGACGTTATGGGGTTCAAATGTTCTAGATGCCGTAGGACTAGAATACCTATCTGTCCTTATTTGAATCCAGAAAGCAAAAAACAGTTGGAAGAAAAGAGAACGCGCACAAAGGCTTTAAAGATAGATAGTTCAGATATGGAGTTTGGTTCTGGGATGATTTCAGAGCTACATATGGATGACGAGATGTCTACTCAAGTGGTGCCTTCAACGGAGGACAACGTATATCTAGAGGATGATTATTCTCATTTTGTTTCTACTTCAGAAGAATTCAGTGAGCAATTCCCAGAAGCTGATTGTGAATGGAATGCTGCAGCCATGTCTGTGCTGGGTCCTAAAAAATTGCCTGTGAGAAGGCATGTAAAGAATGAGAATGATTTGGATTCTTCTCTTGCAAGCAATCCTTCCAATGCTGACTTTTTTGGAGGAAACATAATGATTTCTACAGACGATATACCAGCTAATGTAGAACGGGGTGCTAAACTGCCAGTAAGAAGAAATGGAGGAATGGATAAGGATTCAGACACTTCTTTTGCCAACAACCCCACTAATGTTGAATTATCCACACCTGTTGAGGTTGAATGGGATACGTCCAGAAATGGTTTTGAGGAAGGCATGATGTTTGAATATGATGATTTCCAGTATGATGATATGGAGTTTGAACCTCAGACCTATTTCTCTTTCAATGAATTACTTGCATCTGATGATTGTGGCCCTCCTGATGGATCTGCTAATTTAACAGACAACGTTGACACATCGTTGGGGTTTCCATCAGATGGACTTTCTGATATGTCTTACTTTCAGCATGAGAATGCACTTAGCATAGATTCCGCTGCTGTCACTGTCCCTTGTAAGATGTGTTCCCATTCTGAGCCATGCCCTGATCTTTGTTGTCAAATGTGTGGCATATGGATCCACAGTCATTGTTCACCTTGGGTTGAAGAGTTGTTTGGGGAAACCGGTTGGAGGTGTGGCCACTGCAGGGACTGGAGATAGTTGATGCTTATATCATTCTTTTGTGATCTTACTAATTGAAGCCAGAGGTGCATCAGCCTGGACAGTTGGATTCTTGATGCAGTTTCCGGTGCAGACTATTTGCTGATAGAAGGTGCTATTGCTGCTTTTACCGCAAATAGAGTAGGAAATCGAAGTCACTCATGATGCCAGCAGGTAATTATTCTGCTAAGCACAGCTGGAGAATGTCTACACATTCAAGGTTCAGTGATGAGGCTGCTGCAATTTTTCGACCTGTCAACTTTCCCCATCCGATCTGAAACCTTTCGTAATCTGCAAATCTCATATTTCCTTTCGAATTAGTATAGCTGGATTATAGGTAAGCAATCATGCGCAGTATACATGTAGAAATTGGTTTAGCAGGAGGTTGTGGTATTTGCTCCAACCTTGGCGGATAAGCAACTCTTTTTGATGGGCTTATCTGATATTCTTGACTGTATAAAGAGGCCATTAGATGTTACTTGATAAAAAAAAAAAAAAAAAGAAAAAGAAAGAAGAAGAGGACATTAGTTGGAAATTCTTTTTCATCATCTGCATTTTTAAACTTCACTTGATGGAGTTGACAGATTTAGGCTATACCTTGTGATTTTGAAGGGGGAGTATCATGATATTTGTAGGTTAATGACTGGATAAGTAGTACTATGGTCAGGAAAACGTATGTCTTTATAGACTAATTAGATCGACTGTTCCAACGAGGGTTGTGGTGGAGTGGTAAGAACTCCATCATCCTTAACCTTTTTTGGGTTTGAACCCCCTTGGGTACGGAGTTGCCTTGTTAGGGAGCGCTTTACTCCAATGTAGGACTTTTCGACGTAAAACCAGACTTCGTTTGGCTGCAATGTGGCCAAACATTGGGTGGAAACCAAAAAAAAAAGATAGACTGAGATAATGATCGATTAACGTTAGCACTAGACCATTTGTTGGAGCCCAATTTAGTCTATCAAATGTTTTGATGGAAGAAAACTTCAAAAGGTTTGGGCATATTGTAAACTGTAAAAATGAATTTATATTCACATCTAGAGGTTCATGGTAGGTTTGAATCATTTCATACCTGTTAGAATAGTCTAAGAGACACCTACTTAGCGTAGTCTCGATTGCATATTCAACATGACTAATTTTTTAACAATCACATGTATTTTTAATTAAAACTTGCACGAGGTATAACAGTAGGCGTGTGGACGATAGATGACAGCTCGTAGGGTGCTGCCGTTGCTTCAATCAAAATAGAACAAGAAACTATTGTCTGGACTCTGGATATGAAATGGATTGCGTAATTTGAGCCAAGGGTTAAATCTAAAACAACCTCTCGATCACCACATATCACAAGATAAGGGTAAAGATACAACTAAGTGTACGTGCACACCAAACTTCTCAGACTCCACTTATAGAATAGCACGGAGTAAGTTGTTGAAATAAGTTGTGTGAATTATAAATTCACAACACGTGTTTCTCTATACCTCAATTGAACAATTAAAGGAAAGAACAAAAAAATCAACGCAAAATACTTCTTTTTTCCTCTTTATAATTCTTGTAGAATACATAGGGAGTAGCATATCAAAGCAGCACTTACAATGACTTGCGCTATTGACACTACATAAACCAATGGTGTAAAAGCCTGACTAAATGAAGATAAAAATTTAAAGGGAACCAAAGATAAAATAAAATAGACCCTATTATCTAATCTTATAAACCTCAACAAAGCACAAAATATTTGTGCAAAAGAATTTCAAAATTTCAACTGAACCCTTCCCAGAAATTCCACTCACGTGCTATGTCAACCCTTGCTTCCGCCAGCCCTTGCATCGTGTTGTTTAGGTGCCGATCTTGTCTTTTGGGACGTTTCAGCTTTGTGATATGAACAAATTTTACAACCGCTGACTCTGGATATAATTCTCACCATATTTAAAACCACTTATAGCAAACCAGCAAGCAATGCTCCAGGATCTGATGTTGGCGGTGGTGGACTTGTTGGCTGAGGTTGTGGAGGTACGGGTGGTGCTGCTGCCCGAGCAGCTGTAGGGATACAAACCAATTGTTCTTTAACGAACTCCTTCAACCTACATATAGTTAGAAGAGATTACATAGGTGATTGATAAGTCAGTAATGAACACAAAGAAGAGAATATTAGAAAGCATATTTTAGCTCATACTCGAATGTCAGTGCAGGATCTCCAGAAGCAACTGTCATACGCAGTTGAGTTCTATCAGCTGGATCCGTTTCTATTCTAACCTGAATATCACAACTAAAGATTTTAGATAACTTTCTACAGAACATTTCTATTTTAAACTAAATGATAAAATCATAAAGATGAATAAAGATGACTGGTATCTTTGGCACGAGGGAATATGTTATCTTGGAAAATAAGAGGGTTCCTTCTTTTTGGGTGAAAATATTGTTCCAGGAAACCACAATTTCCATTTTCTCATATGAACCAATGACAACCTCTGACAACTGTAATTTAAGTTCTTTTTGGACAAATTGCTCCTACTTGATCCAGGTAGAAGGCAAAACCCAAGAAAAGTAATACAGTATGATATATAAACTCCTGTACTGCTATAAACTTGACACTCTGTCATATTATATCTACAAACCAATATAATTATGGTATTTTAAAGCATCAAGGCAGCAGGTACCACAAGATCAATAACTTACCAAACACAACATGGCTCGCGTACTCTCTGAATAGAAAGTTGTGCTAGCAACCAAATTATTTGGATTTGGATCCTGAATAAGAATCAAGAAGTGAAATATGAAGGGTCACAATCCAGAAGGTAACAAACCAAAATATATGAAAGATCTGAAACTTACAAGTCCAGGACAAACAATCAACTGGAAACTATTGAACAAGTTTGCCATTTCAAGAAGTGCCATTGGTCTTACGCCTCTAACCTGGTCAAATTAGCAATATAAGTTGAGGTCGTGTTTCAGATATCGATATGCGCATGTAAGGTTGAGATGGCAATCTTGATATGCGTTCGTAATTTATGATGTACTTAATTATACACACTTCAGAGAACATTTTCCTATGCAAGTATATTGCAAAAGTTCAACAAAGAAAGTGGACAGACCACTTCTTGGAGCTTCAATGGTGGCCCAGATAGTGATCTCCATTGTGGGAAAAATTCTTCTGCAGATACTGTGATAGGCTGGAAAAACTTATTCAAGACAGCAGGGAGGCGAAGTTTGACATTAACCTGTAAAATGCACAGCCAAGTTAAAAACATACAAAAACGGACTTAACAATGAAAGATTGAACTCCAACCTCAAACCCCCCAACCCCTACCCAGGAGAGAGGCTTTTTCACTTTGTTCCCTAGGTTGTGGCTTGATGCCCCAATCTCATGATTGAAGGTCGCAGGCCCTTAACTAGGCTATCACTCCTCTATCTCAAACCATTTGAAAAACAAAATTCATAAGGAATCAGTACCAAATGAGTTCCGAACTTGTATGAGAAGTCAAGAACAGCGACATCCCTACTTGGACATAGGTTAACAACTTCAAGTGGGCATTGAACCTGCAGAAAATAATTTAATTGGAGATCAGAAGATGAAGTGACAATCAAATAGGTTAGACAAGTAAAAATGAACTATCTGACCTGTGCACGTGGTGGAATAGTCTCAGGTACTAATGATAGTTCCGTCCTCAAATGAGATGGAGACAATATTATAGCCTGCACTGAAGCAAGTGGAGCCGTATTCTTATTTCCCAAGAACAGGACAAGTCGTCCATGATGTGCCCGCCAATCTGCTTTTGAGCCAATCTGAAATTGTGCCAACAAAAATAACTAAGTGCATATAAGTTCATCACATGACAGTTGAAACAATGACTCTGGATTGCTCATCTACCTGAATGTATGGATCCTCATATAGTACACCACTATCTTTAAAGCACAAGGCATGAAACCTTTCTGCAATGCTTCCTATTGGCTACAACCAGGAAAAGGCTGTCAAAATAATTTTAATTCTGAACAGGAGACAACAACAACAACATACTCCGTGTAGTATCACAAGTGGGGTCTGGGGAGGGTAGAGTGTATGCAGACCTTACCCCTACCTTTGGGAGGTAGAGAGGCCGTTTCCGATAGATCCTCAGCTCAAGGAAAAACATTTCAAAGCAGGTCAGAAAAAGAATTAGTGAGAGTTTCTGAACAGGTGAAGGCACCATAATAAAAATCTCTAGTGCAGCAAAATTCTCCCTTAATTGCAAAGGTGATAACGTAAGCTAATTTTGCAGCGCATGAAATGGAAGTGCTTCTTTAAGGGCAAATTGTAATGAAAATGTATTTAGGGTCATGCGAGAAAGTGCCAGTGATACTAGACAAACACCTTTTAAAGCTTATCCCAGCAGCTTTCAGCAAATTAACAACAAATCTCTTAAAACTTTCAAGGAAATAGGAAAACATGATAAATTGAAGACCTGAATTTGGTAAAAGAATCAAATGAAACAGAAACTGAAAAAGAAATGGCAGCATCTTCGTACCACTAAATTAGGAGTTATAAGTATGAAAGAACGAGGGTAAAGCATATTAACAATCATTAAAGAAAGCAGTACCTGGACGGTGTTCATCTGTTCTTCAATAGGTGCAACTGCTAGCGCCTCCTCCACAATTGCAGCACCTTCAACACCAGCACTCAAACTATGGTTAGATTGGTTCTCAGAAGACTGAGGGCCCTCAATAGCCAGAGGACTTAAAAGATCACCCAGGAGATCAGGCGAAGCACTTGAAGGGGGTTGGGGATCCACAATGGTCAAAGTACCATTTGACTGAGCCTCCCTTTGATCCACTGAGTCACAATCCTGGCCATAAATAAATAGTTTATTACCATCTAATACTGAAAACATAGACATTAAATACTCATTTTTTTACAAAATCGTCAGAGAGACAACTTACCACATTGCTCGTGCTTGGAACTTTTACTGGACCTAACTGGTTGACTGGTGGAGTTCCATTAGCATGGTGTTGGTCTGTCACTACTAAAGCATTAGAATTTTGCTGTTGTGCACGCAACTTGATTGCACTTTGGTCAGCGGTATCAGTCTCAGTATCCTCAGCTTTTTTTATCAGTGACGACTACATTGTAAAGAGAATATTGTGGCTTAACATCAATGATGAAAAATGATAACAAAATAAAGACAATACCATACTTTACAGTTGAAAGATACACTATATGATGCAAAAGGAGGTTTGTCAAATTGAACCAATGCATCAATTATGTAGAACACTGCAGATATAAATAATAGAAGTCAAGAAGTTCTGCATGCATACCTGTCGCTCAGAGAACTTTGGCATTTCAGATAAGATGTCCATTAAAGCTGCACCTTTCTTACTCAACTCGAAGTATTCCACAGCCCGTTGCTGTATCTCTACATCGATGCAACCTTCATACCTGGGGTATTATGCAGCTCTAGCAATTATTGCAATATCTTTGGATATATCCACAGAAGAAAAACAACCTTACAGGATGAACAGAAATTACAACACCATAAAATAATTCTCTTACTTCCTGAATATTGCCCAAATCTGATTCTGTAGCTCCGGATCTGGTGGCTGTGTATGCATCAAGATCTTAGCATATGTTGACAGAAGAATAGGAATTGTTGAAGTCCTGAATAGCATAGTTTGAGGTAAAAATAACAGACAGGAGAAAATAGAACAATAAGAAATTGAGATGAAACACTGAATGTCCTTACGTAACAGTAGGGAACTTCTCATGAATGATACTAAAGATTTCCTTTGGACTACACCCAGGCCTTCTGGACAGAAGATGGCTGTATTCTCCAAGGATATATGCACTGACCTACTCCAGCAGATGGCACAATTAAGATTTTCAATTAGCTTTCCCAATATTTTTTAAAAGGACAGCAGATATCTAAATTCAAAACAAAAATCACAAAGAAGATTATTTAGCTCTTGGGTGCTTCTCTCTGGCTGTATGGCAACTAAACATTAGAACTGGAAGAGCAGATGAAATAGCATAGAAGTTCTATGATAAGGTGATGCAAATCTAGCTTGAAGATAAAATTAGGACACCCAGGTCAGGTTGAGGCAATGGAAGCCTTTCTATATAAATGAACTAATCAAATGACTTGGTTTAACAGTACGCCTCCCTCCATTTAACAAGAAAACAGTAGGCCTCCCTGTAAAATGGAGACGTCGAGCCCAGTCTCAAAGTTTTGACAACATGACTTATATTGTGATCCTTGAGAGTCAAGCTCGCTCTTGGTATACGGTCCTGATTAAATCAAGATGCAAGCTATTTCTGTCTTAACAACAGCTCAAGCCAACATAGCTTCCAAACTTGTTCAGAAGGTAACTACTATTGATTCTTCCACTTGGAAGTTGCCAGTCAGATATCCACAGTTTGGGTTTCTTTCTTATGCACACGTCTTTAATTAAATTGTCAACCTCCAAAAAAAAATTCTCTTGTTAATTATATGCCAATAACAAATAATGTTCATGTAATCATTGCATGTCAAAGTGACTTCGCTGGACGACCCATTCCAATTATCAGCCAGCAACAAATCTAGCATGATAATTATGTAGACATAATCCATTAGGGTTCATAACATTTGCACACACACACCTAGAGATTCCTAGTATTAAAAGAGAACGTTCGCACCTTGACCATCGTTTCATGAATGGCGGGTTTATCAAGATATTCTCTGGCCTTCAAAGCTGCATAAGGCTGAGGAAGAGGTTGAATGTATATAGTGAGCTCATTCAAAATAAATAAATCAAGCTAGCATATACACAGCAGCTATAGTTACCTGTAGATCTTCATTGTTTGTAACAAATTGCACAACACGGAACCAAATGTCATCACTGACGAAATCACCAGCCTTGTCAATTAATTGAAGGACGACATCTACATACCTGCATGACAAACCAAGAGACACACTCACAGCTGTTATCACATTGTAGATCTGTAAAACAAGATTTAGACAATTTCAGTAAGTAACATCTAATTCTGAGTACTTGCTAGCTACTAAAACCGCTAGATTTGGAGTTAGAAATATGCACAAAGAGAGCAACATTTCAGTGTATGGTGGATTTCTCATGATGCCCTCTTTGATAACGATGAACAAAATAAATCCCCTGAAAAGGCTGAAGAAAGATCAAGCCGGAGAGAACTTCTAGGAGACAAGATTTTGGAATTTCAAAAACTTCAAAAGCAGGAGATGGAACTTCGCTAAATACGGAAATATCCTTGATTCAGCATAGTCAGCATATATGAGCAAAATGTTTTTCTTTTTTTGAGCAGGAATATATATGCAAAGTTTTTAAACCCAAAAGACAACCATATATTGCATTCAAGAAACGTGAAGTTTCAGTATGTCCATATCTATTTCATACCACGACAAATCAGGAGCAAATTTCTCTGCAAGAATTGCAATTTTGAGCGACAGTTCTTCACGCATCACGAACTCTGCTGTACTAAGATACTGTCAAAAACAAAAGATCAGTGGCATACCTTTTTACTCTGCAACAATTTAAAAAGTTGTTCTATAAAGGGCATAAATTAAATATCCATGAGAAGAAATAATCCTGATACCTGCAACAGTTCTTCCACTATGTCTTTTGCATTTGAAACATCACACATTCCATATAGTAAATCAAGCGCACGTCTCCTTATACTGTTTGAAGTACTTAACGTCAGTAAAGAAAGCAATTTAAATACTTAAGTGGAACTTAATAGACAGACACACAAGAGTCAGTAAATTGATAAGGAGAGCTTTCTCTTTAAGGAGTAACCATGCACATGTCACACTGAGAAAGTGTTTGGGCAGAAAAATTTGAGCTGTAACTTGGTTGTTCCAGCAGCACATTTTACTTAATGTACTTCTGCTGTGAAACAAAAGCAGGGAATAGGTGATAAGGAAAACGCAAAGGCTCCAAATCAACCTGATATCAGGATCCTTCAGTGAGGTAATAATCTGTGCTTGATGTCTTTTAATGATGTCCTGTACATCTGTAACCATCAACATCCGAGTCATATTTTCCTGCATGGAAAACAGAGATGAGGAAATCAGACAGTGGTAACTGGTACATACTGGGAAACTGGATCTGTTTTGCAAGTTCCAACAGTATGAAAGAATATTAGTTTGTATGCTTCTACAACTTACCAAACCAAGATAGCGAATATTTGGCTCACGTACAGCAATGAATTTCCCAAGCAATGCAACACACTGAGACATCATCTCTTTTTCGGCATCAAGATGCATGACCTGCAGCAGATCAATGAGAAGTCAAACTTAATAAGTATCCAAGAAAGCAAGGGATAATTTAAAACAGCATCCAGGCTTTGAAACTTTAGATAATACAAGAAGTCCATCTTAGCATATGGAGAGTACAAAGGTGAACTGTTCTCTATTTCCTTGAAGAAGATGCAATGATTATGTGATTAAAAAAGTTGTTAGGAGGGAAGTAACAAGATTGGAAAGAATGTGCAGAAATAAACAAAAAACTTGACAGGTAGCAATAACTCCGGAATTTGTCAGGAAACTGGAAAGGAAAAAAAAGATGTAAAAGAGTTTGTACTCCACATCATCACAAATGTCCAAGTAAAGGCGCTACCAGAAGCACCACATAGGTTTTGATTAACAAATCACCATGCTTCTACTTCAGGAATATCATTATTTATAAAGAACTAACTTACTCAAATGTAAGATGCCATTGCTATCAGCAATTCACGTAGCAGACAAACTTATAAGGAAGGCTAATGGTTGATACATGCAGAAACTTACAAGAGCAAGCGCTTCAAAGAGGACAGCATGTGACGCATTGTTCTTGTTCACATTTTTCACCACATCGGTTCCCATCAATATTCGTTGCAAAACCTGATTGATCATAATGAAATCCAGAACATCTTTGAAATCTACTACTGATTCTTTTGGACAAGTGAAGTTGGATAATAAAAGGGTATATGCTCTCAATTAAAGAAGGATATTTCTGTTTAGCTGGTGAGCATACCTCAAACAATGATCTTCTAGTATCTGGATCCTCAATAGTAGGAAAATATTGTAGAGCCCTCATAGCCTTTACCTGAAATAAAAAATTGTCAAAATTGTGACCATGCTTAAGCAAAGATGTCTGATACCCACATTCTAGCTTTCACATTGATGTATAAAGATTGAGATCCTATCCCTGCACCAACTTACAAATTCATGCATTTTAATGTGCATGATTGGTCATTCATGCAATTGTGAAGCATATATTTGTTTAAAGGTCCGAAGGCAACATATTCAATTTCTTTTCTGCAACAAGTAATGGCTACTGCAGATTGCACAGGAAAAGTAAATAAACCTGCAGCCATGGAGATGGGATCCCATAGTAGGTATATTCTTGTGGTACATCTTGGTTCCTTGAAAGCCTTTCCAATACTTTAACACATTTGGGAAGACAACTCCAATATTCTTCGTGGTTATTTGACACTAACGCAACTAGAAGGCTCATGGAAGATGTCACAACACCTAAATCTCGTTCATCTAGCAGTTGTGCCATCCGATCTGACCTGGATTATGAGGAAAAATTTATTTGTTGGGATACAAATGAAATCATTTAATGAACCGTCCACCTAAGTAACTACACTTACCAGCTATCTACATTCATGACATCAGGATTTTTCCTGAAAAGACGTACGAGACATAGTGCAGCCTTCTTCCTCACCAGTGGCCTACAACTGCTTGATATCTGACTCGACAAAAGGAAGAAGAGGAGAAAAGAAAAGAAAGCCCACGTCAGTCAAAGAATTGGGATACTGGATGGCTACTACAAATATTGACTTACAAGTAACTTTTGAACATCAGGAGCTAGAGATTCTGCAAATTCCCTCCCCCCGATATTTCCAACCTGCACAGATATATCAAACAGTTGAAACTTGTAACAAGCTAACAAAGAACAACAGATCTTCTTCGAGGAAGAGAAAGAAGAAAAGATCTGAAATTCATACCAGTGTCAACGCTAGACACTGGAAAGTCTCATTGCGTCCGACTATGTCATTGCGTACTGTATTAATTGCTAATCTCAAAAAATCATGATTCTCATTGAGCAAACATGATGTCACTATATATCCAACCTGCAAAACACCAAAACACCAAAACAACCAGTCAACATCTTTATGCTGTTAAATCACATATTAAACATAAGGTGCAGCACAAGAAAGAGTAGCATATACTCGCTCAAATATCAATATGAATGCATGGAAATTACCATGTAAAAATAAGACTTCTTAAAGTGCAACCACCTCCAATTTAATCAATGTAAAGCCATGACGACAATGGTTTTATGAGAAAATATTGAACTCTGGAAGGATAACAGTTATTATGAATAGACCAACCAGATAGAGTGTTTCATTCAGCATGGATACGGTCACCAAAATGCTAGCATAAAAAGCAAGATGTGACCAGTGGCGTGCACAGAATTTTCCATAAGCGGTGTCGGTATTTATAGATGAGACAACATAAATATCAATTATCATATTTATAGGTAGGATATAGCCTTGACCCATTGGTTTAGTTTAGTTTTAAGCAACAAGAGGTCGTGAGTTCAATACTACTTAACAACAATCTTAAGTTATAGAGGTTATATTTGCCAAAAAAATGCTTAGACTGAAGTTTGAACCTCCGACCTCCAGTACAAATCATGCGCTGAATTAGCACGCCAAGCGACGCACAATAGTAAGCGGTATCATTGTCTTCTATATATCAGTTTATGCATGGTATTAATATATATGTTTAATTTTAAAAAAAAAATTGATGAAGCGGTTTGCGTTGTCGGGTGACACCACTTGGTTCAACGTCGGTCCCCTCCTGGATGCGACATAACTTGTGTTTTCATACATTTTCAATATACTAGTCATATTTATCAATTCAATCAAAAATGATGAAAGACTTCACTTCACATAAACCAATTTTGACGAGTTATCCATTTTAGAAATGAAAAGAAGAAAAATAAGGTACCTGCTTCTCAGGATACTTTGGAGCAGAAATCAGAGATACAGCTTCCATGTGACCGAAGTCCACATCATAACCAAGCATATGAATATACAGCATTTTCCAGACATATTTCTTCTTTTCATATGGTGTCAAGCCCTGTATAACACAATACAATTTCAATAACCATGGGCAATGTCTATGTTAATTTAACATACAATGAGGGAGGTCTATGATTGGCGTTTTTGGGGAAAAAAAGAGGGAAAAAAAACAAAAATTTTATACAAAGCAAACATCGGAGAGCAGTGAAAAAAATGGGGTATTGGGCATGGGCCTGGGCCTGGATGACTAAGCACAGTTTGCAAGACTTATGGTTTAACTGAATAAAAGTAGGTTAAAGAAGAAAAGGGGGAAAAAGGAAAACAAGCAAAAGATGGAAAAGATAGACAGAAAAAGAGAAGAAGAAGCTATGTCACAAAATTCATTAAGGTGTAGAGTGAATGCAATTGAAGTGCAGCCAATTCAAATCCTATGCAGATTGAAATGATAATGCAAATATTGGAATAAAAATAGCCCCTACTACAGAAAAATAATTAAATGTCTAAGTCAATAGCACACCTATTTCTGCAATACTTCTATCTCAAGTTCATTTTTTTCTTAGGTAGGCATCCATTTTGACATTTAACTGCAAGGAAATTTTGGATGTTACACTAGATACAATTGATTGAGTTAATAATTATAAATCTGTTAATGCTTTAGCGTTGCTTAAATTGAGCAGCTTATGGAAGAGCACCAAGTACCTGCAGCTCATACTGTGTCTAAACTATAATTTTGTTTTATATAGTTAAGCACTATAAAGGTTGAAAAGGATAGTGAGCAAGCTACTGAACAAACATCATATGGCATATATGAAGGGGAGACACACCATAAATTCAGCACCGATAGCCAGTAAATATGTGGATTCCAGGTTGAGAGGGAATGTTCCAGGAGTTATGTGCAAGCCAGACACAGAAAAAGCATACGACCATTTAAACTAGGACTTCCTACTTAGCATACTTGACAGGGTTTGATGATAGATGGTTGAAATGGAATGGGTTTTTTCCCATCAGGAAGGGGACGCAGGCAGGGTGATGCTCTATGGGTGGTTTTAACAACATGATGAGGATCGCAATTCAGAACCGGTGATTAAAAGGCTTCAAGATTGGCAACAGGGAAAGAGAGGAGTTGGAAATCAGGTTGACATGGAATGGGTTTTTTCCCAACAGGAAGGGGACAGGGGCAGGGTGAAGCTCTATGGATGGTTTTAACAACATGATGAGGATTGCAATTCAGAACAGGTGATCAAAAAGGCTTCAAGATTGGCAACAGGGAAAGAGAGGAGTTGGAAATCTGTCACCTACTTTATGCAGATGATACAATGATTTCTAGAAAGCTAAGAACTACCAGATCAGATATATTAGGATGATCCTAATATATGGTGGTCAATATGGAAGGAAAGAAATGGAAGATGCTTTAAAGATAGGTCCAGATCCATATATAAAGTAAAATGGAATTGTATTGAATCTTTACTTCTTTAGTGTAAACAACTTTGTATAGAAGATGTAGATCAGATTGTAGATTTGATAGGAAGCTTGTAATTGCTCTCTTTTGGAGGTGGCCAACATACCCTTAATGCCGATAAAATAATTTTCCATTTTTTTAAAAAAGGAAGATATATTAAGATGATCCTATTAGTATTTGAAACAACATCTGGTTTGAGCGGGAACTGTAGGGAGAGCAGTCAATTTCCAATGAAAGAAGAGATACAGGTTCAAGCTCTTGCTAACATTTTGGGATGCAGGGTGGAAATTTTCCAAGAGTTTATCTTAGCATGCCTTTGGGCTCTTAACACTAGGCATTGGAAATATGGGATGGCATTGCAGAAAACTGACTCTTTCTTTTTAGCAAAATGGAAGTCACAATACTTGTCTCTGAGGGTGTTCATTTAGAATCATCCTGTGTTAAGAGTCCCTCCCAACTTAAATATGTCTGTATTTCCTATGACGACTAAGGTGGTTAAGAAACTGGATAAATTGAGAAGAGACTTCTTATGGAAGGGTACTAAATAGAGCAAAGAATATTATCTTGTTAACTGGAAATCTGCTCAACTAAGCAGAGGCATGATGGACTGCGCATTAGAAATGTGAAGTTACAGAACACTAGCTTACTGACCTATTGATGAAATGGCTTTGGAGATACAATGGTGAAGATCAAACATTTTGGAGGGAAGTGATTCAGTGTAAGTATGGCCAAACAAACCACAGGTGCACTAATATAGTCTCCAACAATTATGGAGTTGGTGTATGGAGGTCTGTCAGGGCATCATGGCCAACTTTGTCTGAGAATATCTGTTACAAGGTGGGCAATGGTAGAGGGATTCTGTTTTGCAGAGATGATTGGAATGGTCAGGAACTATTGATGGACTTCTTTCTTGTCTTATTCTCTGTATGCCACTGGATGAGTATCGGACTCTTCAGGTATGGGACATCACCTTTAGAAGATACTTGAATGATTGAAAAGTGGGGAGAGTGGGTAGCTTCCTGGAACTTCTTCCGAACTTGACACAATCAGGTGAAGAGACGAAAAATGGATCCTTATCAGCTAAAAGGGCCTACAAAAGGGAACTAAATGAACAATTTAGGAGAAATAGGTCCATGGAAAAGCATTTGGAAGAATTTGGCACCAACCAAGGTAAAATGGTTTGCCTGGTTGGTGGTCAGGAAAGCCTATTTCACACATGAAGTTTTACAAAAAAAAAAGAGATTCCAAATAGCATCCAAATGCCGACTTTGCAAAGAAGCAGACGAGACAAACAGCCACCTGTTCCTCCATTGAAAGTAACTACACAGATTTGGTCACTCTTCGTTAGCCTTATAGAGGTAAAATGGACATACAACAAACCTGATGAGCGGCTGGATCAGAAGGGGGAAAGTAAGAGCCAGAAGAAATGGTGGAAAATAGTTTCTGCCTATATTTGGTGGACTCTGTGGAGGGAGAGAAATGGGAAGTGTATTTAACATAGATTCAATTTTATTCACAAAGTTCAATGGAATTGAATGCATATTTTTATATTTGGTGTAAAGAACAATGTGTAGAGGAAGCACAACAGATTGTAGACCTCTTAAGATCGCGGTAAGTATCTTTCTTTTCTTTACCATTCATTTGGGTCTCCAACATGTTCTTAACAGGGAGGAATACAATGTGACCAGTCTCATAAAGTAAATGTCATATGACCTTAATAGTCTAGAGCAAAAGACATTCCCCACTCCCAATCAAATCCCCTTCTCATTGGAACAGAGATAATTGAGAAGTATTATCACTCTATCACCGGCTGCCACTGATGGATAATCCAATGTCTACAGCAACTCCATTCAAATGATCATTCCCTCTTTTCACCTAGCCCCAATTAACAGTGACATAACGAAATGGCATGGATAAAGCTTCACAAAACAACCAAATTCTGAACATTTTAGATCTTTAATTTTTGATCTGATGTACAGTTTTAAAAGTTTGTGATCTAGGTTCTAAACATTTTTTTAACAGGTAACAAAGTTTGTATCATAGTCCAGTACTTCAAACCCCAATTTACAAGAGAAAAATAAAAGAAAAGAAAACAAAAACAGAAAACTGAAAAGATTATAATCCTAACAGGAATCAAAAACTTCTCGAATTGTCTTTGTATCTACAGAGTCAGAATTTGTGCACTAAAAACAAAACAACATAATACAGTTGAGTTTATTCTTTTATATTGTGTTACTTCTATCCTCAAAATATCTTACATTTCTTTCTTTCCAGATAATCCACCATACAAGGGCGGGATTGATCCACCATTTGTTTCTATCCCTTGCCCCAATTCAAGCTTCCTCCCAGCTAAATAGAGTATCAACAATCTTTCTAGGCATTGTCCACGAGATGCCTCTGAGAATGATAAAAATCCTCCATGACTGATCTGTGATTTTGCAGGATAGAAATAGATGACCAACAGTCTCAACCTCATCCCTAACACCGTGACCATAATATTATTCCTTTCTTTATCACATTTTCTTTCACGTGTCAACACAGTCTCATTAGCTAACAACCATGTGAAACAAGAAACCTTGTAAGGTATCTTTACCCTCCATATATGATTCCAAGGCCACTTAGAGATCTGAAGTTCTGGAACATTCATAATCTTATATCCTTCACTCACCATGTAGAGACCCTTGCGATTATAAGTCCACCACAAGCAGTCTACTCCCCCTTGCATTCCTTTGAAAGATTCCAGGAGCTGGTAGAGTTCAGCTTGGAATCTCCCAATCATTCAGCATTTTCTAAATGACAACTCCCATCCTTGAGGACACCACATCTCTGCCACTGTCCAATTTTGGTGTTGAGCAAGAACATACAAGTCAGTAAAAGACTCCTGCAAACTCCTGTTTCCTCTCCACTTATCTTTCCAAAAGATGGTCTTGTTTCAAAAAGCAAAAAAGGAAAGGAAAAAAAAGACCTACACCTTAACAAATTAATTACGCCTAGAAACAACATCACCTTGCATCAATGGGATTGTAGAAAACAAGGTAATACCATCCTGGTTGTAGACACTTTGTATTACTTTCAGAATATCCTAATAAAAACCTAAGAATATTAAAACCAGTAGGATCGTCAACAACCACAAATGATTTTCAATCATACTTCAATGCCTTCAACGATTGAGCACCTCTCTGGAATACCATCACTGCCAACTATGACAGGTCCCGTGACAGTATGTAACAGAGTTTGAAATATGTGCCACCTTGAAACTGCTATATTTTTTTAGTCACCAGAACTTCACATTGTTTGCCTAAAAGTACTCCTATTGACCCAATTTGTATGGCATTCTTTCCTTTTCGGGACATCCAAAATGTTTGACATTGTAATTTTATTATTGTTAATTTGACGGTCATTTTCTACACAAATTTCAGAATTTTCAAGAAACCAAATACATTAAACAATTCAAATGGTAAACTTTCATATGATGTTTTCTCTATCTAATTAACTTTCAACCACAACTTAAATATTTCATTATACTCACTAATAAATATGTATAAATAAAATTAATATCTTAAACTCTTTCAGTTAAACACATCACATAAAAATGAACTAAGAATGTAATGTAAATATCTACTAATTGGTTTCTCCTTCTTCTTTTTTTGGTGCAAATGAACTTGGTCTCATAACTGTGATTTTTTTTTTGGATGAAGTAAGCTGCAGATTCATTTAAAGGCATCAAGAAGATGCAAGCTTTACAAGGACTGGTCTCATAACTGAGTTACCCCACCAGTTTCTCACAATGTATTCAACTTGGCAGTAACCACCTACTATGTCAAAGACCAGTTCACAAGAACAAGTTTAATTACTGCAGGTTAGTCTTTACTTAACTACTCTGTTAAGATATCACTACAGGACGTCCAACCCGACCTAGCATACCATCCTGGCATCCCCCACCCAAGAAAGCCTGCTAGTATAGCTAGCAACAACAACAAATCCAGTGTAGTCCCAAAAACGAGGTCTGGGAAGGGTAGAGTGTATCAGACCTTACCCCTACCTCGAGGAGGTAGAGAGGATGTTACGAAAAACCCTCAGCTCAAGTAACGAATACCAGAGCAGCTAAAAGAAAAATACAGAAGTAAAGAGGACACATCATTCAAAAGAAGGCAATAACAATAACCAACTAAAGTGATAACTGAAGCATCTAGTATAGCTAGCACAGCCGGAACCAAATGTAGAAAATAGCAGAAACTTAATCACACTTCACTGACGTCAAATTCAAAATTTTCCATTTCCATTTCCTAACAAAACCATTTCTCACATCAAACATCTTGTAATATACTGTTAACACCTAACAGAGTTGCAATTATCAACAAAAAAAATAAAATTGAAAACCTTTTCGTTCTTAAAGCGAGTTCGAATGTTGCCGAGCTCTTTATCAACACGAAGGCGTTCCTGTTCTTTGTTCTGACAATTACGAACGTCGCTGATGAACACCGACAATCCTCTCATGCCAGATAACGCCATTTCCGTTCAGATCCAGCCGAGAAGTCTCTTTCACTGTATCTCCCCGTAGATACTCAGCACCTCCGGTTTGCTTTGATCCGACGGTTCAAAATCGAAGATCAAGGTTCAAATTGCGAACGAAAATGGCGGTTCTACGTGTTTCATGGATAGCGTAATTGGAAATTTGACGAAATGTATAGATATATGGATTTGTATGTATAGGTAGAGAGATAAAGAGGTCTGATCTAGAGAGAGAAAGTGGACTGAGAAAATTTGGAAAAGCCGACGTCCAGTTGGGACGAAGACAATTTTAATTTTTAGTTTAATTTTTTTTTTTTATTGAATTGAATTGAACACAAACCATAACACTATTTATTTGAGATTCTATTTTTTCCTTTTTAAAAATAAAATAAAATATTAATTCGAAATAAATGATTTTAAAAGAATAAAATATTATTCCATTCAAATAAAAAATAAGATATTTCGAATAAGGTAGGAGTGACACTGATAGAGAACAAAATTAAATACAAAAAGCGAGTAGAGATAACAAGATATATGCATGCCCGCCTGTCTTAATGCGGAGGTCGGGCTATGAATGATTATATGAGAGGTAGAGATTGATAGATCGAAGACATGACACAATTTCAACTTACTAAAGATACGATGCAGTTTTAGCTTACTTAGGCATGACATAAGTTCAGTTACGAAGGAAGAAGCATAGACAAACATTGCAGAGAATACGAATTAGGATAGAGGAATGGTTAGGTAGACTAAATTTGTCTCGCCTATTTCTTTCATAGTTGTAATATTACTTTGAGAGTTTCTTATTATTTCATCGGTGTTACTATATATATATATATTGATTATTGAATAATTTTGTTGTAATGATTATTCCTATTTTAATATGTTTTGTCATGCTTTCTTTAGCATACTTTGTCTTAGACTTTTTCTCTTCAGATATATCTTTTTCTTTTGAATTTCTTCGTAAGACGTATCCTTTAAAAAAAGAAAATTAAGACATAAATTAGACGTAATTTTCCATTTTTATTCTTATTAAATTATTATCAAATTTATGATTAAAAATTTAAAATAACTAAACATTTGAGTAATTAACAACTAATTATAATACTAACAAATGAATTGTAAAATTGAAATAACATTCTAAAATAATCTTAAAAATTAAACAATTAAATTATTTTAAAAAATAAAAAATATCTCAACAATTTAATTCATTTGAAATGCAGAGAACTTTTATATAAAACTTATGAGAGCTAAAATCAAAATATGTTTAAATTTGAGGGACTCAAAGTGCTAAAGAGATTTCATAATTATGTTTTCACGAGTAATTAGGTAGATAATCATCATTTTAAAAGTTAAAAAACTTCAATTATTACCTCTTTTTAATCAATTCACCCTTCATGTGACCTTCTCTTGTCAATTATCATTAATCATTCAATTTAAATAAAATATTCTTAGCTAAAATACTAAATTATTAATTAAAAAATCTTGTGTTTTTGATAAATAGTTCATAATAATTTCGCTAGAAAACTCTGGTTCAGCTATGAAACTAAAAAAGAAAATCTAAGCTGATTTTTAAAGTTATATGCTTATATCTATGTTTATTGCGATTTTTCTGAAAGTAATGAGTTCAAATAAATCTTATACTCGTACTTTTTCATTTTTAAATCGAGTACGAAGATTGCCGAGCTCTTTATCTACGCAAAGGCGCTCTAGTTCTTTGTTCTGGCAATTGCGAATGCTGCTGATGACTGATAAACCTCTCATGCCAGATAACGCCATCTCTGTTCTGCTTTGCTCTGTTTAGATCGATCAATCGATGATCGATTTGTTCTCAACAACACCTCCGATTTTCGATTGAATGATCCGGCGGGATTCTACGTGTGCTTTGAAGAACATAATTGAGAATCGACGGAATGTATAGAGAGAGATATGGATGTGTAATTGTGTATGTATAGGTGGAGAGAGAAATGGAGGAAATTTAAAAAAAAAACGTCGGTTATGGGTAAGAATTCTACATTTAAAAAAAAAATATATGCTCTGTTTGTCTTAATTTATTTATCTGATATTTTTTGTTTTTCATATTCAAACAGTTTAAGTTTGATCAGAAACTAGCGTATGAAATTTTTATTTTTTTAAAAATGAAATCTATATATTTGTAAACTATGTAAAAAGTACTATAAGTCACAAAAATTAATAATTTAAAAGATTTATGAAAAATTTATGATTAAAAATAAATTTATTTAAATCTCAAAATTCAAAAAAATATCACATGAAATGAGAGAGGGATGTCTCAATCTTAATCATTTAAATTCAGCCTATTAAGTACGTTTGGTTTTTAGGTCTGAATCTGAATCATTCAGATTCAACTCATTAAGTTCATTTGTTTTATTTTTTTAAAAACCTCTTAATCAGATCTGTAGGGACTCTTAACAACATTCAGACTCATTTAATAAGTTATCAAATAATAATATCGCTTCTCTGCTTTAAGCAAGCGTGTTTTTTTATCTCATAACTAAAAACTTTTTTTTTCTCTTTTCTCAACCAAACACCATTTTTCCCTCTTGAATTGGTAAGTTTTCAAAAATCCTTTCAAAAAATGTTTTGTATTAATAATTTTCTTGTATTGACTGTGTCAAGAACACTGTTGGTGTATTGGTGTTTATCAAGGTTTTTGAATGAAAAAAATTAAGTGATATATTTTGTTGAAATGAAATTATTATGTTATTTTATTAATTTAATGTTAATTTCACATGCACATTCAGATATTGAAAACAAACAATATTAATTATTTAGTATTCAGATTTAGAGGTCGCATCTTAATATTCAGATGTGTATTCAGATCAAAACACCTGAATCTTAATGCAAATCTTAATATTCAGATGTGTATTCAGATTCAAACCTCTTAATCTATGAAAACAAATGAGACCTAAGAGTTATTATTTAACATTTCTTTCTCGCAATTATTTTTAAAATCAGTTTTTACGTTATATAATATATTTAAGATAGTAGAGATAATATTAAGTACTAAACAATAAATTTGACATTCTTGCACTCCAAAATTTCTCTTACTTTATATTTTAGTGGTGGGGTGTTTGAATTAACTTTTTAAAAATAACTTATAAGTCGAAAATATCAAACTTTCGACTTTTGTTTTATACTTTTTCAGGGTAATTTTTTCTCAAACACCAATTAAAATAAAAATGAAACATAAAAAATAAAACTACTAAAAATAAGCTAATTTACACACCCACGACAGAGCTGATAGAGGTGTACATGATCGGGTTGGTTCGAATTTTTCAAATATCAAACCAAACTATTTGTGTCGGGTTTTTGAATTTATAAACCAAACCAAACCAATAAAACTCGGATTTTTCAACTTCGGATTTTTTCGGATTTCTTTGGGTTTTTTGGGGTGTTTTTTTGGATTTTTGGATTTTTATCGATAAAGTATTCATACAAACATATAATTTACTTGTACATTAAATATTTGTTTATTCTTATCAAAATGCAACTATATAAGTTATTATCAAGAAAATAACAAAAAATATGATATGATTAATGATACTAAAATATCCAACAAAAAAATAATAATATAATCGCATAAAAAAACTATTGCAAATTAATAAGTCATAATAAAATTAATCATAATTTAAAGTACTAAATCATGCTAAAATAAGTTTAGTAAGTATTAGTTACATGACTAAATATTAAAAGAAAGTAAAATTAGATCAAATATTTTAATTGTCTAAATCTATGTAAAACTAAAAAATAAATATTCAATATTATTATCATTTGTAGTGTTGAATTGATTTTTTTTTTTTGCATTAGTATTAATCTGATTTTTATTTAAACTTTATTATAATTATCAACATGTATGAACTATAATTTTTATTAGATCATTAAGAATTCTAACTTTCAAACATGAAATAACTATATTAAAAGATAAAAACTGTGAAAAAGTATAAGAGATATTTAAAAATTATATCAAAATAGGTATTTTTACATATAAAATAAAATTTTAAAATTATATATATAATGTCGGGTTGGTTTGATCTCGGATTAGTTTTTTTTAGTTGAAACCAAGCCAACGCAAATATAGTCGGGTTTTTTTTCCCAACACCAAACCAAGTCAAACCAAACCACTAGTCGATTTTTTTTTTTTTGACTTAATTTGCGATTTGGTTTGATTTTCGGTTCAATTTTGTACACCCCTAAGTCAGAACACATACAAACTCCTTTGATTCCGAAATTAACAACACAAAGCGACATCTGATCTTCTTTGTTCTATTACACTACTATTCTTAATAAGTTATTTAATAACGTATTTACCTATTTAATTTCTAGATTAAAAGTTAATCGATTCATGTGTTTCTGATCTAATAACAAATTTAATTATATCGATTTTCGATAAATAAATAAAATTCGAAAAGGGTCACACTCTAAAGAATGTAACGTAAACAATTTATCCTAATACAAAAAACTCATGACATATAAATTACACAAAACAAATCTACCTATAGCAAAGTCCCCATGTGTTCTTTAATTATCGTGCACCAAACATTTTAATATTATTAAGTCTATTTTAAAGATAATTACACATATATAATAATACTCACAAGTAAGTGAATTAAAATTATAGAAAATAAAACAAGTTATTTTGCTCCATATGATTATGTTTGGGACAGGCTGTAATTTTCTGTTATCCTCAAAAGACAACTTTTTAATAAGCACTAACAACTGGATTATTCTTTTTCTCCTTTGTTGTTTTCTGTTTTTGTATTACATCAACAATAGTCTCTTAATTACTCCTAAATAATTTCTCGCTCGGTGCTTGCTATCTGCATTGAATGCTTGACTAATTTAAATCTATATGACATAGAGCTCATTATAGGAAGAAAAAAAAAAACACCCCACCTAAATAATTTTTTCATTTACAAAGCTCAAATAAATATTAATGATAATATAACTTTTCCAATGAAGTGACACTTTTTGAGTACCAATCAAACAAGAGAAATAATGAAGATTGAAGACTATCAGTACTCTATGTCGCTCTGACGGTTCAAAAATGTCTAACATGTGTGTGTCGAAACTTTCCAAATAGTAGATTTTTGGAGGATCCGACATGGTACGGTAGTATTTTTGGAGATTCCGAGCAACATAGAACAGTATCATACAATAATTTCAACAGGCTTCTAACATTTGTATTTGCTAGGTAATCCTTGCATAATAAACTATTTTTTCCTTTCTAGTGAACTACTCCTATTATCTAATTGAACAGCATTGGAATTCTTATTCTTGGCAACACATTTTCTTATTGCACTCCACTTAGCTTAGCCCATTCTACAAACTGCATACCTCCATAAATATTGTTAGCAAATCGTACACCCACGGTGAAGGCCAAGGCAACAGGGGGGACGCGTTTGGCCATAGGTGATGCTTCAACTAAACGCTCTAATCCGTTTATAATTTGGTATCGGGTATTCGAAGAGACTGCCAGAAAGAATCCTGAATGAAAATGGAGGAAGAAAAAGAGTCAATTCAAGCAAAAGGTAGAGAAAGGCTACAATAGATGCAGAATTGACAGCAGAAAGCACTTTGGAATAATTGTAATAATATCCTGTCAATCAAATTAACTCAAGATTGCATATAAAGAACCCAACTAACAAAAAACACCAGACAGAATATAATTCATATTTCTTTAAAAAATTTAATTTGTATTATTGGGATAACAGAATAATGCAAATATAAGTAGTGCATGAATCATGCTATGAACGGTGAAACTATTTCATCTATGTGAAAGTTTTTCCGGGTATAAACAAGCCTTTCTCTACTTAGGGAGAACGAACAACAAAATTTAAATAATAAATCAAGCAAGTTATGAGAGATGGTAGGTATTACGGAGTGACTAATTATTGATGTTTTAACGAAGAAATATGAGGATATACATATGGATGGAAGATGGTTCTTGTCATTCGTTTGCCACATAGCCATGTGGTCATATTGTGAAAGACACTTGGGCAAGTTCCTTTACATGTAAGCTATTTGTCCAAGTTCTTTTGAAATACCACTATTACTTTGCCAACAAACGCCCGCATATTTCAGAAGATTTTTAAGAATAAAAGAGTAAGCAATAATATAGTAAGACTTGCTAAGATTTGTATGGTCTGAAGGCAATAGGTCTGGTATCCCAATTTCAAATCACATTTTGACCCTCATAATTTTGTTGTTCAACGCGGTGTTGCGGATGTAGGCCATGCGCGACTTAGGCCTAATAGGAGCTCCCCGCTCCACTCTCATAAAGGTGAATCCATCAAAAGTATATTGTATTAAATGACCCTCCTTAAGAAATATGAATTCATTATTTAGCTTCTTAATAGGAATGGTGGATTCGAGTCTGCCCTTTGCTCTAATAATTATTTAGCTACATATATTCGAAGGTACAAATAACAATTCAAAAGCAGTAGCACATACCCCAGAGTGCAGCACTTCCTATTAAAGGAGGGACAGGTATGTCCTCTTCTGACTTCTTGATGCTCCTGTTATACACATAAGAATATCAAATATCAACCCATTACGAGAATGAATAGCACACCATTTAGCTGAATAGACGCGCAGCTGATTTCGTGGCGATAAGAAACAGAAACTAAGCATCAGAATTGAAGTACATAAAATAAAAAATTTGTTCATTGGAGTGAATAAAGATCTACACATTCCAATAGCTACATTTTGAGAAGTTGTGCACACACAAGATCCATGTTTATGATATTCTATATACTGTACTTCATAGGGAAAACAGCATGAGATCTTGATAAGGAGTCCACAAAGTTTCAATAACATCCATGTTAAGAAGAATATGAAAGAAACTAAATGCAGATATCATTGCATGAAATCCAACTTCAAAGATATCGGGGATCCACCTAAAAATGAATAAGAAAAATGTAGCCCAAAAAAAAAAAAAGGAAACTAAGAAGAAAGAGCATAGCTATAAAGCAGCCGGCAATAGCGAAAAACTCTTGTCAAGTAGCTTTCAGCTGCCACAAAACAAAAATAACAAGAAGGCCGGCCAATTCTAGAATTGATCTAATTGATATGTAAATGTGACAGGATATAATTCAAAAGAGCAAAGAAACTCTAAATATGTTTTGATGCAACTAGCCAAAAGGCTCGAATAAGCGCGACTTTCAAAGGGAAAGAAACATTCAATAACTGTAGCTTGAATATGGCTGACTGAGACTTGGAGGTGTACAGTATTGACAGTTCAAGTGAACTAGAGTGTGGAGAGTGTTTCATAAACATACCTCTTAGCAGTCATTATCAAATTTGCAATGCCCTGACCAACGAGGCCGCACCCAAATCCAACTGAGCCATACAAAAATCCCTGGTAATCATGAAAGTAAAATAGGTTAAAACACTAAAAAGTAACTGCTTCAGAAGTACAGGGACTCAATACTTGGGGAACAATAAATCAAATGGAACCAAAATAACAGACTCTGAATCAGGACTTTGAAAAAGGATTCACATAGAAACAAATTCTCTTATCCAATATCTATCATCTGTAGTCTGGAAGTACCAAGATCATCTAAAAGATAGCAAAGAAGTTCAATTTTTTTTATTTCGAAACTGACAAAGAAGTTCAAATTATTTATTTTTTTGAAACTGACAAAGAAGTTCAATTATATTTATACCTTGTAAAAGAACGTTGAAATACGCTGCTGCAATGTAAATCTACACCCTGGCCTCTCAGCTTCAAAAACACTGCACAAAAATGGATATTCAGAAATCAGCACCAGAAACACTACTATTACCAGTTGTCATAGCATGCTCAAACTTAACCCACAAAAAGAAACAGAAGATGCGCTGAGTGTGTTATTCCCAGTTTTCACGTAGAATCTCACACCCTTATGGAACATGAAATCATCTGACGTAACCTAAGTGACTAAGAGAAGTTTCAAAAATTAAAGCTCTAGCATGCACTTAAGGCAGCTAACACTTCTTAAGAAGAATGCCATAATACCCATACCCAGGTCCATTTCTACAAAGCTTGGTCACTTTTCATAACATGTTTTAGTCCTAAATGGTGAAGCTTTCCACAATAATCTTAACGGTCAGCAGAAGAAACTATACACACAAGAAGGATTAAGTCTCTGATGGTCAACCTCAATCAAGTTCAGCTGCATGAGAAGAGAATTTTCAGTAAAGACGAAGTGAAACACTTTCATGAACATATAATTACTTTCTGTATCTAGTAGCTTACTGAACTATCTCTCAGAAGAACGTGAGAGTTGGTACTCTGACGCAATTAGTGTACTCACCAGATGTTGTGTGACATCCTCAAAAATATGAAAACAGAAAGTACAACAGTTGGAGTCGTACATGACTTGGAAGCCAAAGAAAACAGAGAATGCTGTAGAAATGAAGGTGCACAAAATAAATCAGTCACCTGCTGGGAAGAGCTCCACAAGCATGTCGAAAGCGTCCAAAAGAGCTGCTTGAAACGGACTGCTTGCCTGTTCGGACATAAGGAGCCAACATGCCTACCAATGCAATGTCAACAACAATTCCAACAAGAAGATCTGCCGCATACAACTCAAATTCTGCCCAGAAATCCTTTCCCCTTTTCTGAACCTCTGCAAATGTTGCACAACAGGAGTCGATGACAATCTGCAATACATCAGATCACGTAAAAACTGCCAGTGTTATCAGGTTTAAGCTCTTTAACAATCAAGCTTGTTATCTACCAGTTCTTCAACCGATGTATAAAGTTATCCATCAGTTAAACTATTTATTCATCCATTTTCCACAACTCATTCCTTGACTTAGAATGTTTTTCCTTGAAAACCTATAAGCATGATTGTTCCCACAGCTTAGTAAAAGAGAGCAACCTATTACAAGCTTTGTACTTGAGTCATGCACACCTCAGATCACAGTGGCTACTTAGTAGGTTAGTGCCCTATATTATAAAAATGCAAGTCAAACACATTTCACAATCATTACTCTTAAAGAGAAGAAATATTTTTGGCATTTTTTAAAGTTTAGTGTTTGAGCTAGCTTGAGTGTAATATTTGTGGCACGCTACTCAATTGATAATACCAATTACCAAACTGCTTATGACATTAGTGATCAACCATAACAAAGTACTGGCATAGCAACCTCCCAATTATTTTTTTCAACAATTAAAAGAAAACATAGCTCCCACATTATCAAACTAACCTCTGTTCCGACTTTAAACAAAAACGACGGATCAGCAAGCATTCGATTTCTCAGCATTGAGCAACGTCTCATTAAAAATCCCAGCGGCCAAGCTGAACCCTGAATGTCAAAAGACCAATTCAAAATGCAGCCAGTACATCTACACACATATCAAATAAAGTTGAACACTTTTGCATCAAAATTGGTACTCCCTCCATTTCAATTTATTTATCTTACTCTCGTTTTTAGTCCGTTTAAGAAAAGAACATCTTTTTCCTTTTCCTGACAACTCTTTAATTCTAACTTTCCTCATGACATCTCTAAGACCACAAGCTTGAAAAACATTTTGATATATTCTAAGCTAGCATGCAGTCATATATTTTGAAAACTTATCTTCAAATATCTGTTCGGCCATGAAATTTGATCTTCAAATATTTCCAAATACCCAAAAACTAGCTAAAATT
This sequence comes from Solanum lycopersicoides, assembly GCA_022817965.1. Taxonomy (NCBI): domain Eukaryota; kingdom Viridiplantae; phylum Streptophyta; class Magnoliopsida; order Solanales; family Solanaceae; genus Solanum; species Solanum lycopersicoides. The sequence goes on along the minus strand of CM040628.1, from coordinate 69,392,857 downwards.
GGACTTTTGAACTTCCACTCACAAAACTTCACTAGTTTTATCACGTCCAAATACAACTTCAAATTCCAAAAACTCAAATTTTCAAGTTTCAATTTCAAAATCAACGGGAACTTACTATATCTTACGTTTAACAACATAAAATTCAAAAATCTTTATACTTTCTTAAACTGTACGTCAAAGTCAAAACCAGACAAACAAATTAAAATGGAGTGACTACATTTATTTCACCTGCATATCCAAGTAACGACTAAGAATCAATCTCCGAATCCCTGTAGTTTTAGCAGCTTCCAACATATCAATAGGCAATTTCGCCCCCAATTTTTCAGCCTCTTTAACCACCTCATCAAACTTCATTATCGGTCCAAACTCTTTTTCTTCATAATCACCACCGCCGTCACCATCATCTCCTCCGCCGCCGCTGTTGTCAGATGGAAACCCACCTTTACCGTTACCCCCATCACCTCCGTCAACAGTTCTAACGATGGATTCTTGTCCAGTACATGTAATTCTGAAAAATCGATCAGTTTTCGTAATCGATTGTTGTAAAGATACAAACTTTGAGAGATTTAAGCATTTGAATTGTGGAATTTGGGTTTTGTTTGAAGAAATCGAAAAATTTGATATATGAGAAAGTGATGATTGAAGCATAGCCATTGTTTGATGAAATGAGCAAGATTCACTTTCAAGTTTATAGTAGGAGCAACAACGTAAGACAGAAATTCCTTTATTTATTTTATTATCGAGTTCGATTAATTTAAATTCAGTTATTTTTTGAGAAGTTTAATTAAGGGCTCATACATCCCGATGCATGTATTCTGAATGCATGAATCAAATAAAGCGTATTTTATTTTAGATATAATATATCCAAATAATTTTGCATGTATCAGTTGTCTCTATTTAATCTCATTCATCACTCTCTCATATATCTAGTGTGTATCCAGAATGATTCGCATTTATATTGAATATCCTTTGTCTCTCTAATTTTGGAATGTGATAGCAAAAATATATGTATTTAAGTGTAAAATACATAAAAAAATATTCTAAATTAATAATAAGATATGTTATTTTTTGAATATATAAATATAATAGTATATGAGATAATAAGGATTTTTTTAATAATAGTACTAAAGAAATTGCAAAAACTTTGGAGAGTTAAATTAGTGAAGTGTGCATGACCCACCTAATTTTGTATATAGAGATAATGGTAAAAATATGAACATTATTTATTTCTTTTTAGAGTTTTATTTAATCCAAATTATAAGATATTTGTGTTTGTTATCTAAATTATATATCAAACCATATTTTGATTAATATATTATTATGCATGGCTAATGTTATTTTTTTGTTTGAAAAATAATATCAAAAAGTCATTCTAGAGATAATTAAAATAAAGTTAGAGATAATGACTAAATATGAGAATTATAATGTGTTTGCAACTTTCACTTAGACTAACTATTTATCAAAACATGCTTCGGAATTAATGAGTAAATTGTCTTGTGGATGAAATTTTATGGACGAGTGTATTTTAGTGATTTCAAGCATTGGTCTAATCAGCTTCGAAACATGTTTTGATAAATAGTTGATAATAGTTCAGATTAAAAATCGAAACACTTAACAATTTAAACATAAACTCGCAAAAAAGTAATAGTTCAGATGTATTTTTAACTGTTATCTCATTTTTATATTACATATTGTACTTGTAACCAAAACATTCATAATCATAACATTTGCTTAAATATCTATATATTTATCATTTCATAATAGGAAAAGGTGTGGATTTATTGGAAAAGGTCTTTAACTTTATCATCCATTTAAAAGTTCGACTCAAACATCTCCTTGGTATTACAATTTTTGGCTCGAAGTCACTTTAAGTCACTAAAGGGTCGTTTGATAGAATGTATTAGCAAAAATAATGCATACATTTACATTATTTTCGTAGTTTGTGATTTAACTTCTCCGACTCAAGTCAAGTCAGAACTCACTACTCCATTTCACTCTAGTAGAACTTTTCACAAACCAATATTGCTAATCTATATAGACCAATCTCATAACCAGCTTAGTAGGAATAGTATGAAAATAAAACAAAACTTGATATGTAACCAATTGGTACAAACAATTAGAAGAATTCCACACAACTTGAAGATAATGAATGTAGAGCTTTATGTATAATTCTTCTAAAGATATATAATTAGCACCACCAGACCTCCATTTTAAAGCTAGTATAACTTATGAAATAAAAACATGAATACCTTCATCATATAGCTTTACAAACTCTTCATGAAGCTGTACATGTATAAGATAGAAATGTGGACAACAGAGTCCCATTATAATGGTCCTAAAAAAAGGAACAGAAATTTACTAATATCAGCTGAATTCTATGTTTATGTCAAGATACATGAGATTGAACCATAAATTTGGTTTTCTTCTCATCTTCTTCCATCAGGAGTCCATCGTTCCGATGGATAAGTATTTTCGTTTTCCTGTTGTTGTCCAACTGACATATACTAAATATACTCATGTAGCCAAGCAGGACAGTTGTATCTTATGAAATGAATTCGCAATGGTTTCTCAAAGGGATATAATATAGATGCCCTGAATTACCAAGGGATGAATCTATTCCAAAATTGTAGTGCGAGAATTCGGGTGTGGAGGGGGAATAGACATCAAACCTGAGTCTTCTCTTCATGAAATCAAAGAGGAGCTTTTACGGTATCTTGAGCTTCTCGGTTGCTCAACTGATGATCTTGGGGTTGGACCTGTGCTTTCAACCACATCTGGTTGAGTATCCGAGGATTGGGGAAGGAGCTTGCATCCAAACCTTCGGGCAAGAAAGCGCGGAGAACTGAGGTAACTATGTGACTTTGTGACCTTTCTCATCTCTTGTTTGATTTTGCTGAATTCTTCTTCAAGTTCACCAACCCTGGACTTCATTCTTTCCAAGTCCACCTTTAGACCCTGGTTCTCACGCACGACTGTCACCCATCCGTCTCTTTGTACAATTTGACCTGCCATGTCACTAGGGCCAGTGACGGGAGCTGCAGGACCACTTTCTGTATCCAAGACTTGGAAGCGACCAGCTAGAGCTGTTCTCAGCTGCAATTGCCCGAAGAACAGAACTTGGAGAACAACTCGAAGAGGCAATCTGTCATTCTGGGATGCATGGGCGCAAGCATCAATAGAGAGCTTCTGACAGTCAATGATGTTGCAAAGCTGCTCCTTCTCTTTTGCTGAAAGCCAAGGATGCGCCTATACAATTTTCATTTCAATCCATTAAAAGTCTACAAGGTTCCACAGTGCAGAGTTGGAAGTAATTTAGCTCTAGGTCAGTGATGAAGCATATAACAAACAAAGCAAAAAGAAATAAAAGGTGAATACATGTTGCGACTACACAAATGGCATAAAAGAGAGCAGAAGAAATAAGCTAGAAAATCATTTAGCATAAAAAAGACTAAGCAGCTTTCCGAGATGCATTCGCTTTTTACTAGAGGCCTACCCTCAGAAATGAAAGACTCTTTCCTATTTAAGTCCGTCTTCAACAATGGATATGCAATTGACATGCTATGAAATATAAAAAGGCAGACATCGATGGAATAGAATGAAATGACTAACTATCATGGGACAGTTAACTAGCAGGTAAATAATTTAATCCAAACAATCAGCTTAAAAAGAAGTCCAAAAAAAATTTGGGGAAATGGAAAGGGGATTACAAGGTGGGGATTCAAACTCTCACCAACACGGTGAGAGTTCAGGTAGCCAACCAATTGAGCTACTAAGATTCCCTGGTCCAAACAATCAGCTATATCATCACTAAGCACACACTGAAATATCAGGGACCGAATCAAACCTTTAAGTATATATCTAGAGCTCTATAAAGCCCATCATGCAGAAATCTTGAAGATTCTGGGAGAGCTTCAGCAAGTGAACGTACTTTTTCCGGCTTTAGGTTCACATCAGATGCAACTTCTGCAATATAGCTGTCAACCAACTTCGCCACTCTCCTTAAAGGATGGGATGATGGTGATGTTCCTATCTCAAATGAAGATGGATCAGGTATTGCAGTGATCCCAGATTCAGAAGATATAAAATGATGAATCATTCGTTCAACACAGTCGGTGTTATATAATGTATCAGAATCTGAGTAGGAAGGTATCAGCAAACTATCTAGGGATGCTAGGTCCAACTGCATTCCTGTTCTCCTCTCCAACGAGTCCAGGCATGTGTGGTGCACACCAAGTATCAAGGAAACTCGCAGAAGTCCCAACAAGAAACGGCAAAAAGACTTGCCCTTCAATTCAGGAAGCTGCTTCGCAACACTTTCAAGAAGAACTTTCTGATCGACGGCAGCTGGTGTCATACTGAAACTAGCAACTGTTCTAGTTTTACCAATTTGCCCACTCTGCCACCGGCCAAGTCCTGGAAGGTATTTCCTACAGTAGTACATCATAGCACCTGCTAGATTTTCATGTCTAATACCTCTGGCTTCCATTGTTCGAATTAGTCTCTGAAATAATGGCACAGAAAGATATGAGATGTCTTCGAACCACCAGTCAGATTCAATGGTTTGGATTCTAGCACCGGTGTTAATTCCATTCCACAATATACTACCTCCAGGGCTCTGTAAACAGCCATACAACAACATAGGCCATCCAAATAAACTAGGATCTGTGCAGACCATCACAGAGAGAGCATGCGAGCATTTACTAATGATCTCTAGCTTGTCTGCTCTTGGTATGACAGAATCACAACTTTGGAGAGCTAATATGCAATCTTTCCAATTCTTTAGAATATTCTTATGAAAGTAAGCATCTGCCTTAAACAGTAAATTATCTTCACCATAGTCCTCTGTCATCTCCAAGTAATCTGCTGCACAATAAATCATTACTATGTTCCTTGGGGTATATTCTATTCGAATACCGTAGCAGAATTTAACTGTGACTAAAAAATTGTCACTTCCACCAGGGAAGTCTTGTAAAGTTGTCAGGAAAGTCCCTTCATGTGGACCTTGAGCTGCTCCTAGTATTTTGTCAATCCTTCCACATCTCGACATAAGTGGAAACTGGAAAAACAGCATTTTTTGGCTGTTAGACAAGACTTGATATAGAGAAGTTAAATTTGCTGTAAAAAGGTGAGTTGGGGATTCCATATAAAGTCGGTAATACTTGATCATTATAGGATGCATGACAAGAAACAACATTAAAATAAAAAGTGTCAAAGAAAAACATAAATAATTGCGAGGAAAAATCAAAGCAAGCGTATGTAAAATCACCCTTGAGAAGAGTACAGTTATTTTGAAGATTTGACACCATAGATCACTGATTTCACACACATCACTTCTAAACTGGAGCTTGCATAACTTTAATGGAAAACTTCTGTTAGATGAAACTGAGTTGCCACATACATTAGCATTCCAGTTTATTTCTGTTCTTCCAGTAAACCATCGGGGAGTCACTTCATACTTCGAATTTTGAATACTCATCAAAAGGCAAGAATTGAAAAGGGCATGATGAAAATGAATAAATGAACAGCTAAGGTATTAAAACTACTCTTTATGAAGAAAAAAAAGGAGATAATTAGCCAACCCAATAATTTCTTTCTCACAATTAGTGCACATCAAGAGGCATTATCAGAAAATTTAGATAGTTTCAGATGCTGGAAATAACTATTTCCAAACAGTATTAGATGTCATGAATAACCTAAATATAATTCTCATCATTCTGACCATATTCCAGCATGTTTAGAATAAAGTACTACTCCCTCCGTCCCAACTTATGAGTTATTTTGACTTGGCAAGGAGTTTTAAGAAAAAAAATAAAGACTTTTGAAATTTGTGGTCTAATATAAGTCATAGATATTTGTATGGCTATAAATCATTATATTAAGGCTAAAATAGGTATTTTAAAAGTTAAATTGTTACTAAATAGAAATGTGTCATTCTTTTTGGGACTGACTGAAAAGGAAAATAAGTCATATACAGAGGGAGTATTACATAATCCATGAAGTTTATGATACTTTTCAGAATATCATTACTATAAAAGAATTATTCTCAAGCCCCATTATATCTTGCCAATATATCCATTAAATCTCATGACAGTACTGGATTATTATTACTAAACTAGAAATAATTTTAAACAACCTCATCAATTCTTACCACCATGTCCATTAACCCTTACCCAAGACCTATTATTCAAACTCATTTGATTATAGCTATTCCATAAAAAGTATACCAACACAGTAGATGATAACTCAGAAAGTGATGGTCCAAAGCAAATTGGTTTAATGGATTCTCAAAGAAAGTTCATTTAAATAAGTCTATAACTTTGAACATAGAAACGAGCATCTCCTATAACTCCCGTAATAGCCTACAATATGTAGTTACTAATTATTTTAAAAAATATTCAAATTTAGGGAGTATATATTTGTTAGGGACAATTCAAAAGGTAAAATTAGACTATATTTTTAGAACAGATGGAATGATGCTTCAAAAGATGTGTCCAGGTAGCAATCTAAAGGCCTAAAATGAGTCATATGGATTCTCTTATCCCGTATAAACAGAGGCCCACCCTTTAAGGACTCCAGTTGAATGGATTCATCAACCAGCCTGGATTAACACCTACAATAACCATCTCTTTTGGAAAGATGAGAACTCATCGCATTCAAACTAGCAAATGGTGATATGTTAACTTTCTCAAAAAAACTAGCAAATGGTGATAACCATTGTACCATGCATGAAACACATGTAGACACAACAAAACTACAAACTTTAAAGTAAATTGTAAAAACATTAACTCATTCTTGAACAAGCGCTGCCATGTTTTTCTCAAGTAGGAAGCAATAAAAACGGCATTATTTTTGAATTATGATACTCCATTTTGTACTTATTGAATCTAGTTCAGTGGGGTAGGGCTACTTTTGATATTGACAATGGGCCGCAGTTTGACTGAGTGGTTCACAAGGAAAAAGGAAAGACTAGAAACTCTATGTTCGTCAGGTGCCATTTCAACAAATAGAAAAATTAATGGTATAATAGCTATGTAACAATCTAACAGGGTATAACTCAAAAGTAGAAAATTGTCATCTCTCATAAATACTAACCCTCATAGTATTATTCCTTCAACATTTGCCAAAATTGAGCAATCTACTTCTTGAACTGAGTTCTATATAACTTAAGAACTTACAGCAAAAAAATTAACAAAGTTGGAATGCAACATCTCCATTATAAACATGGTTTATTTAAATGCATGATAAAGGAAATGAGAAAACACTTCATCTCAAAATTGCCCAGCACAAAAGGTCACATGCTAAGTTGCATATCCCTTAATTTTAAAAATTTAAAGAAGAATAAGTACCTTGTGAAGGTGGAAGTTTACTCCGTCCACAACCAACGTAAAATCACTGACCAAACTTGCATTGCAAAACCTGTCATGTGCATCAAATTATGAACCAAGAAAGAAAAAGAAGCGCAGCTAAACAATTCCAACTCATCCAAATCTACAATCAAAACTTTTGGAGTTAATGAACATCATGATGTTTTCATTCTGAAAGATGAATGAGACTCACCCCCCGGGCTTTGGTCTAGCCGTCTAGGACTCTAGTGGTAAGAGAACAACTTGTGATAATGTGTTCGAATATTGCCACATACAAAGGCCTGGCAATTAAGTGGAGAAGAGTAGAGGGGCAGACCCATTATTCACCGAATTCAAACCATTGAAGATTTCACAAATATAACAAAATGTGGATGAGACTCCAATCAGAACTTAAACCGAGCCAACAGATCTTTTGGTATTTATATACAGTAAAATTTCAACTGGCATTGAAACTAAATAGATTGGTAGCCAAAAACATAAACATCCTCCTGGCAAGAAAATAGATAACTCCCTCCCACAATATTACCATCAAAATTGACCCAATATTGCCTCAAATTCTTAAGCACATCACCAAATTGGGAAGTAAGCCTATAAGCAAGAGCCAACGTTCAGCTCTTCAACAATATCTATGCCGGATGCAGAATTTTGTCATTTTAGCCCTTAAACAAATTTACAACACAACAACATATCTACTGTAATCCCACAAGTGTGGTTTGGGGACGGTGAGGGTGTAAGCAGCCTTATCCCTACCTTGTGAAGGTAGAGACGTCGTTTCCGATAGACGCTCGGCTCTAGCAATAGCATATCAAAAGAAATCAATGCAGGAACAACAACATAACCGGTATAATCCACAAGTAGGATTTGAGGGTGGGGTGTACGCAACCTTACGCCTACCTTCTGAAAGTAGAGAGGTTGTTTCCGATAAATCCTCGGCTCAAGTAAAAACATATCAAAAGAAATAAACACAGGCACAACACAACAACAACATACGCGGTGTAATCCAAAAGTAGGGTTTGGGGAGGGTGGCGTCTGCGTAGCGTTACGCCTACCTTCCAAAGGTAAAGGGGTTGTTTCTGATATACCCTCGGTTTAAGTAAAAACATATCAAAAGGAATAATGTAACATACCAGTCATTTCCCTCACGGTAGAATCCAGTAACCTTCGCAGCCGGTGCCATCAATGATCCAAACTCCAGAACACAACAACTTTGTTTCTCACCCCTTCACTCAATTTGTATTTTCTCCAACACAACTAACACACCTTTTTCCTCCGACACAAATTCTACTGAATTCAATTAAAAGCATCTGAACCTATATGATGTTGGCAATTAATTACCAAATTAAACAAACCCCCATCAAAGGGAAAAAGAAAAATCACCAAACATGGGAGCTACATAAATGAAGTCCAAAATGAGTCAAACCTTAAGGGGTCATAAGAATCCACTCAATTAATTAGACACCAAAAAGAAAATCATAATCATTGGTCCCCCCTCTCTTACAGCTAAGCTTCTTAACCCCCTACCAATAAGGGATGTCTGGGTTTGGGTTCGAGTCCCATAGATACGGAGTCGTTTGTTAGCGAGCGCTCGCCTCAAATATAAGACTTTTAGTAAGACCCCAATGCGGGAAATGGACACAGGACGGAAAACCCAAAAAAAAAAAAACTTTTTACCCCCTCACCCCAAACCCAACCTTCTCTTCTTGTGTTTCTAAGGAAAACTGAATTCACTGCTCACAACAACAACCCCAACAAAGGAAACAGCACAGCAACAGGTATAGGACTTGCCGTTGCAAATTCGGATTTAGTCAAGCCTCAATACAGCTATCTGACACTGGGTGAAACACCAAAAAAAAGGAGAGAAAAGCTTCTTATTACCCCCTCACCATTTTCTCTTCTTGTGTAATCTAAAAGAAAACAAAATTCACTGGTCACAACAACCCCCAACTAATGAAACAGCACAGCAAAGCAACAGGTATGGTCCATAATATACAATACATTACTTTTATATATACAGTATATATTATATACTTGTGGCATATGTGTAAAGAGAACCCACAATAAACCCAACAAGCAACCGGCTTGAAAGAAAGAAAAAAAAAAGCATAATCTCCACCAAAGATTCTTCCTTTCAGCAAAAACCCATTACAATATTCATTTGGGTTTTTGACTAGTACTATCTTTTTTACATTTACATTACCCGGCACTACATGTACAAGTACACACTATATACCAGTATATATCATACAAATGGATGTAGAAAAAGGGAAAAAGAGTCAAAGGGGTTTTACAGGCCGGCGAAGGAGGACAAACTAGAAGGATATGGCGACAAGAAGACATGGCTAATGATGAAGAAAGGGGAAATATGATTGTTTGAGTTTTGGTTGACGCTTTTTGTCGAACAGGTGGAGTGCGATTTGGGTTTTAATCGAAAAACACATGGATCCTATGAGAATGTATGTGGCTTCGGGTTCTGTGAGGAGCTACACTTTTATTTTTATCTATAGCATATCTCGTATTTTAATATTCATATTAAAATTTGATAATATCTTAATATTTATATTAAAATTTAATTTGTCAGAAAAAAATAACACCTAAAAGCGTTACTACAATCATTTAATGTTCGAATGCGTTTTGTTCTTTTTGCCTTTTATATTACTCCCTTCGTTCACAATTATTTGTCATGTTACGTTTTTCGAAAGTTATTTTAACTAAATTTTAAAGTTAAATTAGATCAAATTAATTCAATATTTTAAACATAAAAATTAGATATTCTAAAATTATATGAAAAGTACTATAAATTACTCCCTCCGTTTCAAAAAGAATATCTCTATTTCCTTTTTAGTTTATTTCAAAAAGAATGTTCCCTTTCCTTTTTTTGGCAACACTTTAACTTTAACTTTTCACGTGACATGGACCACAAGATTAAAAGGCGTTTTGGTACATTTGACATAACTTTAATTTAGAATTACAAGATTTAAAAGTCTTTTTTCTTTTCTTAAACTCCGTTCCAAATTAAACTAGGTCATCCTTTTTGAAATGGAGGGAGTAAATATTTTTTCATCACATTAATATACAAAAAAAATATTTCTTAAAATGTTAGTCAAAGTTTTATAGTTTGATTCTAAAAGTAAAAATTATGACAAATAATATCGGATAAAAGAGAATACTTTGGTGCTTTGCTTTGTGTACAAGATAGAGAAAAAAGTAAGTTTAGGACATTAAATTAAAATCATTAATTAACTACACATCAATAAAGGTTGGAAGACAAAAGTATATTTAAGAGAGTTGAAGTAGCATGTCATATGGGTAGTGATATTCATCTCATACTAAGAAATAAATATTTCTTTAGTTTCATATTAAATCAAAAAAATTATTTCATATTAATTGATCACTTAATAAATTAAAATGATAGTAAAAATATTTGTCTAATATTATTAGTCACTTAATTAATTAGAATAAAAATAATTAATTTTTTTCATTTGTCTTTACAATTAATATGACCTTTAGAAGTTTATACAAAGTTTTGAAGATCTAAGAATTTATTTTTCAAGAGATTAATTATTATGAACAAAGTGTAAAATAATAAAATTAATTAATCTATTGATAATCACTTAATCAAGATATTAAATAGAAAATGTCTATCTAATATGGAATAGAGGGAGTATATTTTAACAATTTAAAAAATAATGGACATATTTTTATATGAATTGTATTGTGAATTGTTAAATTATTTTTTTCTCAAGGATAAATTTTATCTCTTTTCCAAAAAATTATATTTGCACCACATTCAATTAGTCTAATATATGATATGAAACAATTTGCTTGTGCATTCGCGATTGAAGATTAAATTGCAAGCAAATATATGAGGGACATCTCTCTCTCTCTCTCTCTATATATATATATATATATATTAAAAATAAGGCATAAAAATAATTTTATATAATTGTAATTTTATAATATTAGAGTACATTTCAAATGTGTAATATATGTTCTCTCACCGTCTTAATGTATAAATGTGTTTTTGTGAAAAAATATTTGCACTTTGCGACCATAAGAAGAATCAAACTATGATGACGATGTATAAAGTGATCTATATACATGTAAAATAAAATTAAAAGGACACAAAAATAACTCGAGGTAGTTATAAGCATTATGTTAAAACACAATCTCTTGAAAATTCCCTCTTTGGTTACATGTTTTGTTATACATAAATGCTCTCCAAATAATTATAGCATGAACTTATAATCTTTGAAATTAAATAGTTCGGAAAATGATTGAGATATTTTGGTAATGGGCTCTACCAACCCATAAACTTAAATGTGCCATCACCTCTGAGACTAATGACTATTGTTTTCAGAGTACTACATATGACATTATTGCTTTTTTTATTATTCTCTCCGTTTTACAAAGAATGATCTAGTTTAACTTGACATAGAGTTTAAAAAAATAAAGAATATTTTTTATCACGTGATCCTATATTAAAGTTATATCAAATGTACAAAATTGCCCTTTAATCTTATGGCCTTAAACATACCACGTGAAAGTTGTTAACCAAAAAAAAAAAAAAAAATCTTTTTGAAATATACTAAAAAAGAAAAAAGGTCATTCTTTTTTAAACGGGAGGGAGTATTATTTTCCATCCAATGTCTCTTCCCACATTCGGCCAGATTAAATTTGAATTGCACCCAATATATCTCGCATTGTGGAGTAAAACACTCTCTAAGAATAGCAATTCTATATCCCGAAGGACTCAAATCCAAGAACTAACAAAGGGCAACTTCATACCAGGAACATTTAAAACCCAAGACATCTAACAAAGGCAACTTTATATCCAAGAAACTCGAACCCAAAGATAACTATAAAAGAGTACTTACCACTCTTTTATCACTAACTCTAGTTGGTATATGACAGTATTGCTATGTTATCAAAGTTCCAAACTTGTGATGCAATCATGCAACACTTCTTTGTAGTTAACGTACTCGATATTTTAGGAGCATTATAACATAGTGCAGGGCATCAGGTTGACTTCTGGAACAGTAAGCATGTCATAAAAATTTTAAATCCAACATAAATGAAAAATCAGTACAAGTAAAGAATGAACAATCACATGAATGAATAAATAGGAAAATTTATAGGCCCATCAACAGGTCGATCAAAATGATACAAGATGTTTCCATACATAGGAATGAATATATGAATGACAACATATCTTATAAGAACAGGACAGCGTTTCCTTTATCTAATACCCCGATAACTATTTTGAAGCTATAGTGACATAATACACCCAGCCTATGACACAAATTTCTTATGTAATAAATATGCTGTCACAAAATAGAATACATGATTGACTACAGAAGGGACGTAAAATTAAGTGTACGAGGTGATGGACTATGTAGATTTTTACTCAGGAATATTGAACGACCTGCCAACAAGCAGCGAACAATCAGTTTGCTGTTGTTTTAGACATGGCCTGCTTGACAGCCTCGGCGTAGGTCCTGTGTTGGTATGTGAGTGTGGATTCTAGCAAGTCCCATAGGGATGTCTTTGGGTTCCAACCTGGTCATCACACAGTTTAACAGTAAGGTTATTCTCAGCCTTTGAAAGTATTAAAATAGTCAATAGACAAAGAAACAGGTCAATACCAAGCTGCCTGTTGATTATGGTCATGTCCGGAATCCTCTTGTCACTGTCATCATACCCCTCACCATAAAATTCCTTAGAACTAACATCAATGGTGGGTGTTTCAATAGAAGACTCTCCACTCACCTTTGAGTACACCTGTTATTATCCAAAGGATTTGAGAAAAAACATGCTATCGACAATATGCTGCATGAAATTTAGGACAAAGGAGTATGCGTAGGAGAAAGACAAATTGAAAGATTATTTCACCTTAGTCATCATTTCAGCTAGCTGCCTGACAGTAACTTCATTGTTAGGGTTACCAACATTAAAGATATGGCCATTGGCTCTGGCAGGATTTTCCTGCATTGTATTTACTTGAATCAAACATAGATCCTAATGCATTTCTGAAAACAAACATGAAGGAATAAGGAGGTCAATACTCACGATCATTAGAAGAACGGCTTCAATAGCATCTTTGATATATATGAAGGTCCTTTGTGATTCTCCTCCATCCACAAGTTTCAAAGGCTCACGTCTTAAAAGGTTCTGAGAAGAGGGATATTAGAAGATGAAAACATGAGACTCACAAGTGAACATCTTATACAGGTTTTAAGGTCAACCAAAGATAAAAGTACACATACATTACTAAAGCAAGCTAATACTCTTGGAACACCTTCACTAGGACCATCAATGCCCGGAATGAAATCCATCCTAGGACCAATCCAGTTAAATGGCCTTACAATAGTGAACTCTAAGCCATTCTCCGCACCCTCAGCTGTAAATATAACACATGACACGTAAGGTATATGGTAAGAGATTCAACTATGAAACAGGCAGATAATAAAATTTCCCATACCATAGACCAGCCTCTCAATCAACTGTTTTGCACATGCATAGGACCACCGCTGCTTCTCAATTGGTCCAAAGATGCAAGCGGAGGTGTCTTCCTTGAGCACATAATAAGCAGGATCCTAGTAAAAAAGTCAAAGAGTTAAAATATTTCCAAAGGAGAACAATGTAAAGTAAATGGTAAATAATGACATTCTCCATGATTCCACAACAGCAGCTAAACAGAGTGTGGAGTGTGGACTAAACAAAACTCTCATTGATTTCTCAATTCAGACTCCTGATTACAATTGAAATTACGTGGTAGCCCGTTCAACTTCAAAGCATACCATTTAGAATTAATGAACAATGTCCTACTTTCGAATGGAAATGAGATCAAATTGCTAATAGGGCTCACCATGAACCAACTTATCAACTACCACAGCAAATATTTATCAATGCCCAACTTTTCAGTTATCAACATGACATAAGCACACACATCGTACATATAGAGAAATCTCATGAACACTTGCCCTGGAGTTTGGAGAAACAGAGAGATCTTGTTTCTCTCTTTTTGGTCTGTGGGTGTAGTGTAAGGGAGGAAGCCAGGACAAAATGTACAGAGCACCAAAATCTAAAGTGGACCACAAGTCCACAACTTCATATCACAGACATCTTGAACCTATGGAATCAAGCAATTCACTGTGAACTAATGTAAGAGGGAACTTTACCATTTAAATGCTAGCAACAAGGCCAAAATAGAACATCTATCGTTGTACAATGGTCAAATTTTGTGAGATCACCCTTTTTTGGTTAAGTAATATGCTCAGAGAGTCAGAGTTGTACCCATGGAGCCAAAAGAAAAATGCTTTAGAAATTGTCAGTAAGTAGATAACAAATTCATGCACAGAAGGTCCTCCGGTAGGTGAATTTTGGTGCTCAAAATTCTAAAGTAATGTCAGCCTCAGTTAAATGATTCAGCATTTGAACATACCAAAATCAACATCACTATTAAATATAAACAAAATCCATTTTACTTCTCTAACTGATAAAAAAATGAACCTTTTAATCTAGATACAAATAAATGCCTCTTCTGTTAACGTAAAATTTATAAATGCTTCATAAGTCAAAAGAACATGTATAATTCCCTTATGCCTCCATAAGCTTTACAATTGAACAAACACATTAAATGGAAATAACAATTTTGCAACCATCGTAGACGACAAACTAAATAAATAGACTCACAACAACACTCTGGCCCAAAACTGCTCTATTACATTAAGTAAGACTTGCTAACTGGATAAAGTAGGTTAGCTTTATCTTGGTTAGACTACATTCCAACTCAAATACCCACAGGAGTAGAGAGGAAGACAGTCACAAAAAAAACCAAGTATGTATCGAGATACTTTTGGATATCCACAGGTTCTATCTAAATTGATACATGTTTGCTGTGAGAGCAAATGACATACAAGTAAAACAAGCAAGCTGAGGTAAAGTACTTCATCCAGAACTTTAAAAACCTAAAAACTCAAGTTTAGTAGTATCAGACAGTACTAATCATAATATTAAGACCAAATTGAGAATACACCCAGAAATATGATGTCAATAACAAGAGTTCTTTTTGATGTTTAAAAGAAATTACAAGAACTTTCATGATACGACACACGAAACACATAGAAATAACAGATCTAGGTTCACTAAAAAATATAACACTAGGATAGTGGAGTTTTACCTGCCGCAGTGGGCTGTCTTTGGGTAAAAAGGCACCTACGGTTTTTCCATAAACTTCACAAGTTGAGAAGTGAATGAGACGCTTTCCATTTTCTGAGCAGTACTTGACCTGCATTAATCAATTCAAATCAACTTCAGTCTCAACTTAAGCTGAAAAAAAATGAAATCTTTCCTACAAGTGACAACCATCAAAATCTACTGGCAATTTCACCTATCAATGAAATTAAAAATCCAAAAATGCATACCACTGGTAGAGCATCGATGAAATTGCTGTAAATTGTATCAAGTGGACGAGTGTTGTAATCTGCTGGTGTGCAGATCGCAGCAAGATTTATGGTCTACATAACAAGAAAAAATAAAAAGTCAGAAATAGTCAAAGACTTGCACAGATCAACATTTAAAATCCAGGAAAAAGCATCAGAAAATGTACAGATGCATAATGTAACCAATACGCAAGAAAATTAGACAAAGCTGTTGAATTAATAATCCATAATATTAATTAAAAATGCATTAGGTACACTGATATGTGTTAGAAATGTCTGGATATCCTCTCTACAATATCATTTGTTGAAGAGTTCCACATCCGATTGAAAAAGGAATGGATGGTCTCCTCACGTGGACTTGGGCTCGTGAGTCCCAAGATCCGTTCTTTTACATATTATCATAGCATGACTCGTCTCAATTATTGTTCATAGCATGACTCATCTCAATAATTGTGTACTGAAGTTAGGCTCCGTATTAAACAATACACACACCAGATGTCCAGTCCTAAAAGTGAAGTGGGGGTGGTGAAGAGTTCCACATTAGATGACAAAGGGGTGGGTGGTGATCTCCCCTCTCTTAATCGAAATTTTAGGATTAAATTAGGCTCAATACTCATTTATTTACATCACACCAAATGAACAAACTCAGATCCAATAATAGTCTAATATTCACAATATAGATGCATATTAAAAATTGAAAAACAGGAAACATATTATTAAAAAATTAAAGCTTGTCATAATGTCGAGAAGAAATGAGATTAAATCATCAAAACACCAAGCTAGAAATTACTCATAAAATATTAAATAATGAACTTGTTCAGAGTAATGAAGCACCTTAATCATATGACGCAAAACAGCACGGGCAGACCTTATGAAGAAACATGGAACTTAAAATTATACTGTTATATATAATAAATGTTGAACCTATTTAGCTTCTACGTGTGTTTACTACTTCATATTTCGTCTCCACCACCGGATCAAATAATACAAACACCAAGCTAAAAACTACAAAAATCTTCACAAAAAAAAAATCACCACATGAACATCCAATTATTTGCATAATGAACACATACATACACCATAGAAGAAATAAAATAGCTTAAAATTACCAGATCTGCCATTTTGATGAGACCTTCAAGGCGAGAATCATTCTTAATATTGATTCGATGAAACTGAATTCGATCAGCCCAAGTAACCGTCGCCGGTTCAAGCAAATGCTTAATCTTATCACTGTACACATCGACAGCAAGCACCTTATGAGGAGTGTCCGACAGAAGCTTCTCACATAGATGAGAACCAATGAATCCACCGGCACCAATCATGCATATCGTAATCTGCTTTATGGGATTACCGTCCAGATCTACTCTTCCTGCCATTTCCGATTACTGCAAATCCTCTCTCACAACAATTTTTTTTTGAAGATATTTCTTCAGTTTCTCTCTCTATATTGAAGTGAATCGATATGTATGTATAGGTTTTTGAGGGTGAATGTATTTAAAGCAAGAAAAAGGAGAGAGGAGAGCTTTTTAGTCTCTTTCGTTATGATCCCGACTGAATTTATATTTTTTTACACTCGCGAGTATCACACTTAATAATACGCGCTACAAAATTGGGTTATGTTTACATTCCAAAAATTTATTGCGCTAGTCACTAATTTTGAGTCAATATTAATCAAAAATAATTTAACTATTTAAAAAGATATGAATAAGATTTACTTTAAATAATTTATTTGTAAAATTATATTTATATGTTGTTGTCTTTTTTCTGGCTACTCCACTTAAATAATAGATTATTTTTATCAACTTTACTTGTAAAATTATATTGAGGGTATTACTATATATCGGCATCCAATAATTATTTTTATGATAATATTTTCTCTACGCTCTTTTGGGGTGCGGAAAATTAAACCAATTCATACATTGAATTGAAAAACAATGTTATTGATTTATCGTTGTTAGATTTATTTAATTAATGGGTTTTTAGTGATTTTATAATTAAAAAAATTATCAAATTATCGATTTGATTTTTATTTATTTTTTAAAATATTAGGTTATTGGGTAAATTGATAACCCATTAACCCATTAAGACTGTAACTACTATTTTATCCCTAAATAAATATTAAATGTTTATATCAGTATCATCAGTGGCGTAGTCAGAAATTTTAATGAAATTATTAATGAATGGGTGCACTTAAAATTTGTAAATCTAACTACGTAACATTAATGATTGGTTTTTTAAAAATTAAAATATGTATTAAAAAAATTTAAATCAAACTACATAATATTTTTGACTTTAATGTTCACGTTTATTTGACAGAAAGTAAATAGACAAAGGAAAAAAAATTAGTTTAGAGTAAAATCACTGTTATACTTCAAGATTTCATTAACTTTCGATGACTAACAACGAGAAATGAAAAATAATGAATAGAATCAAAAGACTTACATATTAATAATAATTATATATGGAGTCTTTTTCACTTTTAGTAGCTTTATGGAATAAATAAATAAATAGATTTTGTTTATTGACTTTAAATTAAATAATTGCTTTTAAATTTGTTTAAATTTTTAATGAAAAGAAAAAAATCAAAAGTCAAAATAACATATTAAGAGGATTTGAACTCGCGCACATCAGGTTACAAAGAACTTAGCTTGAGCTGAATGACTAAAATCACTGAGCTAAAAAACTTTATTGTTTTTCAAAGATGTCCAGAATATGTTATATTTAACCATTTTAAGCATCATTTTACTTATAAATACAGTGTAATTTTTCGACAAAGGATTTCCGATTAGACACTATAGTCAAAGGGTGGTTATGTCATTGAGTATCATACCAGCTAGTGTTGTTGTCATTTAAACTTTAATTCACACTTCACATTGATTTTGAATTGACCTTGACCTAGTGAAGTTGTGCTGCGAAAATTCGATAGCTTGATCGGCTCAATAAGGGTTATTATATATCTAATAATAATACTCGAAGAGAGAAAGTATCTTCCTATTACAACTCGGTCAGATGAATAAGGACTAACAACTTCACATTATAAAGAACGTCAAAACCTAAAATAAGAACTATAATCCTCTTAATTTATCTTTTGTGTTGTTGTACTTATATAGTTTTTTTTCATGTTAGTTATCATTGTTCTATTTTATGAATATTCCTAAAATTGTTAGAGAAATCATATATTTATTAAATAAGCATTTTTATTGGTTAAGTCAAAAATTAAATGGTTAAGGATCAAAATTAATAAATCGAAAATCGATAAAAATAGCTTATTAATTATTGATTTAACGTATTTAAAAAACGAATCTATAATATATAAAATATAATGATCTTTGCAAATCCCTAACGCTCGCGAGTATCACACTTAATAGCATAGTTACAAAATTGGATTCTATGAAAAGTTTGTGATGGGAATGACACCAATTAGTTACTTTGAATCGAGTGTCTGTCGATTTTTTTTATTTATTCCAAAAATATATATAAATACAATATGTGTATCATTTTCAGATAGTTTTACTTGTGAAACTATATTAAATTGATTCTTATTTTGTTTTTGTCTCCCCCATGCAAATAAAGACAAAATGTGTCTAAACATTGTCATCAATTTCACTTATAAAAATTATACTAAAGATATTATTTGTTGGACCTAAGAGTCTCTTTTAAAATGTGTGTTTAAATCTTAGCCAATGTTAGAAAGTATTTAATATTCAGGTACAAATTTATATAAGATATATAAATAATTCTTATCAGTTCACTTGTAAAATTATACTGAAAATATTATTTGTTGAATCAATAAACACTTTTAAGATATTATTTAAATCTTAGTCGATGCCTAAAAATTATTTAATATTTAGGTGTAAGTTTACATTACTTAGAATAATTTGTAGATATCTTTTGCACTTGTTCATATTTCATGCTATATTATTCTAAAGATTGGTTTTGCGATGCAAATTTTGAGTGTGTTTGGTATGAAGGAAAACATTTTCTGGAAAATGTTTTCCAATTTTTCCATGTTTGGTTGGGATAAAAGTTTTGGAAAATGTTTTCCAAATCAACTCATTTTCCTCAAAATTAAGGAAAATGTCTTCCCTTCAAAAATTAAGGAAAACATTTTTCAAAACTCTCCTCCAATTTCAAATTATATTTTTTTAGGAAAAACATCAATTTTAAAAAAAATATTTTCAATTTCAAAATTTTATTTTTTCACCCGATCCCTGACCTCCCCCACCCACCCACCCACGACCAGCCCCCAACCCCAACCCCTCCTAAAAAAAATTAATTTTGCTTTTTAAAAATATTTTCACTTCAATTTTTATTTTTAAACTCCACCCCCCAGCCAGCCCACTCACCTACCCACCCCCCCAAAAAAAAATTGTTTTTTAAAAATACTATCAACTTCAAATTTTTATTTTTTCACTCCTCCCCCCTCCCCCCACCCACCCACCCCACCATTCCAAAAAAAAAAAAAGTTTTAAAAATATTTTCAATTTCATAAATTATTTTTTACTCTACTTAAAATAAAAGATGTCTCTAAAAAACTCATTCATAAATCAAACACTAAAAATCATTTTCGGAAAATATTTTCTACTCATCAACCAAACATGGGAAAATAAGTCCAAAATCTACTTGTTTTCAAGAAAAACATTTTCTAGGAAAACATTTTCCACGGAAAACATTTTCCTCCATACCAAACACACCCTTTGTCCTTGATTTGAATATCATAGTTTAAATTTTTTAGATTTTTGTATTCTAAAGTTTAATCTATCTCTATATATATAAATGAGGATCTTCAGTCAGCTGATGTGTCATGCTTCTATTATCAAGAAATTTACTTATCTATTTTTATTTTTCACCCTATTTTCCATGTAAATAGATTTTAATTAAGACTATAATAATTAATATATTCCAATTAATTGTAAAGAGGAAGATTCTTTTCCAAATTTTAATTGTAACCGTTTCATTTCCATTTAAATGCAAAATTTAATGTATTTTGGAAATTAATATATATAACTCCTCACTTTTTCATCTTCTCCAATAAATCTTGAGCTATATATATATCACGAAAAAATATTTTTTGTTTACCAATTATCTCATGTTTGATGTGATTCAGTGATATTTATCAGTATCTTTTTTTAATTAATTTTTTTTAAAAAAAATTATATATTAATATATTGTAAATATTTTTTGTTTGCCAATTGTCTTATATTTGATATGAATCACGGACAATAATCAGGTATTTTATTTAATTTACTTTTTTAAAATTTATATATTAATATATTGTAAATATTTTTTTGTTTACCAATTATCTCATGTTTTATGTGAATTACTAATATTTATCCGGTACCTTTTTTAAAAAAAATTAATTAAAATTTATTTAATAATATTTGTAGGATCTTAATTCTTAAGAATGTTTTTTGTATCATAATTTTATTTGTAACTAAAAAGTTATCTTTTTATTCATTTTATTGTTATACAGAAATGAATGAATGTCTCAATTATTACTTTTTCATTTGTTTATTTTTTTAAAATAAAAGTTTAATTATATTTATTTTATTACCTCACATAACTCTTGACAATTATAACTCCCAAAATTAATAGTCATTGACTGCACTTTGAACATCTTTTTTTACTTTGCACTTTATAAAAGTTCATTACTAAAAGTAAAAAAAATGAATTCTCAAAAATAAAAATAAAAGGATTTGGGTTGTTTCTATTAGGGTTTTAATTGGGGTTTGTGAGATTTATATAATCCCTCCCAATCTATCAATGTTGGCTTTTTATGTAGTTTTTTTTGTTAATATTAATTGTATAATTTTTTTTGTTTTTTCATTATTTGGTAATACTAGATGATTTTTATCTTATGACTTTTTTTTTATTAATAATCATAATTATAGAATTAGAATGATTCTTTATGATTTGCAATTAAAAAAAAAATCAGTACTTTTCATATAGATTGAAAATAATAGTGTGGGTAATATTTTTTTTTGGAGTTTTTTGTGGTGCAAAAGTGTTGTGTGATATGAAGAGATATAGGTGAATTCATTTTATGTATTTAATTTTTGAAGTTTTTAGTATTAACTTTTGATATTTTTTCAGGTTATGTTTTTGAAGATCCAATTTTTTTATGCGTGTGGTGTGAAAGCAAGTGATATATAAACTGTAGTTTTGAAATAAATTTGTTGTCATCTTCTTTTTTCATTTCTCCTCAAATTTATTGTTAAGCTTTCATAGGAGGCTAACAAATATGTGTACTTTAATTTACTTACAATAAAAAAATATGCATATTTTCTGTTAAACAGTATAATTTTACCATTTATATTTTTAATGTCAGTATTGTTTGTTTGTTTTAAAAAAAAAGAAGAAGTTAAATATAAGAATTTACTTGAATTATGTAAGAACTTGAAATAGGCAAAACCTCTAAGCATTTGTAACAAATAAATATTTATACAACTTTCACAAAATTATAAAATGAAACTATTGAACATCATTATTCCTATATCATGATTATGTGCAAAATACTTTTCTTTTTAGGATATATTTTCTTTTAAATTAAGCAAAAGAAAGTCATTATACCAGACACAAATTTAAGAAATTCTCTCTTTTTTTTAATGAACTTTATTTTTTAATAACTAAGTTTTAGGTAATGAAAGGTAAAAAAATTAAATTAAAATCTAATCTATTTTGGATTTGACGACTATATAATTATTTTAATTTTTTGAAATAATAAAAGATTAGTTTGTAAATCTAAATAGATTTTTCTTAACCGCGCGAAGCGCGGCCAAGTCTCTTAGTTTTTCATATAATTAAGAATACGGTCGTGAAATTATATTGAAAGTTATGGTTGATTGTGGCATAAAAATCTTCGTTGAAGTGAATATTAAAAATTATAACAAAATTGCTATTTTCCTCGAATCGTCTTCTTCTCTCTTAATCAACATCCATTTAACTCATCAAGATCATTTAACTAGATTTTTATCTTTATGAGTGTATTTGGTATGAAGGAAATTATTTTCTAAAAAATGTTCTTCAATTTTTCATGTTTGGTTGGGACAAAAGTTTTGGGAAATGTTTTCCAAATCAACTCATTTTTCTTAAAATTAAGAAAAATGACTTCCCTTAAAAAATTAAGGAAAACATTTTCCAAAACTCTCCTCCAATTTCAAATTTATTTATTTTTTTTTGAAAAAACATCAATTTAACAAAAATATTTTCAATTTCAAAAAATTTATTTTTTCACCCGATCCCTAACCCTCACCCACCCACCACCGGCCAGCACCCCCCTCCCCTAAAAAATATTTTCAACTTCAAATTTTTATTTTTTTAAACTCCTACCCCCCCCCCCCACATCCACCCCAACCCCCCAAAAAATTAATTTTATTTTTTAAAAATACTATCAACTTCAAAATTTTATTTTTTCACTCCTACCCCCTATCCCCTGCCCCCATCCACTACCCCCACCACCGCCCCCAAAAATAATAATTTTGTTTTTAAAAAATATTTTCAATTTTATAAATTATTTTTTACTCTAGTAAAAATAAAAAGTGTCTCTCAAAAACATTTTTCATTCATAAATGAAACACTAAAAATTATTTTCGGAAAATATTTTCTACTCACCAACCAAACAGGAGAAAATAAGTTCAAAATCTACTTATTTTCCTGAAAATCATTTTCTAAAAAAATATTTTCCTTTATACCAAACACACCCTATATCTTACTCACTAAAAAGCGATAAATAAATCAAATCATATTGTTTGTTAGCATTATTATTTTCTAACTAACAACCAAATTATCCTTGGCAACATTATTATAGTTTTTGCTACTTGCAACAATAAATATTTCTTGTTGAGCAGTATTTATCTATCACTTTCTTAAGCGCTGGCAATTCATGTTACACACGTTATATAAGGTTAGTATTTTTTTAAATTTTAATATGATTTTTTATTTTGACTTGATACGAATTTTAAAAGAGTATAAATAAATAAATAAATTATATTTTATTATTTTAATTTTAAGATACATAAAATATATGGAAAAAATATTTTTTTAATTTTTTATAATATTAAACATATTACGTGTAAAGTTAAAACTAAAAATTATCAAAAAAGAAAAAAAAAGAGAGAAGAGGTTGTCGGCTTCATCAGTAAGGGAACGATCAAATACACAAATTTAAGTTATATTGAAATTATAATTTCTAAATTAATTTATTTAATTTAAGAAACAGATAAAATAATTATAAATTAAATAGACTAAAGATTAAATATCTTACAATCAATTACATTATAAATTTTATTTCAAAATTTAATTATAAAATACTTTAATTATTCCGCGTACCAAACAACCCGTACGAAACAAATGAGTTGTTCCTCTTTCATTTTCATGTGGTTTATGTTTATGCACGTATAGATATTTGTAAGTCTATATTTGAGAAACGATTGCCTTTATCATAATATATATTTTATAATCGATTAAATATTTTTGGGTTAGTTTTATTTTTGAATTAATAATATTAAAAATATTTTTTTATTTAACTAACTAAACTTAAATACTTTTCTAATCTTGTTACATATGGGAAACACTCAGAGGGTATTTTCAAAGTTTTTTTTGAGTTTTTATGAAGAGTCATATACTCTTACAAGAGTTTGAAACTATTTATTATATCATGTATCCAGAGTGTATCTAGGTTTATTTATTTAAGCAAAAGATATTTTTAAGACCGTCATAACTCATAATTCAAAAATAAAACTAATAATTTACGAATATTTTCAATACTTCTCTCTAAAAATATTTAAAGTCTTTGTTTTCTAAGTTCTCCGATCGTTGTTTGATCTTTAATTTTTTGAAGCTCAATCATTGTCATTTTTTAAATATTTAAAATTCAATCTAAATACGAAGTTATTAAAGTTAATTTTTTTCTATATATTTTATAATCATTCAATTATTATTTTATTATAAATCAGATGATCTATCACTATATAATATATCTATAAAAACTTTTAAAGATACTCTAATTCTATATCCAATCAAACATGTATTAGCATAAATTAATATTGAGAAAGTATCATATATATAAAATGAATTAAAAGAGTGGAAGACTCAAAATATAATGTATGAAAACAGATGTTTTTTCTTTCCGAATTATTTAAGGGAACATTTTAATTTGATATAATTTTTTTTAATGTAAATCAAATTCAATCGAATCTTAAAAATAAATATTGAAATCAAATCAAAATAAATACTACTACTAATACATTGGTCTTTATTGATAAAATTTTATCTTCGTTTACTTTTAATTGTCATGATTTTTTTTTACAGTCAAACTATGAAAATTCTGACAAATATTTTGTGGTGTATTTTTTAATATATGATATATAAAAAATTATAATTTATAGTACTTTCCGTATAGTTTTTAAATATTTATATCTTATTTAATTATTTAATTAATATAATCTAGTTTAATTATGAAAAATTAATAACATCGACTTTCAAAAAACGTAATGTAATAATAGAAGGAATAACACTTTTTGCTAGAGAAGCACCGACACGCATTGTGCCAGAATATGCACAAAAATAATTGTACAGCACAACAAGTAAGCTGTTCTTACCCACTCTCACTCCCAAGCGCGTGTCATACACCCTTTACTCCTCAGGTATTTAAGTACCGACAAATTTGTTACAAAAGAAAACATGACTCATTTGATAATTTTGAATAATTAAGTGGCTATTTAAGTAATAGACTTCCTTTTTTTTAGATAATCGAGAAATTTGTTTGTGATCTATCCTTTGGATCAATTACAGTCTTCTAAATTTGGTGAATAATGAGTTTGTTCTTCTATCCTTCTCCACTTAAATATCGAGCTTCGCTTTGCATGGTCTGAAACTTGAACTTGTTACTTAGCCGCAAAATCTTCCACCTTTTACCACTCGAGCTAAGCCTTGAGGGCTTAAGTAATAAACTTATGATTAGCATAAAGCTCTATCTAACCAAATCTTCTTTCTAATCTCCATATTTATAAGGTGAGAGACTTTTAACGAGTTATAATATTCATACATTCTAATAATTCAATAACGATATACAGACTTCTAGCGAGTTATAATATTCATATATTATAATAATTCAGTAACAATATATTCTCTCTATTCAATAATATTTGTCTACTATTGACTTTGTACACTTCTTAAGAAATTATAAATAGAAGGGTAATTTTACGATATTACCCTTTGAACATAATAAGTATAATGTCTTGAAAAATATAATAGGAAAATAACTATAATTAATTAGGAACTAAGTGTAAAATTATTAATTGATTTCAGTAAGTGGACAAGTCTTGTTGGACATCCCAAAATGGTATAGTGGACAACTATTGTTGAATCGATGGAATAATATATAAACATGTTTTTTAACTTGACTTCAATTGATATTTATATCTTTTTATTTTGAACATGCACAAGTAATTAAACACTTAAATTTGTATAAATTTGAGTAAGTACACACACGCCTCTTACATAACATAATACAAATCAGTTCTGATGTATCTCTCACGAATTACCATGTATGAAACATGTATCTACACTTCTTTAACTTTATATAAGTTTAAATATTTAGTTATGCATACCTAAACAGAAGTAAAAAAAATAGATATAAACATCAGTTGAAACGAAGTTAAATATAACGTTTATGTATTACGTCATCCAATACCTATTAGATATCTTGTAGTAGTGCATTGCCAATTTCCTCAAGTACTTGCATAATCTTGAAAAATGTTCAAATCTGCCCAAAACTATTAGATTATTCTTATATTTGCCTATTTTTACCTTTTGGTCCACAAAAGCTTCATACTATTTTTAGTCTATTATTTGCCCCTCTCTATTGATCATCTATCTTGACTCTGACATTTAAAACGATTGAGCCTTTGTATACAAATAAAAGATCCAAAATTATCTCTAAACTCACATTTTGAATTATGTATATCATTTACAATAATTGAAAGCACATTTTTAAAGTTTGAACAACTCGAAATGTTTAAGTAAAATCTAAATATACTTTCACTCGCTTGACCAAATCCAAAGAATTTGGGGGTGTATTTGAACATTTTCCCTTGCGGAGGGGTGTGCGTAAATAATTAAATAAATAAATAAAGAAACTACAAAATGGGCCGTAGGCGGAGATCTGAGCTTAGGCCCAATTGTATGTCTTGGACCTTGCGGTAGGATGGATCTGCAAAATGGGCCTTTGGATTTATTTCAGAAATAACACCACTTTGCCGCTTGTAGCATTCTCATTTGAAATATAACCATTTTTTATGTAATGACCCGTAAGTTCATATTGAGAATTAGCCCTCTCTTTCACAAAATACCCTTTAAATAAATTTAAATAAAAATTTTAATTACTATATTTTAGTTAAAATTTTATAATTAATGAGATAATTTTTAAGTAATTAATTTAGTTTGGGGTTAATGGATCAAACCCATGATTTAGTTAATATGTAAAACACTAAATTAAATTAAAGAGAGGTTATTAAAAAAACTTTAAGCTTAATTCAAATTCAATATTATAAATGTATACTAATTAATTGGGGGAGGAGAGAATTCATGTCATTATTTTATTGTTGAATAGAGATTTGAAATTGAGAAAATAAAAATGGGTTTCTGTGCAACATGGGATTATTCAATTGGGTATGTTGAATTGCTAAGTAATTATTTCTTGTAATAATAAATAAAATAATGTAGAGATAGGAATTTATTATTATCGAGTAATTATTCTTAGGATTATATGATAACGATTTGGAAGAGCAATGATGGGTGGTATTGAATTCATTACAAAGAATTTCACTGGTGTATAATATTCTATAGTTGCGGGTCTTGACATATTATAATTGGTATATATTTATCTTTTGTGGTTGAACTTCTATTATACAATACCCTATTACGATTCAAGTTTTATATATATTGATATAAGTAATTAAATATTAAGGGCATTGTATTATATAAGTATCATTAGATTTATGGAATTGGAGAATGAAAACTTATCCCTAAACTTGAAATTTGGAAATAGGAGGGTGACATTATAATTGACATTAAAATTTTGGAACTTGATTTTAGGTTTGTGTAAGCTTTTGGGTCTAGGCTAGATCTATAGTAATATGGTTGTTGATAGTTTTAAAATTTTATTGTGATTAATTATTTGAATAGATGGCATTGATTGGAAGCCTAATGAAAGGGAAAGACTCAGGTTCCGGAGTGACTGTTCGACTATTTGAGGCAAGTGGATTTCTAAACTCTTGCTAAGTGTATGGAATGCGTGTATTTCCTTGTGGTATGTGTTTGGGAGTAATGGGATTTGAAAGAGTTGATTTGTCCACCTTGATTAATTTTAATGATAAAAAGGGATAATAAAAGACGATGTGATTATTTGTTTGTATGTGATGTATTGAGAATGATACGAGTACTGATGTTACAATGAGAATGTTTATTACTATAGAATGCGGATTGTAATCCGAGAATGCAAAAATATATGTGCATTAACTAATATATTATTGATTTGATTTATTTGGTGTGATGGTGTTTTTTACTGAACCCGTATAATTATGATAATTGAGGTGATTATATGTTATAACGACACTTGATTTGTTGAGATATTGCATCATCTCCTTTATTTGATATCATATTGTGCACTTGCATTGACATGAGACTGGGTATGAGTAAAGGTCTAACACATGGAGATCGTCCGTGTTGAGATCGAGTTATGATTATTTGGGCACGTGGAGATCGTCTGTGCGATAGAAAAGTTATGATTATGATTTGGGCACGTGGAGATCGTCCGTGCGAAATTTATTTGAATTATGATAGTGCGTTGAGATCGTCCGCACAAACACGTGAAGATCGTCCGTGTCAGTATATAGACCTCGCGAGTCCCCCATGGGTCATGAACTCTCGATGTATTTTCGAGGAGTATCATGTATATACGGTTGAGAGAGAAATTGGTATTCTGAGGCATATCACTTCATGATGTCATATTGCATTGCATCCCATGACATTCTTTATTCTTAATGATTATGTGTTTTATTGGTGGTTGGGAAGTACTTGATATTTGATTATCTCTATTTGACGAACTTGATCTTGTGTGTTGCTGATATTGTGAGTGCCTTTTTGTGAAAGTTGTGATTGTTGAATATTGAGTTTGTAGTTGAGGATGTGTAACTTGTTAAATTGATTTTGATGAGCTGGGTGCTATGAAAACTGTGAACTGTTAGGTTGGATTGATTTTTATGCAGGTTGTAGTTGTGGAGGTTCGGTTGTTGAGTAAGGAGTACCCGTATTTTATCCCCTTAGCTTGTGTTTAGAAGTTTACTTGCTGGGTACTGTGTGGTTTGGTATTCACCCCTTGCTACTACAATTTTTTTTGTAGGTTACTAGCCCGGACTTTGTGATAATTTCTCTTCTCCTTGTCTGAGGCTTCTTGGAGATTTGTGAGGTAGCTGTTTGTCGTCTCAGCAGACTCTCTTTCTCCTTATTTATGACCTTGTTCTATTCTAGAAACAAATTCATTTGAGACTAGCGTTCTTGAATCAATTGAAATACTTTAGAGGCTTGTATACGTGACAACCAAATTTTGGGGTGTTTTGAATTGATTCTGGAATTTCCGCATTTTATTGTAAGGGTTGAGTTTTAGGCTGACTTGTCTTGGTGGGATAAGATGAGTGCTATCACGTCCATTTTTGGGCCGTGACATTTTAACAATTATTTAAATTTTAGTCAGTTTTAAGTGCCGGTGAAACTTGAATTCAAGATTCATCTCCTCCACTACTCGTCGTTTTTGGTTTGGTAATTGGTATTGCTATCATACATGACTTCGAGAGTCATGATGATATTACTGATGAGGGACGTTTATTTTAATATTTTACTGAAATACATAACCATTTCATCTAAATATTTAAATTATTAGACAAAGTACATTTTATTTGCTTGTAACACATCGATTAGACTTAATTTTCACCATCCATAACATCAATTCTTGTGTCCATAGTCTCCTTTTTTTCTTCTCTTTTTAAGGTAAATTATCATATTATACTTCAATAGCATGAAAAGGACGAAAATGAAAGCAATACAAAGTAAACACAAACATGTAATCTAACAATGAACGTAATAAACTAAAGGGTGTTAATCTCATTGAACTATTTAATAATGAAATAATTATGAGAATAAACCATTTAACTTATAAAACATATACAAAATGTATTCATTGTATATACTTATATCATATTATACGTATCAGTCATAGATGGATCCACGTGAAAAAATAAGGTGTATGTGTACCAAATAACTTCGATCTTTTTTTTTGATTAGTCCATGTTGCGTGACATTGCTTCTGACTAATGTACGGTATGATTTTGAAGGTGCTTTTGTCGTCTTCAAATTATGGATCCATCTTTTTATATACTTTAGTATTCATATAATATACATATTCTATTACACAATAAATATACTGAAACTTTAATTATGTTGTTAAACTGGTTAATCGAATGATATATATTTATAGTTTTCCTTATTAATTTATATCTTGAAACAATATGATTCTGTCTTTTTTCTTTCTTTTAAAAAGAACGACTCTATATTATTTTGGAATATAAGAAAATTTTGGAAAATGGTGACGTTCTAAAAGTGACACTACTTTTCTTGTCAATTGGAAACTATTTATTTTATTTTTAACTTTATATAAAAAAAGAAGTAGGTTAAAAATGGTGATGCACGATAAAACACATTTTTTTTTTGTTTCCATACTTAAATTTGTTTTTTCGAAGTAACTTTCTCTTTGTAACTACTTTTGTTATTTATATGTACATATTTTTGGATCAATCATAATCACGTGGATTTTTTTCTTTTTTTTTTAGAATCATTGTGATTTTTTAAAAAAAGATTGCGCGTGGACTTAAAATTTTAAAATAATTAACGGAGTAGTTTGTGAGACTTATACAATTGAGGATGAATATGTATTAACATTTTATACTGATCTCCACTATTAAAGAAATATCAAATATTGATTTGACAAAATCGATCTCTAAGGATCGATTTTTTCAATTGACCTCAAATTGGAGGTCAATAAGTCTTCATTAATAAAAACTGATCATTTTTTGGGTGCATTATTATTATTATTATTATTATTATTATTATTTAAGATTATGATTTTGGCTAAAAATAAATCAACCTCCAAAGATCAATTTCGCATATATATTTCTAAAAAAATCGATCTCAAGAGGTCGATTTGCATTTTTTCTAAAAATGGGATCACTATAATTTGAAATATATATATATATATATATATATATATATATATATAACATATAAGTAGACATTTTGACATACGATATCATATCACGATATGAAATCGTGAGATCGTATAAAGCTTTAATTCTTATGTGGCATAGTGATGTGTACAGACCCCCAACTGAACAAGAACAAAGCTTAAGGGGTCAAAGTGATATTTTAGAAACTCAAGTAATGCAATAAATAAAAGAGAAATAAAAAACTATATGACAAAGTAGAATAATTGAAAATTTTAATGAGGGCAAGATGAATATAGGGGGACACATTGATGAGCAAATCTATTATCCTTTCTCCTTAAAGAGTTTAAATTTAGTATTATGTAGAATATTAAAAATTTATTTTATTGAGTCTAGAATATTAAAAATTTATTAAAAATTAATCTGTATTAATATATTATTCTATGTGATGGTGGCAATGATGATGGGAAAACAAGGATGATTGATGTCATTTAAGTTTGAAAGTGTTAATGACTCATTCATTTATCAGTTAAGTCAATATTAATTGAATATATAGTTGAAATTGATTGATGATTTTTTAAATAAAAATATTTATAAGCTTTTGTTTGTGTGATATGTTATATATAAAGATAATAAAGGAAAACTATACTATTAAGTAATTAAGAAATCATGGTTAATAACATTTTTCCTCTCTCTTAATTATTGATAAATTGTAATTTGATCTTGACAAATTGTTATTAATCTTCAATTAATTAAAATGTTAAATAGTTTTTGGTGGTGATACTCACAAATTTATAATAATTAATAATTTATTGATTACTTGTGTTTAACGTTAATTTTATATTGTTGCTTTATATTTAGATATAGAATATTTAATTCAATCAATTTAAATATTAAATGTGCTTAATCAAATATCACGAAGACCAATCAATTGGATCAAATGTTAAACCATCATACCAAGTAAGCAAGTAATTAAAAGTTTAACGTTAAAGCACAATAAGAGTTGGGCGGGTTGAATTATATCTCATTATTTAACCCATTCTGATTTAGTATAATTGATTCCTATGCAATTTAATGACCATTTATCATACTAAAAATAAATATTCATTTTTTACTTGTCTTTTTTCATATTTACCTTCAACATTATTTACTTATTTTTCAATACCTTAAACTACATATTAATTAATATTTTATCCGTTTAATAATAGTTGTTCACTATACTATTTTAGGATGTTCAATAATAATTGTCCACTTTATGAAATTAATGGATAATTTTATATTTAGTTCCTAGTTTACCCTTATTATTGATTATAATTATTTTTCTATTACTATGTTTTTCAAGACATTACATTTATTACTATATCCAAACAGTGATATAATTAAACTATTTTTATTTATTTATACTAATTTCTTAAGAAGTCTGCAAAATCAATTGTTGATAAGTACTGCTATTAAACAAAGGAGTGTGAATTTTATGATCAAACAAATATCACATCAATCATTATTTTTCAAAAATCGTACAGAACTTAACTTCTAAAATTTAGTTCAATCCATTCATTTGACAATTCTACGGTAGGAGCAATTTCATCCAAACAACTTCTTAAATTTTAGCACATGGTGCTTTAATTTATGTCATTTTTTTAGTGTCTTATTAAATTATAAACAGAAGAAAATAAATAAATTCCGACCGTTAGTATCCAAAAAACCTTTTGGTCTTCATAAAAATACTGTTCATATACCTTATCTCAGTCTCTGATGATGAGCAGTGAGCACCATTAGGGGCCTCTGTTGAATTCAGAAAATAAAAGATAAAATAAAAAAAATATCTCTGCTATTTTGTTTGCAAAGAGAATAAAAACAAGAATTGTCATCATACTATCTCATTCTCCTTAAACCCCGTGCCCTCTACGTGGACATATTCAGTATAATTTTATAAATTGAGTATAGAGGAGGTAGAGATTGTTCGGTTGGTGGAAACTAGTTATTCAAGATTAATTATTCTGAGATAGCTTATCCCATCCTACATCCTATATATGAGATAACTTATTCCGTCACTATGATATAAAATATAAATGGTGAGATAAGTTATTCGAAACATGTCAACCAAACAAGACATCAAAATTTTATTACAAAACTATCTTTTTATGCAGGACTATATATACTTATCCGTCACACCAAAACGACCTCTTAATTTATATAGTCCTATAATTCATGAAGTTAAAGATAGATAAATTATCTTTAATAAACATATCATATTAAGTACGACAAGGGAAAACTAAGAATAAATGAGAAGAGAATTTGTAGAAATAAGAAATAATAATAAAATTAAAGAATAAGATAGTACGAAAGTAATTAATCTATTCTAATTAGGGAAACTTATATATATCTTACTAGTTTAGGGACTAATTATTTGTTTTCCACTGAGTTTTCGATATTACAATTCATACAACTTATTGATCCACATATACATATATTTGGACTGTTCCGATACATGTATCTCGGATACATGTTAAACAAATACATCTAATTATGTGTATCTAAATATGAAATGTATCTGAACGCATTAATTTAGGAGCAAATCACGCGTTCCTCCTGAATTTTCGAATTTCTTATCAAAAAATTTCAAATTTCTTTCTATTTTGTTTCGAGCATAAAAAATCTTTTCTCGTAGATTCTACAATATCTTAACTCATATACATATACACTTTATCATACACATGAACTTTTAACTAGATATATGTATATATTTTATTAGATACATGTTAAAATTCTATGATAGGTATACTTGTTGTTTCATAAACGTGTGGTAGGTTTATGATACATAGAGTGAGTTGATTAGGGTGAATGCATTACTTGTGGTATACATAATTTGTTCAAATATTCAATTGTCCTAGGCTAATTTAGGCTAATTTTTAGGTGTATACCAATTATATACCTAACTTAAAACGATAGAATATATGTAATTATTCGAAAATGTAGACATGATTAG
Organism: Solanum lycopersicoides; assembly: GCA_022817965.1. Lineage (NCBI taxonomy): Eukaryota > Viridiplantae > Streptophyta > Magnoliopsida > Solanales > Solanaceae > Solanum > Solanum lycopersicoides. The sequence goes on along the minus strand of CM040628.1, from coordinate 69,358,788 downwards.
CATATATAGTATGAATATACATGCTTAATAAAGTAGTTTATTCTTTTAATTATTCTCGACCTTCATATTATTTAATTTAATATCATGATCATGTCTAATTAATCAGCTCCTATCCACCCAATATTTTGTTCACTCTTCCCTCATCTTGTTCACCACAAAGGTAATTTTCATCTTATCTCGAATATCTTCATTTCTAATCGTATCTCTCTTAGTATATGTCCATACATATTTTTAACATTCTCGTTTCTACTATTTTCATCTTCTCTATGTGCGAGTTCATAATTGTCTCACGTTTTGTTCCATACAACGTGACAAACAATTTATAAAACATGTATTTAATTTTTAATAACACACTCTTATCATACGAGACATCAACTAATGTCCTTTGTTGGATTTTCTCAAACATAAGAGATCACATAAAAGTACCTCAACAATAGAGGTTGTTTGAGATGAAACAAGGTTAATTTGAGAATATAATCCCATAATTTAAATGAGACCAATAATATTCAAAATTTTGATATATTAAGTTACTATTTCAATACTTAATACCGATGTCTAAATTACTGAGTGATATATTTATGTATAACTTTCACATCTAAATTATCATGCATTTAAAAATTTTAAAATCAAAGATCATGAACTTAGTGTGCTAGGCGAACATTCTTTATACTTATTTTGTTTTTCACGCGCCTCTCAATAAATTATCTAAAGAAAATTATAAACCATAACTAATAAGAACGTTCAATAATTTAAGTACGAAACTCACATATAATAATTTATTTTTTTAACCTATAGTTTGTTATGTCTATTATAACCATATGAAAATCCCAATTGGCATACAAGTCCGGTGGTCACCATTTGGGTATATGTGTTTTTTGTAATGTGTGCATATCTTTCCTATGATTGAGGCTGTGCTATCTAGGATTCTCTTCACTTCCATTTTCTGCCTAATTTTCTTGTTTTTTCCTATGTATATATATTCCTATTTCTTTGTGAGTGTGCACTATCTACATAAAATTTAGCTACACACAAATTTTATAATTAAATAACATGATTTGTAGAATATTTAAAGTAAAAGTTATTCAGTCATTTTATGAGCCTATTTTATTTTTGTTATTAAATATTATTTATTTTTTTACTATTTAGACGAATTATATTTAATAAAGGTGATTTAGTGAAATTATTCTTATCATATGATATTTTTAATTCATATGTCAAGTCAGTAATGAATCACTATTGCTTAACAAATAGAGTATTAAATAGATATTTGTTATGAAACTATATAAATTTAGAAGAAGAATAAAGTAGGGGGAAGAGAAAAGACTTCTTATTCATGTTGAAGTATATTCAATATTCATAGATCTTCTTTACAATGAAGGAAAACCCTCTATTTATAGGGGAAATTTGACTTGGTCCCCAAATAGGATTCCTAACCATATCCTAAAAGGACTTCACATAGTTAGACATTCACTAGAATACAAATATGTTTATAACACTCCCCCTTGAATGTCGGTAGATTATGTGCCTCGTTAAATCTTACTAGATAAAACCCATTGGGAAAAAAATCTAGTGAAGGAAAAAGAGTACACATATCTAATAATACGCATTATGGATGCCTCATTAAAAACCTTACAAGGAAAATCCAATGGGACAAAACCTTGTGAGAAAAAAAGAGTACATCACGTATTAACTTTCCCTAATGAGAACATCAATCCAAAGACTTGAATCTTCGTTTTTCAAGCTTGTGGATCATCTTCTTGAAAATTGTAGCTGGTAGAGACTTGATGGATAAATCAACTAAATTATAACTTGTACAAACCTGTTGGAGGTTGATATTGCCATTCTTGGGAGCTCATGAGTGTAGAAAAACTTTGACGAAATATGTTTCATTCTATCTCCTCCATTCATGATCAAAGATTTCTGCAAGTTACTTACTTCAACTTCTTTAAGCAAATAATCTATTGCCTTTTAAAAACTCATCAAGAGTTTCAATTCTAGTCATCAACTTGCATAATAATACTTGTATATGCTCTATGCATTTTGAATCTATTTAATCCTTATGAGGATGATAAATAAGTTTTCTAAAATCTTGTATATGCTAGATTTCGAACCCAATGGATATTTTCATATCAGTTTTGTCAAGTGATAACATTCAATATTAGATGTATGACATCTTCTAGTGCCTAGATTGCAAGTCAAATAAGCTTTACGCTTACCAAGATGCGCCATTGCACTTTTCACTTGATAATTATTTCTACACCAGCATGCTTTAATAGATGTAGAATTCATATCCTCATAATCTTTTACAATATTGCGCGCTATTGTATCAAAGATATCGTCAACGATATATCATTTTGTATCAATTCACAATACGATGTAACTTATTGAGATCTCATTCACTTCATTATTTTTAGGTAGCTACCGCTCTCATGAGGTTTCATAAAGTGTTATGTCGTAGGCTCTCTAAGAGCACATTGTCTCCTTATTATGATCATTTTTATTCTTTGATCCTCCCCCTTTTTCAAGGATTATTTTACTCAAATTCGATTAGTCTATCATGCTTTATTCATCTCATAGACTCTATCCTTTAGGGACATTTAATAGGAGTATTTACAACTCTTGTGTTGCTTCTAATCTCCCCCTTTTGTTAGACAAACTAACATCTATCTCAATCTTTTAGAGAATCTATCTTTGTTCATCATAGTATATTCATTAATCATATATTGCACATCAAAATTATCAGATGAAAATTCTTTGGTCCCTGACCATAAATCAATTGACAGAAAAATTGATCATAATTTATTGGTTTGATTCGTACAATTACGTTTGTATGTAATATCATATTTCAGATCAACACATGAAACTTTATTTTTATAAGCAATGATTCACTATGTGAGACATTTAATGTCACATCGTCTTATATATTTATCAATATTATCAAGATGAATTATCTTGATTTCATATTCTGAAAGTTGTGTTTTTAGCTCAATTGTCTTGCACAAACAATTTTGCGAATGTCAAATTGCAAGTTGACAACAAATGCACATGTGATTATATTATAGATGCATCGCTTTATCGTATCACATGATAGGTAAACGGGCCCATATTCACCTTTTATATTTTTCAGAATTTAGAGATTTAATCTCAACTTTAGTTGATCCAATCAACTTATCACTAGAACAAGCAACATAAACAATTCATAAATAATCTTTTAGTTCTTCAATGTATGTATATTACTTAATATGCACATCTTTGAGAAGGTCAAATTATTCATGCCAACTAATAAAATTATTAGTATTAGTAAACTTCATATTTACTATGTCATGTGTCTTTTGTTATAGTAAATTTCTTATTTTGTTACTATTATATGAGAAAATTCAACTTTAATACTCTGAGAGTAAATTTCATATTTATTTTTCTCAATTACTCTACCTCTTCTAAAGATTAGTCGTGATCCCATCACTGAATAGACTAATCTGATTATCAGAAAATTATATTATTTATGTACATACTTTTGCAAACATCAAGTTGCGAGATAACAATATGAACACATGAAATCATCTAGCAGCAACATCTATTAGGACCATTAAGTATCTAAACAATCCACTAGGTGGATAAATAGGTCCACAAATATCTGTATATGTTCCTAGAATGCAGGAGATTCAATCTCAACTTTCGTTTATGATGGTCTCACCATTAACTTGCCTTGCGAACAAGCAGTACAAGAAAATTCACCATTTAAAGAATCTTTAAGTTCTTTAATGGATGTCTATTCAAATTATATATAATTCACCTCATCATTATAGACTCATGATGTCCCATACAATCATGGAAAAGTAAGACAGTATTGGAATTTGTATTAGAACGTGCATCAATTGCACTAATTACTATCCAATAAAAGTCAAAAGATAAAGTATGGAACTTTTCTTTAACATATGTCTTCCAAGAGACAATCTGGTGATACCACATCTACAATCAAAGAATGCGATCTTTTCCACGCCTAGCGTGATGGCTTACACCACATTCACTTTAAAGAATAGATCTGTATTTTTACCATTTGTCAAAAGCTCTCATTCTTCATGAATAGAACACAATCATCTAAGTACATCAAATTTTGATAACTTAGTATCTCATTCAATATTCATGTGAATCATTTAATCAATTGTCTTCTTTAAGACATTTATGCACTGTTACATTCACTTTGGGGAATGGATCTGCTTCAACGAGATATATTTCATGACTAATTTGTATCAAAAACTCATTATTTGCCTTAGTCATCATTTATATAATCAATATGGTGCATTGAGACTCAAACCCAACGTCTTATGTCATAATACCATAAATCAATGAGCAACTTGAACCCAACATCTTTCATCACAGAGCATCAAGACTCATGATGTTTTACCCTCTTGGTGCAATTGGACATGAATCCATCGTCTTATGCTTTTGGTGCGCTAGAACTTAAATCCACCGTCTTACCCACAATGAGGCTCAACCTCAAGCCTTCACCATAATTGTAATTTATCACTTTTAATGATCATTAATATGATCGTATATTATAATTACACACAAAATTGAGATTGATTTCTTATAATAACATTAGTAGTTAATAGATATGTTTTAATAGATCACATACCTTTAAGAAATTCGCTTCCTAATCGATTAAAATTAAACGTATAAAAAGTCGACAAGTCTCTTTAAATACTTACTCCAGATGGTAACTCCAGATCTGTCACATAAATAATTATAACGTAAAGATAAATCATACCTTGAATATAAGAACTTTATTGCATAACTTATGCAAGATTTCTTTTGCAATTTTTCCGTCTTCTATCATAATTCTTTAAAAATAGAACAATCGTGCTGATAACGTGTTATGAAACTATATAAATTTAGAAGAAGAATAAAGTAGGGAGAAGAGAAAAGACTTCTTATTCATGTTGAAGTATATTCAATATTAATAGATCTACTTTACAATGAAGGAAAATCCTCTATTTATAAGGAAAATTTGACTTGGTCCCCAAATAGGAAACCTAACCATATCCTAAAAGGACTCCACATAATTAGACATTCACTAGAATACAAATATATTTATAACAATATATAGTACAAAAATACTTTTTTTTGAGACATAAAATAATCTCAGTAAAAAATACTTTACTTTTGTAAAGTAAGTGCGTATCTAAAATCCTCAATTTATTTATAATGTATTAATTGAACACTTTAACTTATAAAATGAATATTTAGACACCTCTAAAATTTATTTATCATAACTCATATGATTAGTATTTGAGTATCGACGAGATATGATAGAAACATGTTAAAGTGTTTATAAGTTAGTTGAAACTAAGTTGAGGTGCCGTACTGAAAGTTTACTCTTAATGAATGGAAGATTGTCATATCTTTTTGTGATCTATTGAAACAAAACTAAGTCAATATTTATATTTAGCTAATTGTATTACTACTCGTTAACCGTTTTAGTTTGCTTATTAAAGTTACAATTTGGTTCGAGTGCTATCATATAAAAAATAATTCAATTTTATAAGAAATTTACATCTAATAAGATTATTTTCTTGTACGATTTTACCTAAAATATTTATATAAAATGAAAATAATTTTAAATTAAAGTGATATAATCAAATTTTTACTTAAAGTCAAACTTAATAAATATTACAACTCAGATAATTTTATTTGTAGCTAAAATCGAGACTTAATTAGCAAATAGTAGTACCTTATGAATATTTATGTTAGCATTTTAAAATTAAATTTTTTCTTTAAAAAAATTCGAATAAGACATAAGTATTTCCCTAGATTGAGATTGAAATTTTAGAGATACACCTTAACTAAAACAAAATCTTATTACCCTCCTGAATTTATTTTTTTGGTAAGTTTGTACACCTTTTTTCTTACGTGGCACACTCCGTGACTCTACGCAATTGAGGCACGTGAGACATATTTAAATGCCACGTAAGCAAAAAAGGTGCATAAAATTACCGAAAAATAGGTTCAGGGGTAATAATATTTTAGTTTAGTTAAGGTGTGTCTCTAAAATTTTGATCATAGTTAGAAGAATACTTGTACATTTTTCCAAAAAATTAGATCAATTCATTTGAGTTAACAAATCCAAACTTTGTGTGAATCAGTTAAAATAAGCTGAATCGATCCATATTGTCAGCTTTATTAAATCTATACTAATTTCAGTCTTAATCGATATGTATTGACAACTCCATTAAATTTATATAGCTAATTTCAATTTTATTCCAATTCATATTGACAGCTATTAAATCTACATAACTAGTTTCAATCTTGTTTCGATCCATATTGATAACTCCATTAAATCTATATAGCTAATTTTACTTTTATTTTGACCCGTATATACTTGCAGCTCCATTTTGATCTATATAGTTAATTTCAGTTTTATCTCAATTCATATTAACAACTTTTTAAATCTATATAACTAATTTCAGTTTTATTTCGATCCATATTGACAGCTCCATTAAATCTATATTGTTAATTTCAATTATGTTTTGATCCACATTAACAACTCCATTAAATCTATCTGGTTCATTTTAATTTTATTTTGATCCGTTATATTGACAACTCCATTCAATCTAGGGGAAAATGTCTGAAATATATTCGAATTTTGACCGAAATTGCTGTAACGATACCAAACTTTGGAAAGCACATTTTATCCCCTGCACTATTTAATAATGTATTTTAAAGGTATATATGTGTCCACGTGGACACATTACTATTTATCTTATGCAATATTTTTTTATCCACGTGGGTACATATATATCTTTAAAATACACTATTAAATAGTGCAGAGGCTAAAAGGTCCTCTATAAATTTTTTGATATCATAACAACAATTTTGATCAAAATTAAAGTATTTTTCAGACATTTTTCCCTTACATCTATATAGCTAAGTTCAGTTTTATCTCAATTCATATTAACAACTTCGTTAAATCTATATAGCTAATTCAGTTTTATTTCAATTCATAATAATAACTTCATTAAATTTATATAACTAATTCCAAATTTATTCCATTCCCTTTCAATGCCATACCTTGTAACTTACCTTTTTCAGAAAAATGAAAAAAAGAAGAAGAAAAAGAGCCCATAATGTTTCTCTATTTTTATCCCCACTTTTGGTCCAAAAATTTCATACAAAAGATTTTGCCATATTTGCTTGGTGAGATTTCCACGTGATAATGAGAGGCAATAAAATGGGCATACTTGGCTAATTAATAAGTGCATAGAGGTGAAATATCAATATTTTTTTGACATTTAATATAAATTTATATAATATAAAATAATATTATTAAGAATCAATACAATATATATATATATTAATTATAAAAAAGAAATAGTAAATTATTCTTGATCCTATACATATATTATAGGGTAACTTTCACATATAGCAAACATATAAATATATAATTCGCTATACATATACAATTAAAACGAATTGTATAAAACGAGAAAGAGAAAGAGACTTGGGCAGAGAATTGTATAAAACGAAGTGTATAAAAAGAATTGTATAATTATAAGTGTATAGAACGATTATATACAATTTGAATTTGTATATAATGAGAAAGAGAGAAAGACAAAAGAGACTTGGGCAGGGAATATACAATTGAATCGAATTGTATAAAACGAGAAAGAGAGAAATTATATACAATTTGAATTTGTATAAAATGAGAAAGAGAGAAAGGCAAAAGAAACTGGGCAGGGGAGTATTTTTATTGTATAATTATAAGTGTATATGACGAAAATATATGTATTTGCATGTGTATATACAATGTTCTCTCGCTTCATACAAACAGAAACGCAATTTATACATTTCATTTCTGTTTGTATAAGCGAGAGAGGCGAGGGTGACGAGCGAGATTATGGAGAGTGGCGAGCGAGATCTGGGAGGGGAGAGAGGGGAACAAAAATATATGTATTTATACAATTTCCTCTTGCTTTATACAAATAGAAACAAATTTTATATACTTGTGTTTGTATAAAAGTGAAAGGAAGCGAGCGAGAGATGAAGAGAGAGAGGAGAGTGGCGAGCGAGAGTTTGAGGAAGAGAGGTGACTGACAAACAGTTTGCTACGGACACAATTAAATCAAAGAGTGGTATAACAATTAATTTGATTTATTAATTTGTCATTATATATAATTTTCCATATATTATATCATTAGTGTGTATAATATATGTATAATCAATACATAATCTATATATAAATATTATTTAGATAAAGTAAATAATGAGTCTAATCGCTTTATATAAAAGTTCCATAAATAATATATTTGATATGCTAAGAAAGTTAGAGTTGATTTGTTTTACCATCAAATTAGTAAATTGATATTTACAAATAAATTAATATATGAAATTTATAATATCAATAATATAAAAAAAGTTACCTATTATGATATATTATAGTGACCTGATGTCTTGAAATTTTCTTATACCGATTATAATTATAACTTATCTGGTCAAGTCTGTAAAATTTATTTACTTTTAAATATACTTTGATTAAAAGTGTTTAAATTAACTAGTACAAATTTATAGTTTGAATAAGTACTTTTCTTAATATTAAATTTAGCATTATATTGTGTTCAATCAAAATTTTAAATGTAATTTTAAAATGTACTACTTTTTTCTTTCCCTAAAAGATAAACTTTAAGATAAATCTTAACAAAACACCTCAATTTTCTAAAACAATCATTTCTGATTCCTAGAAACTCATTTTAAAAGTACTCTCTTTTTCTCATTTTAATATGACCTTTATATTAAAAAAAATATTTTTTATTTTGATTGTCCATTTCAAATTGTATATAATAGCAAATTATTAATTCAAATTAAATATTATAAATATATTTTGATTTAATTTTACCATATAACAAACTATAACTATTTTCGCCACTTTCCTTGGTAGAATCTCGCTAGCCACTTTGATGGCAGTCTCTCTCGCCTCTCTCGCTTTTTATACAAACACAAATATATAAAATGTATTTGTATTGTATAAAGCGAGAGGAAATTGTATAAATACATATATTTTCGTTTTCCTCGCTTCTCCTCTCGCTCGCCACTCTCCCTAATCTCGCTCGCTACCTCGCCTCTTTCGCTTATAAAAACATAACGAAATGTATAAAATGCGTTTCTGTTTATATAAAGCGAGAGAAAATTGTATATACACATGTAAATACATATATTTTCGTCCTATACACTTATAATTATACAATAAAATACTCCCCTGCTCAGTTTCTTTTGCCTTTCTCTCTTTCTCGTTTTATACAAATTCAAATTGTATATAATTTCTCTCTTTCTCATTTTATACGATTCGATTCAATTGTATATTCCCTGCCCAAGTCTCTTTTGTCTTTCTCTCTTTCTCATTTTATACAAATTCAAATTGTATATGATCGTTCTATACACTTACATTATACAATACAAATATTTTTCCTCGCCCAAATCTCTTTTGCCTTTCTCTCTTTCTTCGTTTTATGCAAATTCAAATTGTATATAATTTCTCTCTTTCTCGTTTTATACAATTCGCTTCAATTGTATATGTATAGCGAATATATATATATATATGTTTGCTATGAAGCGCAATTATGCAATTTTTACTATAACATACAATATAAACTTTGTGTTTGCTATATGTGAAAGTTGTTCATAATTTTTTCTATTCTATTCTTAATATTAAATAACTAATTAAATTAAAATTAATATTTTAAAATATCATTAATAAAATTATTTAATAAATATGTGTCTAGTTAAAACTTTATTAAAAAAATATGTCATATACCACAACTGGTGTGGTGGAGTGATGAACTGCTTTATCCTTAATTAAAATTTTAAATTCGAGCTATGAATATAGAGAAAATTTCATTGAGAATGATACTTCTAAATAGATCATGCAGTGCACTATTTAAATTTAGTCAGAGTTTGAATGCGAACCCGGAACATTCAAGGGAGAGGGTGGTCAAAATAAGTGTATATAGTATTGACAGCTTTGCTAGAGAGGTAAACAATTTGCATGCAGAGTGCAAAGGAAACAAGACAAGTGTAAGCCTAAAGCCCCTTGGTTTCATCAACAACAGCAAAGAAAAAGCTAAAACTAAACCCCCCAAAAATAAACTCTCAATTCTTGTTGTGAAAGTGAAACTAAAATTAAAGTTGATTTTCACCTTCCTTTGTTCTTTCTATGAATTTTATTTTTGCTTTTGCTCTGTGTACCCACAGAACACCTCTTCTTCATCACCATTCACCACGTGTTGTAGAGCCACACCTTTGTAACGCCTATTTCTAAAACAACAACAATAAGAAGCTAGCTAGCCATGATCATCACTTTCTTGTACTCTTCTTTCTTATATCTTTTTCCTATATTTAACTTTTTTTGTCTAGTGTTCATGTTCTATTCTAAGTTTTCCTTTGATGGGTTGTTCCCATTTCTTGAAAAAATCTAATCTTTATGTTGATTTGAGTTGATTTTGAGGCATAACACATCAAAATCTTGAGTTTTCCTTTGATGGGTTGTTGCCATTTCTTGAAAAAGATCTAATCTTTATGTTGATTTGAGTTACTTTTGTTGTTTTTGAGGGATAGCACATCAAAATCTTGAGTTTTCCTTTGATGGGGTTGTTTCCATTTCTTGAAAAATCTCATCTTTATGTTAATTTGAGGTACTTTTGTTGTTTTTGAGACATAAAACATCAAAAATCTTGAGTTTTTCTTTGATGGGTTGTTTCTCATTTCTTGAGAATCTCATCTTAGAATGTTAATTTGAGTTAATTTTTGTTGTTTTTTGAGATATAACAACACCAAAATCTTGATTTTTCCAATGGCTGCAATTCTGAGGTTTCGTAAGTTGTGCTTTCTTGAACCAGTGAAGTGTTCTACTGTCAGTGTTCAGTCGTTTGAGAAACCAAAAAATGATGAAAAACAATCTTTTGAACAACCCCAAAAACCAGAAAGTCTTGTTTCTGCTATTGAGAGAGTTTTAGAGAAACCAAAATCCAAGAAAATGAAGAAGCAGCCTAAGGAATGGAGGTGTGTAGATAGCTGTTGTTGGCTAATTGGCTACTTGTGTACAAGTTGGTGGCTTCTTCTGTTTTTGTGCAATTTTTTGCCTGCAAATTTGCCTGGACTTATAGTCCCTGAAGCTCCTGGAGTTAGACTCAAACGTGATGGATTAACAGCTCTTCATCCTGTTGTTTTAGTCCCTGGCATTGTAACAGGTGGCCTTGAGCTTTGGGAAGGAAGGCCTTGTTCTGAAGGATTATTTCGAAAGAGGCTATGGGGTGGTAGTTTTACTGAAATATTCAAAAGGTATTGTGCTTTAGATGAAGGCATAATTGGTAATAAAGTAGTTGTCATGTGATCAGGAGGTCATAAGTTCGACCCGTGGAAACAGTCTCTTGCAGCAATGCAAGGTAAGACTGCGTACAATAGACCCTTGTGGTACGGCCCTCCCGTGCACAGCCGGAGTTTAGTGCACCTGGCTGCTTTTTTACTGTGCTTTAGAGACATATGTTGCTTGGACTCCTCAAAAATGTCACTGCGGATGCGTGTTGGATCCTCCTAAATAAGTGTGTTTTTGGATAATCCAACACGGGTGTATCTGCATTTTTGGAGAGTCCGAACAACACTAGCTTTGTTCTCTTTCAATCAGAAAGACTAGATTTTGTTGATGCATTTTGACATGAAATTTGATGAATTGTCCTGCACTTTTTAGGCCTTTATGTTGGTTGGAGCACCTATCGTTGGATAATGAGACGGGGCTCGATCCACCGGGGATTCGAGTCCGAGCAGTTCCGGGACTTGTAGCAGCTGATTATTTTGCTCCAGGTTACTTTGTTTGGGCTGTTCTTATTGAGAATTTGGCAAAAATTGGCTATGAACAGAAGAATATGTACATGGCTGCTTATGACTGGAGGCTATCCTTTCAAAATACAGAGGTACATTGTATGATCCAACTTATTAAATTTTCCTCACATAAGGTGGCATTAATCCCTTGCATTTAAATATTCCAACTTAATGATTTAGCGGTGAAAAATAAACTTAATGATGATAAGATTGGCAACTGTAAAGTTATCCTGTGTGACCTCTGAGCAGTGTAATTAGTCACCCTTGATTGCGTAAGGGCAGGTTGCCTACATTACACCCCATCGGGAGTGGCCTTTCGTGGACGCCTGCGTGAACACGTGGACGCTTTGTGCACGGGGCTGCCCAACGCCCGTGGTGAAGTATGTGATGTCATTTCATTTCATTGTGTTAAGTAGCATTGTCATAACGGATTGGTTTATTCCATTATGTCAATTCTCGATTGCCAAGCGTGTGAATATTCTTAAAATTTCAAACTGTGTGGGATCACTAAATAATGTACCCTGCATTAGCATATGTTAATGTATCAGCAATGCGTCTGTATCAATTGGAAGTTAAACGGATTCCTTCTTTCTAGTTGTTAGAAGAACTCTAGTGTCACTGGCATTGACTGTTTAAATATGTCCAGAACTAGATTTTTGTTATTCTAATGCATTTGTAATTGGAACTAGCAGATTAGAGACCAATCGCTGAGTAGGCTGAAGAGCAAAATCGAGCTTATGTACGTAACAAATGGTTACAAGAAAGTGGTAGTAGTGCCTCATTCGATGGGAGTTATCTATTTCCTTCACTTTCTTAAATGGGTTGAAGCACCTCCTCCGGTTGGAGGTGGCGGCGGACAGGGTTGGTGTGCCAAACACATCAAATCTATCATGAATATCGGTCCAGCATTTCTTGGTGTTCCGAAGGCTGTTGCTAATATATTGTCTGCTGAGGGAAGAGATGTTGCCTTTATCAGGTCAGTGTTTTAATTCATCCACCAGTATCCCTTCTTATGTGCACTTCATTTTAATCCTCTTCAGTAGTGTTCGATATAACAGTTTTTGGTTTGATCAAGAAATCTAATTTATCAGAAGAAAACTGTTGCTCGGACTCTCCAAAAATGTCATTACGTGTATGTCGGATACTTTAGAAGTAGTACATTTTTTTTGAGGATCCGACATGGGTACGCAAACAATTTCGGAGAGTCTTGGACAACATAACAGAAAAGTCATTCTATACATTTTGCACGGTAAATGCAGGATATTTAGATGACTTCAGTTCTTGAGGATCTATCTCGGAAACTTTCTATTTTCTTCTTTTGTTGTTGGCGGAGTCGTGGAATTAAAATTAAAGATGCTATAAAAGTGGAATGAAGTGCATTTTATGGATGAGGAAGTGAACTCTTCTATTTTATATTTTGCAGATCCATGGCTCCTGGTTTGCTGGATTCCGAGACCTTTGGTTTTCAAACACTTCAACACATTATGCGGGTTTCTCGAACATGGGACTCCGTCATTTCTTTGGTACCGAGAGGAGGAGAGACCATATGGGGTGACTTGAATAAGTCTCCAGAAGTAGAAAATATATGTTATACATCGAAGGCACGATACTTGCAATCCTCTTCGAAGGAAAACAATGGCAATGACACGGATGCTAAGAGGAGTTTCCACGTGAAGGAGCTGCCGAGATATGGTAGATTAATTTCATTTGGCAAGGAAAAATTAGAATTACCTTCTTCACAGCTCTCAATTATTGATTCAAAGGTAAATATGACTCTCAATTCCACCCCTCTTTTCAGACATTTGCATTACGACAATCGATGTGTTGTTTACTAGGCTTGGACAACCGACTGTCGGAACTGACTAGAATGGTCAGTTGGAGAGTATGTACTATTAATGGATGTAAATTTACATCTACTCCCGTTTGAAGAAAGAAAAAAGACAGCTTAGTGCACTAAGCTCCTACTATGCACGGGGTCCAAGAGTTAGGTCCGGACCACATTTGGTCATCACACTTCCGTGCTAATTGTGTTGATCTTAATGCATAGAAGTGATATATTTCTTTTGACCGGCTGTTCACAATTGTTATTAAATCAACAGGAACTCATGCGTGGAACTGCATCCAGAAATTCCAACACGTCATGTGGAGAAGTATCATCAGAGTATGACGAGATGAGTCGCAACAACATCAAGAAAGTTGCTGAAAGTGATGCATACACAGCAAGTTCTCTGTTAGATCTTCTTCGGTTTGTGGCACCAAAAATGATGAAGCGTGCTGAGGCACACTTCTCTCATGGAATAGCTGAAGACCTTGACGATCCAAAGTACACTCATTACAAGTACTGGTCAAATCCACTTGAAACCAAGTAAGAATAAGCCATAGTCCTCTTAACTAACTACGATCTTTCCCCCGTTCTTTGTTTATTTGAATATTGATCGTCAGTTGATCTACTTGTCATTGTCTGTTAAGTTAATTTTATAAGATTAATCATATGCGTTGTGCCTTTGAAGCTATTCCGGAGTTGTATAATGAACTCGGCCATAGCCAATGATCCTATTTGTTAGTTAGAAAGGGCGGAGCCACCTTATGCCAAGGGGAGTTCGCCAATTTAGTTTTATGTGTATATTATACTATATGTTGACTCCCCTTGGTAAAATTTTTGGCTCCTCGGCTGAGTTAGTTGGTTAATAGTCGGTATCTCTTTTCAGGTTGCCGGATGCTCCGGATATGGAGATATTCTGTTCGTATGGAGTGGGAATTCCTACCGAGAGATCATATGTCTACAAGCTGTCGTCTTCCGATAGATGCAAGAGCATTCCTCTTCAAATCGACAGCTCCGCGTATGGAAGTGACAACGGGTGCTTGAAGGGTGGAGTACACTTTGTCGATGGTGACGAGAGCGTACCGGTCGTGAGTGCCGGCTTCATGTGCGCGAAAGGTTGGCGAGGCAAAACACGTTTCAACCCCTCGGGCATCTCAACATACATAAGGGAACACCAGCACAAGGCTCCGTCGAGTCTGCTAGAAGGTAGAGGCACGGAGAGTGGTGCTCATGTTGACATCATGGGAAATGTCGCCTTCATCGAGGATGTCCTACGAATCGCTGGTGGTGCCACCAGTGCAGAGTTGGGTGGCGATAGAATCTACTCGGATATCATGAAAATGTCAGAGAGGATAAATATTCGTCTTTAAATCGCGATAATGCGCGCGATTTTGACTGAGGGATGAAGGACAGCCTCAGAGAAGTAGAGAGCACAATAATAGGATAGTGATAATGAGAGTAGAACACTGAAAACAACTACAAGAAAAAGACTTAAAGAGAAAAATCAATTGATGGAAGTATGGGATGAGCAAGTTTCTAATTGAGAAAGAGGGGGTGGGGGTACTTAAGAGTAGCATTTTGTCACTTTTGTAATCTACTGAATAAATGTTCACCTTATGCAATCAGGTTCAATAAGATTCTGGCTGTTCTACTAAAGAAAATTTTTAGTTCGTGACAGAGTCAGAATTTTTATGGGGAAAAAAGTTTGGAAAATATTTTAACTTTGATCGAAATTGAAATTGTTGTTACGATAATCAAATTTTGAAAAGGATCTCTTACCTCCTGTACTATTTTATAGTGTATTTTAAAGGTATATATGTATTTAGGTGGATATCATAAATATTGTATCATTCTAAATAGTAATGCGTTAATATGGGCACACATATGTCTTTAAAATATACTATTAAATAGTGCTCGAGTAAAAGGTCCTCCATAAAATTTGATATCGTATTAAATAGTGCTCGAGTAAAAGGTCTTCCATAAAGTTTGATATCGTAACAACAATTTCGATCTTAAAATATTTTTCATATCCTTTTTCGAATCATCCACCTCAACGTAGTGAAAGACATCAAATTTATGCAGATTCTATTCTTTTTGAATTCCATGTGTGTAATTATATTATTGGGTATGCTGTTCTGCGCATTGGTATACACAATCTTTTTTATAAGGTGTTAATATATAAAGAAGTGAAGAAATGAATAAATTGCCATTGCAATATCATTTTTTTTTATATTTATACTCATATTTTCGATAAGACGTGTTACAACTTACATGACACTGTGACGATTTATCCATTACGCATAAAGTGTTTATCACATAGTTTTTATCTAAAGGGCAGAGACGAAGGTTATAGCGATTGCAAATTATTTTGAGATTCAGAAAAACAACTTACATTGACACTTGCTTGAAGCAAAGTATATCCATCCCATACATACATATCAACTGCTACCGTTAAAATAAATTAAAATTTATGTGTCATAATTATTATTTTGAGAGTCTAAAAATACTTTCTCCGACCATTATTATTTCAATTATTTTAAATTATTATAATTGTGAAAATACTAGTTGAAAATGTTGATTATTTATATTTTATTCTATTATATTAATAGTAAAAACTTATTCGTATAAATGTGTCAAAATATTATTCTTTTAATTTTAGTGCCAAACATATTATTAAAGGACTTTATAATCTTTCTTTTATTATTCTTCCTAATTAGAAATAAGCCTTCACAACTTGTGATTTTTAGTTATTTTTATGTAGTTTTAAAATGTGAAAGTTAATTATTATTTTAAAAAAAAAAAAACTGAAAAATCTATCTCCAAATTCACACAGAAAATCAAAAATTTAGATTTCGAATTAAAATAAGATACATAAATTAAAACAGAGAAAGTGATACACTTAATATTTAAATTAGCTATCAACATTACAAACGTATATGATGTTGATTGAAGAGCTAATGCATATGAAGTCAAGCAATTTAGAGAAGCATAAGATAACATAAGATATCTCACTTGTGGAATTCTAGAATTTCGATTTTTTATCTTTATATAAATAGCCAGTCAAATTTATTGTATATTTTTTATAATCGGTATATATAAATTATATACTAATTCTATATTGGTTATATATATTTATACACAATACATTATATATCTGACAATTATTTTTAATTTAATGTAGGTAGGTTGTTAGTATTTAAGTTAATTCTTTATATAAAAAAAAGAATCAGAAAATAAAAAAATGTGTCAAACAAGCTCCCTAAGACAGATAATATTTTTACATGAATAAGTTATGCCAGTGAATTTTAGTTGTAACTACTGTCTATATATAATATATATTATAATTTTATACTAAGCTTCCAAATTTTTGTCACAGAAAAATAAATAGATAATAAGTTTTTTGTTAATCCAATAGTTAATGATTAGCTGTTATTCAACCATATAGCTTATGGGAAACAATAAAATTATTCAAAGAAAGAATAATAAGAAGAATAGAATGTTTCAAATCCTGCCATATTTTGAACAAAATATAGAAATTATCGACAGATAAATTATATCATTAAATAATAAAATTTAATTGCTAATTAGATTTGGCGATAAATTTGCAATGGATTGTCAAAAATATTTGTTGGAGCAATTTTATGGGAGATTAGTGATGAAATTTATATCTAATTTTGATTATTTTTTCTGTAGTGTTATAAAAATGCCAAATTATAATTGGACTTAACTTCCACAAAAGGCTATATATATGGTTGAATACTTTATTGTCTTGAGTTGAGGAATTAATAATTACCATCCATAATTGTGATGACATAGCTAGGTTGTTCAGATCTTTTATCAGATATCTTGAATTTAAGATTTAGAAATGAATCGAGTTTAAGATTTAGAAATTAAAAAAAAAATATAAACAAGTTCTCTCTTTAATTGGTTATACACATGCATCACA
This sequence comes from Solanum lycopersicoides, assembly GCA_022817965.1. Classification (NCBI taxonomy): domain Eukaryota; kingdom Viridiplantae; phylum Streptophyta; class Magnoliopsida; order Solanales; family Solanaceae; genus Solanum; species Solanum lycopersicoides. The sequence continues at coordinate 69,341,155 of CM040628.1, read as the reverse complement.
ATTTTGAATTAGTCAAATTCTTAAGTAGTACAAGACGAAATGAAAAAAGAAAAAAGAAAAAAAAATTCTCTTTATTTCATCTTATTTAAATCTGAAGTAATTAAAAGCTTAAATAACATCAGACATCGGAGACGAAAAAAAATACTAAAATTAATTAAATAGGATATAGATATCATTGATGTAACATTTCAACCAATTAACCTCTTTAAATAGTCCTCAAACTCTTTTCAATTTTCACCTCCACAAACACTTAAATTATTGAACCAAAAGAAAAAGAAAAACACATACAATTCTTCTTATATCTATTTTTTTTATATATATTATTATCTATAATGGGAATTTCATGTCTTTTGAGGATTTATTTATTTGTATCAACTTTGGATATTTTGATTAATATTGTAAATGGACAGCCTTTAGTTCCAGCATTATTTATTTTTGGAGATTCAGTTGTTGATGCAGGAAATAATAATTATCTTAAAACAATTGTCAAGGCAAATTTTCCTCCTTATGGAAGAGATTTTCCTAAACAAATACCAACTGGAAGATTTTGCAATGGAAAACTTGCCTCAGATTTCACAGGTACTTATTTTACTTCGATTTAAGGTATATATATCGATAATTTAATTTTACAAAACGTATACAAAATGTAGTTTTATATGTTGTACGATACATATTAATTGTCATATTTATCTACTCTGTTATGGAGTAACACTTTATAAATTTTATGCTTACCTGTCATATTTTAATTATTTATAATAGATAATAATAATGTTTGCTTGTTATTAATGTAAAATATTAACTAATCTCCTCTTACTAATATATACACTTTTCTTTTATTAAATTTTATAAACATTTTTTTTTTTGAAAATTTCTCTTCTTTTTTTTTTGTTTTGTACGCTTAAAATAACAAAAAGTGGTGGAACTGTCAAAGAATATTCAACCCTTTTGTCCATTTGGCAAATAAGCTATTGCTACTACTACTAAAACACAAAATTTAGCTACGAATCAATTTTGTAGCTTTACAACAAAATTTATAGGTGATTTCACATATTGACGAACTAAGAACGATTTATTTAAAACTTATGTAAGCTACGAGACTTTTATCGAAATATTCACTATGATTTTTGTATAATTGATCTTATATTATAAAAAAAGTTAAAACTTAAATCACTTAAAAGCAAATGTAAAGCAACAAGCTAACCATCATTAAGTATAGGTTTCGAGTTTGAATCTTTCAGAATAAAAAAGATCTTGTTGAAAATGTTGACTTTGTATACTGTGGCGGAAGCTGGATTTTTATCAGGGGTGTCAATGGTAAGGGGTGTCAATGATTATAGTAAAAAAAAAATTATAATGAGGTTAATAGGGTTTGAACACATGACCTCATAGATTAAACCTTCAACTTGTTTCAAGAGGTGTAGTTTATGTATTTAGATTTATTAAACTAAAATTTGACCTCTATATACAATGTAATTTTCTGACGAAGGAGTGTCGCTTGACACCCTTAGACCAAGGGTAGGTCTGCCCCTGCTTATATGCTATACGAATTCAAATTTAATCGAATATTATCGAGTCAAAAATTTATATACTAAAAAAAAACTAATGTTTGTCCTTTGTGTTGAATAATGCAGCTGAGAATCTTGGGTTTACTTCATATCCACCAGCTTATCTCAGCAAGAAAGCCAAAGGCAAAAATCTTTTGATTGGAGCCAATTTTGCCTCTGGTTCATCTGGTTACTATGACACTACTGCTAGGCTATATGTAAGTAACAGTAAGATTTCGGATTTAAATTTTGAAAAAAGATTTGACTTTTAACTAGAGATTTTAAACTTTAAAAATAAAATTGGCTTTGATAAAAAGCACTTTACTCCCCGAATGTGTATCTGAAACTGAATGATTAAACAAATTAAAAGAAAAAAATACTCTCACTTCTCTTTTCTAATTTATGTGATAATATTTTCTTTTTAGATAATTTCAAGAAAAAAAAAGATAATCTAAATTTGGAAAGAATTGAACATAGAATTTTCATTTTATCCTTAATGGGAAGCTTTTGTTGTCATATTAATATAATCTAGAGAGGCGAGTCAGACTGGGATAGGGAGGAGAGAGGCGAACGAGAGAGGGTAGAGAGTGGGAGAGAGGTGAATTGTATATGTATATCGGTTAGATAAGAGTATATTATACATATACATTTGTATATATGGCAAGCGAGATTCGAAGAGGGAGGAGAGAAGTAAATTGTATATGTATATCAGTTAGATAATTGTATATTCTGACGAATTATATCTATACAAACGTGGATAATTATACAAACTAGAAGTCAGCCGACGTAATTAATGTATAATGTTAGTGACGAGTGGTAATTATAGCAAATTATAGCTATGATGAATAATTAAGTAATATAAGTTTGCTTAACCACGTATATTTTCCTAAATAAATTATGTCTCTAGTTAAACCTATCACATAAATTGGAATTGAGGAAATACTCTCTCCCTCCCCTTTTACTTGTCATAATTTTTTTTTTTAGAGTCAAACAATAAAGAGTTTTGACTAATATTTTACGATGTATTTTTTTATTATATTGATATGGAAAAAAATTGCAACTTATAGTACTTTTAGCTAGCGTTTGGCCATAACTTTCCAAATATTCTTGGCAAATATTATTTGGGTGACAACTTGGGTGAAATTTCACCATGTGTTTGACCATAATATTTGGGAAATATATTTCACTTTTTTAGAAAACTATGATTTATACCCATAAGTTTTAAAAACTAGCAAAACTAACCATAAATTTATACTACAAGTCAATTGGATCTTCGTTACAACAATAACAAATAGTGTTCATGACACTAAAGCAATGTGGTAATTGGAGTGAATGCAACAAGCATCATTCCATACATCGTGAAGTAGACAAAGCACATGACTTTTTTATCCTTAGTCGATTGTTTATCATTTTCATCAATAATTATATCATCATTAAACATTCACTGAATATTTCATCACTAGTTTGGTGTTAACGTAAAACATTATGTAATATAACGCAAGCAACAACTATAGAGGGTGTTTTTGTAAAAGATAAAAGTTTGGGGTAAAATTTCAATTTATAAAAGATCCCAAATAATGAAATTTGGGCCAAATACTAGAAAAAATTAGTGTTTGGGAATTTGGGATATTTGTCAAATAATGGCAAAGTGTATGGACAAACATTATTTGCCAAGTTTTCTCCAAATATTATTTGGGAAATCTATGGCCAAATTTATCCCAAAAATATTTTTTGAATATCTAAATTTTTAATTTAGAATGTCAAATTAATATAATCTAATCTAACATTAATCTAAATTTTCTTTTTTTCTCAGGATGCAATTCCTTTGAGCAAACAACTTGAATATTACAAAGAATATCAAAAGAAATTGGTGGTAATTGCAGGGAAATTAAATGCTACATCAATAATCAATGGTTCAATTCACTTGATCAGTGCTGGAAGTAGTGATTTTGTTCAGAATTATTATATTAATCCTTTGCTCTACAAAGTTTACACTCCAGATCAATTCTCAGATATCCTCATCAAGTCCTACGCTAAATTTATATTGGTATATTCTTTTTCTTTTATATTTTTCGAAAACAACCTCTCTATAGTTTACATTTATAAGATGGGAATAAGGTCCACATTCTGTATACACATTATCTTCATCAGACTTCACCAGTAGAATTACACAAAATATATTATTATCATTCTTTTTATTATAAACAAATTTTTTGTATAAGAGTTTAAGTTATATACACCATATGTATGTGTGATTAATCGAAAGTCACTCATTGAATATTTATAGGAAATATTTAATCTTGAAAATACAAGAAGTAACTTGTTACAACAATTACAAGATGGAAACTTACATAAGTATACTATATTAAAAAAATAATTATCATTTATAACATTAATATTTTTTTTGACTTGATTACTTTTAATACATTTACAATACAGTTTTAATACATGTTACATAGAACAATTTATTATTCACATATAATAAATTTTTTATTGATTATTAATATATTTGTCACACATTTTAATATACTTATAATACAATGTATCAATTTCTTATAAAACAAACAATATATTTTTAAACACAGTTATAATACATATTTATTTCATACATAATTCATTTTTTAATACATATTGCAAATTTCACATAGTGTTATTATAAATGATAATAAATAAAAAAATATCGCTAAAATTAGTAATTGTTTATTAAAAAATATCAATCCTAATAATTTTTCCTTACAAGATGACAAGTGGTCTGATGCTATAAAAATTCCTTACATTAATGATGTATATAACTTAAAAATATTTTGAATAATTAAATTATATATACTAATAATATAAATTCTTTTTAAAAATTTGGTTTGTTGTGGCTGATAGGAACTGTATGGATTAGGAGCAAGAAAGATTGGAGTGACAACAGTACCACCAATTGGATGTTTACCAGCATCAATTACAATATTTGGCAAAGACAACAATAATTGTGTCAAGAAGATGAACAAAGTGGCAATTTCATTCAACAATAAGCTCAATGACACTTCTATCAAATTGCAAAAAAAACTTTTTGGTCTCAATCTTGTTATCTTGGATATATACCAACCCCTCCTTGACCTTGTCACACATCCAGCTGATAATGGTAATTATACTTCAGTATATATAACCTTTTCTTCGAAAATATAGTTCGATACACAAAGCATCTTGCATTCACACAGATCTAGATAAGAAACCCTATCTCTGTTCTTGATAAATGTTGGGATTTTGTGGCGAATTATCGCCACTATAAACAGAGGCGGACCCACATGGTATTGTGGGAATGCACGTGCAACCGTTAACTTCAGAAAATATCATGTGTATATATGTATATCTATTTGAAAACTGACAGAAACTAAATATAATTAATAGCGCCATAAAAAAATAATGAAATGTTGCTTTGTAAATTGTACCAATAGCACAAGCTAGTAGATCCACCAAATTACCAGGGTTGAATCCCAAGTAGAACCTTTTATTTTTAGCTTTTAACAAAAAAAAATGATTTCTAGCGACAATAAATATACACATTGACAAAGAATGTTAAAGTCTTTATCAACATTAATTAATTGTCTAAAAAACAACAAGATTACTCTCAGTAATTCGTGAATATCTAAATTAAAGCGCGCACAAAAAGTCTCACTGTATTTATAAAATTATACTGAATATATTATTGTTGTTCAAATATTTAATTCTTATGCAGGTTTTTTTGAAGCAAGAAAGGCATGTTGTGGCACAGGATTACTAGAAACATCCATATTGTGCAATGCCAATTCTCCAGGAACATGTGCAAATGCATCTGAATATGTGTTTTGGGATGGATTTCACCCAACAGAAGCTGCAAATAAAGTCTTATCTGATGATTTGCTAGCCAGTGGTATATCCCTCATCTCTTGATAAATTTTTGGTCTACGCTGACGGTTGAACACCTAATTTTTATTATGATCATCTAGATATTTTGACTTGACTTAAATGTGTCTCGTAAATATTTTAACTTTGAGAATGCACATCTAGGCACCTTTAAGGGAATGCATCTTAGATGTGTATTGTCAAATTTAAGATGTTAATTTACGAGATCAATTTAATCAAGTTAAAGTATCTAGATGAATATTTTTAAAGTGAAAGTGTTTAATTCTCAAGAAAGTTTAAGATGTGCGTTTATATATTATGCCTTCTTTCTTTTAAGTGGCAAATAACAAAGTCTTGAAAAAATTATTGTTGGTTGGACTCACATTATGTTATAATAAATTCTTGTATAGTTTTTCATTCCCTTTTTTTGTATTTATTTTGGGTTATGATGTTGCCAATGGAATATATAAACATATTGTTGTATTAGTTTCCCTTGGTTAAACTTGTAAAAGTTTAAATTGATGCAATTATTCACATGAATTCAATTGTTATTGGCATAATCTCATAGTTGTTTTCCTTAAAAGTCTCAATTAATGTTTTGATCAAGATGGAAATATGAGCATACAATATTTACAAAAAGTAATTATATAAATAAAAAAGGCATATTCAAATAGTGTATGAGTGAATTTTAAAAAGTGACATAATATATAAAATAATAAATAAACAATTAAATTTGGAAACACTTCAACTTTGAGTATGTATATCTAAACACTTTAACTCGTCTTTATCGAATCAATCAAAAACTTCAATATACAAAATAATCATCTAGACACCTATAAAATTTATGTTTCACATCAGTATCATGTGCACGAGACACAATACGGAATGAGTTGCAGAGTGTAGTTGCTAGTTGAGGCTAAATTGAGGTGTCTAGATATGACGCTCAAATTTAGAGTTGATAATAAAAGTCAAATTTAAGTGTACATTCATGTATTATATCTAGAGAAAAAATTAAAATAATTATACTCATGAATCAAAATTACTAAATTAGAACGATAAGCATTCTATTTTCTTAGAAAAGAATCAGTAGCATTATTCCTTTTTAACAATAATATATACTCCTTCCGTCCATTATTGTTTATCATAATTTCTATTTTTAAAGTTAAATTATAAATAAATTTATTAATATTTTAAAATATATATTTTTATCATATTAATATGCAAAAATATTATAATTTATAATACTTTTCATATAATTTTAAATAGTTAAATTTTTTGTTTAAAATATTAAATTAATGTAATTTAGTTTAACTTTAAAAATTAATTAAATTAATTTTTTGAAAAGCATAACATAATAAATAAAAGTGTACGGAGTGAGTATTCAAATTAACATCCAAAATTAACCCTATGAACACACAAAGTGGAACAGTATAAAAGACAGAAAACCCGGCGAATTTTCTCATTTGATTTTTTGGGAAGAAGAAGATGGACTACAATCTGGCAGCACTGAAAGTGTTTTGCTCACAGCTACACAACGCCAAAGCAACCACAACACAACAATCACAGGCAGCTTTCACTCTCTCCGGCATTCTCTTTCAACGTGTCTGGCTACAGGTCTCATTCTTCCTATCCCCTTTTCGTATTCCCCGTATAGTTTGCTTCGTTTTTCCAATTTTGGTTGAAGAATTAACCTAATTAGTGCTTCAACAACAGAGGAAATGAGATCTCTAGCTTGCTTACGATTTGAATAGAAGAGAATGAACTTTTCAGATAGTAAAATGAAGATCATTTGTAGAAAGGACATAAAATAAAATAAAAAGTTTGTAAAGAGCTGGAAAACCATCCTAGATCCCACATTTTGTGCCGACTGTCTATTGAAAAACTCTGGGTACATCTTATCCCTCAGCAGAGCCACTTGTGGGATTAGACCGGGTGTGCTGTTTGTTTTGTTGTTGTATCAAGTGTATGATCTATCTATAGCATTTAGGAAGGAAAAATAAACAATGTTATTGTTATTTTTGTTGTACTAATTGTATAGTTGCACCTAGGTGCGGCTTAGTGGTCAATGAAGTGGGTTGAGAACTATGAGATCTCATGTTTAAATATCAGCGGAGGTAAACATACGAGGTGACTTTTTCACATCTATCTTAGCTTTAGTTGACAGAGTTACATGGTACTTGTTGCTGCTGTGGGAGGTGGTAGATATCCTGTGAGATTACACTGGATATGTCGTTGTACCAACTATAATTGCACCAAGGGTGTGGCCTAGTAGGGAGTGAGTTAAAAACCATGAGATCTTAGGTACAAATTCCAGCTACAGAGTCAAAAACACTAGGTGATTTCTTCCCATCTATGTCAGTCCTGGTGAACAAAGTTACCTGGTACCTGTTGCTAGTAGGAGGTGGTAGGTACCCTGTGAAATTAGTCGATATGCGCGCAACCTTGAATAAGAGTTCTTAGTCTTTTTTGTGATAGTAGTATTTGGGAAGCTCTGGTCAGCTATTTGTGAAGAGATCCCATTTTAACTGCAGGGTATTCTGGTTTCAACACCTACTTCTGACTCCTCCGGCCGATTCCTCCTCGACGATGGCACAGGGGTCATTGAAATCCAACTTCTCAGCGACTTCCTCACACTTTCTTGGGTGAAAGGTCAGTAATTGTTTAGGAAAATTACACGTACCTCCCATTAGGTTTCAAATATTACACAAACAAACCCCTTCCTTTAAATTTTGTGTGTTAAGACATATTTTGTTTAAATCATTTGATCTACTACTGCAAAGATTTGCTGGGAGTAGTTTGATTTATTTTTTTAAGTATCAAAACTATTGGTAACTCTATTCAATCTTTTCATGATGCTTTTAAATCCTTGAAATGATATCCTGTTTAATAAGCTTGTCTGCCCCTCATTATTTTGTAGATACTTTAGCTGTTCTCGACTTTTGACCTTTCGCTTTCAAAAATTTGGAGTTATTAAGAAAAGTCGAATGCGGCAATGAAATGATTAGTTTCTTGATCTAATATAATTAAGTTATTTATAAATGGCTAATCAGTCTACGTATAAACTGTCAAAGGTCTGTGAAATATTTGGAATCATGGGGAACTCTATGATACAGGTTGAGATCTCAAGGGATCATGTCTAATCATCCCTTTATTATTATGTTCCTAGTATTTTTACAGTTGTTCTCTACTAATAAATATGTAATTGTGCTTGCCTTATTTTTGAACAGGGATGTATGTTATGGTTGTTGGACTGTATTTTGTCCAAAAAGGCAGCCTCCCTTTAGTTAAGGTAAAAAAGGATAAGCTTTCCCTCTAAGTGACTTCCCACTTCATTCATGTTAAATTAGGATTCTTCTTGTGTTAACTTGCTTTAGAGTGGTTAAACGTTTTGGTTTGAGCTTATTCGGCGTGTTGCGTCATTGACTGCATCAATTGATTAAATTCGTAAATCTGTTAATGGCAATGTTGTTTTTGAGGGTGATTGCCCAGCTAACTGTAAAATAATTTCATGTGTTCTAAATTCATCTCCAATCTACTACGAAACAAAGTTCTGCATTTGGTGTAATGCTCCTGAGTCCCCGAGTTCTTAATCCTGATCTCTAATACTGAATTCTTATTAGTTTAGTACAATATCAAGGTTTACTTATACTCTCAACCTTAGCAATCAAGGTGTCTTGCATAGCATGGATAGGAACCTATAAAAGCAATGGTTGTGAAGCACAACTGCACAAGTAAATCTAGTCTCTAAAGACAAAAAGGCAAATGGAGGGGTTGCTTTTGAGGGAGGGGGATCGAGAAATATGTAACTATTACTCCACTCCATCTGTCAGTGTTCTTCTTTGATTGAATAAGAGACTCAGTAATGATGAGAAAATCTGGAAGAGGTTCTCATGAGAAGAGTTGCAACTAGACAAGACCTAGCTTTTGTAACTATTTTATGCTGTTTGAACCAATGTCACATAGTGAAAAGTTGAATTCAACCATATCAGCATTGTGGAATCATTCGTCATATCATAATCGTATGCAACTACACTTTGGAATTGGTCAATCAAATCTTTACCTTCCATTAGCTGCAAAGTGTAGCTTAGTTTTTGACTCATGTTACATCTTCTATGCATTAGTCCGAAGCTCTACAGCAGAAAGCTGAAACGGCTTATCTATGTTTGTTGCATGAAGCTCTTAGTATCGGCTGGTGGGCTAGCCCTTTTGAAAGCTTAGTAGCTGCAAGACCTGTCAAGTTCCCACGTAATTGTGCCAATGTAGTGCACTCGGTAGCATTCCTATCTTTCTAGGCTTTTCTCTGAGCTGTTCAAGCCATTCAGGGTTTAAACAGAATGACTTGTATCGTGTTTCTTCCTAGTGTGATTTAGCAGATTATGATATATATTCATTTTCAGCATTTTTGTCATTGGGATATTCTATGTTGTTGTAGTGGAGGACCTGTGGATTTGTTCACCTGTATAAGACAGATGTACTATGATAGACTTCCATCTCAGAGATCCACAAGCTACCTGGCTCCAATACCATCAAGCATGCTGTAGAGTGCCCATTCTATTGAGGCCAATAATTCTGTGTACATTTATGCTAACGCTGTTGGAATTCCAAATGCCATTTTAATGTAAAACCTAATACTCATCCTTCGAGGTTACTGATTCTCTGTCGAATTTACTGGTGGGGCTTGGGAGTGTGGAAGGAATTGTCTGGTTGTTACTTATGGAATAATATTAATATCGCAAGAGAATGAATGGTGAGCGGAGAAAATAGTGGTGGAAATTTGTCTCCGGAAGTGGAGGAGGGGCTTCAGAGTGCAGAAGGAATTGTCTCTGTTACTCATGGAATAGTATAAATATGCAAAAGAATGAATGGGTGACTGGAGAAAATAGTGCTAGAAAATTCGTCTTTGTAGTTAAACCATCTATTCCGCCCTACTCTTGTTTCTGTAAACATTGCCCTAAGGTATTACTGAAGTGATTTTGAAAGAGAGAAAGGTATGTTGAGCTCATTTATATCCTCTATGCCTTTGTCGTCAGGCAATATAGTTCAACTTTATAAGGAACGGTTTAGCTGTCACTCCTGGAATATTATAAATAGCACCAGAAGAATGCTGACCAGAAAACTTAGTGCTAGAATCAATTGTCTTTGTCGTTGAACCATCTTTCATTTGCCATACTCTTGTTACTACAGACGTTGCACAACAACAAGAACAACAACATATCCAATGTAGTCCCACATAGTGAAGTCCGTGGATTGTAAAGTGTATGCAAACCTTTCCCCCACCTTAGAGGTAGAGAGCTTGTTTCTGATTGACCATCGGCTCAAGAAAAAAACAGTCCAAAGCAAATTCAGAAAAAAAAAGTAATAGAACTACAAAAAACAACATATAATAACAAAAAACAATAAATAGTAACAGAACATAAACTATGATAAACGAGGAACTAGGGACAACAGATAGTAATAGAAATCGAAAGACGAGAAACTATTTGAGCAATACTAAGACTACAAATACAAACGGATAGCAAGATAACGCCATCGCTATGTACTAACCTTTCCGTGCTCCACACCTCCAATCCAAGGTCATGTCTTTGATAAACTGAAATTGCAGTATGTCAGATCTAATCACTTCTTGCCAATACTTCTTCAATCTACCTCCTCTACCACTCCTGAAACCATTCCTAGCCAACCTCCGTATTGGGGCATCCGTGCATCTCCTCTTGGCATGTCTGAACGACCCTAGCCTCGTTTCTTGCATCTTGTCCTCCACCTTGTCCCGGATATACTCATTTCTAATCCTATATTTCCTAGTATGCACACACATCCACTAACTAGAGTGATTTTGGAAGAGAGTAGAGGTATTCTGAGCTCATTGATTGTTGGTCTAGCAGTATAGATCAATTTTAGAATCATTGTTTTGCACTTGGGTGAAACAATAGTCATCTTTGTTATTGTTATTATTGATGGAACAGAAGCTAAAGCATTTTCAGACCATTTCAATTCAGCTGTTTTGAACTATCAATATTCATACCTAACGGTCCAGTGTGGTAGTGTTTTGAAGAAGCATTCATGCTGTAATATGATAGAAGGCCATATTTATTCCTTCACTGAGTTAGAATGTGTGCAGTCTACAAACTAGATCACCAAATTAACCTATCAGACAAGAAGTAAGATTGCTTGCTCAGCATAAAGAAGTGTATACAACATGAAAATATGTTTTAGATGGGGGGCGAGAGTTTTCGTGGAAGATTGTACTCCTTGTGGCTCCTTAATCTTATCAGAATGTAGGTACTTCCACACCTTTCTGCACCAAACAAGAGCAGACAATGACCAATAGCTGAGCTCGGTGCTTTCTTGCTGATTTTAAACCTCGTGAAAAAATTGAAAACAATTTGTATTATTACTCGAATCTGCAGAGCAAGTATATTTTGTTCTCAAGTCAACGTGTATTAACATAGCCTTCTGTGAATATACATTGCTGTATTATGTTTATGATGTCTCTTGTTTCGGTTGTTAACTTCTTATACGATATTCTTACGCATCTTCTCCCTTTTCAGATACACAAAATTGTTGACCTTTCGCCATATCCTGACCGAGAATCGATGTGGTACCTAGAAGTTATTGAGGTATTTAAACTCTTCTACCAACCTCTATTTGAAGAGTAATTAAAGAGTTAAAGGCAGCAGTCTATTTGAAGAGTAATTAAAGAGTTAAAGGCAGCAGGAAAAGGGACATCATACAAGATCTTGTATGATTGTACCAAATGGAGTTCTAGTTCATATATTACTACTAACTTTTTAGGGGCAGTTATATTACATTCTCTCTATTTTAATTTCTATTTTATACTTTCCTTTTTAGTTTGTTTCTTTTCTTTTTTTTGGCACTCTTAGTTCCATCTATCTACCTGATACCCTTGCAACACCACCTTATCCCCTGCGCTCCCTTCCGTACCCCATTCTCATAATTTTGTTTAATATAGATTTGTCTATCTCTAGTTTTGGCTAAAGACATATCTAACATATTAATAGCTTTTAGGGTGTGAATTAGGTCTAAGATCTAATTTCACATGGTATCAGAGCAGGGCCCGTCTCACTCGATGTTGGACCTCCAAAATCAAAATTGCCATGCGCTAGATGCTAAGCACTGGTTGTCAGGTGGGGCATTAAAGAATGACAAAATTTCACATCGGTGGTTAATGAGATGGGCGGACTTCTTATAAGGTTTGAGCAATCCCTCCCTTTGAGCTAGCTTTTGGGGTGCGAGTTAGGCTTAAGACTTAATTTCACATTTGATCATTATATAAAAAACATATTAGTTGATCACCTTATTAAATCAATAAAGAATTAATTTTTTTTTTAAAGTGTTCACATTTAATTGTCCAATTCTCAAAGAAATTTTTTAGGATGTAAATTAATAAAATTATCTTTCTTATTTAAAACATGTGGCTCGAGTACAATGCAAAACATTAGCCAAAAATAAGTACAGATCATGCACAAAATTTTCAAAAAGTCTCAAGTATCATGCAAGCATTAAATGATTGATTTTACATTAGAATGTGTGATGATAAATAAGTCAAACAGAAACAACAGTTACATCAGTTGTCCAAAACCTACCTTCATAATGAAGCATCCCGCATTTGCATGAGTTTCAAAAAAAGTGCCGCATTCCAAAAGGATGCAGTAAGTGCCATACTTCGACACCAATATTAATGACGAATTTCATAGGTACAAATGAATCAGCCAAACATAAATTTAGTATTTATTCGAAATTTGAAAAATAGTGTTAAATAGGAAAAAACATCGAAAGATAGAGTTATTTGGTACTTACTTCATACATGACTTTAACAACACAAAAACTAACATGGACACCACCGTTATTTGACGGGAAAAAACATCTATCTAGTGATGTGGGCAACAAAAGATTCCATTTCCTTGTGAGTTACTCCACCCTCCATCACTCCCAACTTCACTGCTTCCTTGAGCTCCATAGCTTTCCGTTTCATCTCCTCTCCCTCCGGAGATGCCATTAACGTTCTCACAACTTTTTCAACAGTTTCTGCAGGCACCAATTCGTTTCTTCGCTCCCATTCTCTCACTAGTATACCAATTTTCAGTCCTTCTGTTATTAACAAAGCATTTCTAGGCTGATCAGAATGCATTGGCCACGCCGCTATTGGCACTCCCATTGAAATACTCTCTATACAAGAATTCCATCCACAATGACTCATAAATCCACCTGTTGACGGATGTCCTAAAATTTCCAATTGTGGTGCCCAATCTCTCATTACAAGTCCTCTTTCCGATACCCTCTGCTCGTATCCTTCAGGCAATTGATATTTTCGAACTTCACCTGAGAATATATCTCCTTTATCTGCGTCCCTCAGGACCCAGATAAATCTCTGTTGACTTACTTCCAGCCCAATAGCTAGCTCTCTGATTTCATCCTCGGTTAACGAAGTCGTTGATCCAAAGGACACGAAAATCACCGAGCTTGGTGGTTGTTTATCTAGCCACTCGATTGAATAATGACGATCCTTCTTATCAAAATTCAGATCTACAGGATTGAATGGACCAAGAGCCCAATTCATAAAATCCTTAGAAACACTCATTTTCTCCGTCAAATCAAGGTATATTCCATCGATTACTCGAGACGTACTGTAAATATTCCCAGCATCCTGAATTATATTTATTTGCTTCATAGCAAATTCTAAGACTTCAGGAGGAGTACACCCATCTTGAGACGGAAGTTGTTTGAGTACAACTTCAGCTTCAGGAGGTACAGGTGGTCTAGCAGCCTCCCAAGTATATGTAAACATAACATAAGCAGAAACAGTGTGTAAACAGTAACACTCTGTATTGGATATTTTGGGTACATCTTGAACCACCCAAGACGTGAGAAAATCATGAATAACTATCACTCTCCTCGATATCGTAGCCAATTTACTTACTAGATCTGTAACTGGGGTACGTAGTTGCATTGAAGAGTTGAAAGCAGGGACGAGTTGTAAAGGGAACTTGATGGATGCATCTGGGTTCGTAGGAGGGGCATTGAATGTAACAGGAAAATCAATGAAATTGAGATTTGGGGTGTTCAATGGGTCCCATCCGGCAGCACGGGAGTGAGCTTGCCGGACGTGAGCGGTGGTGCTGATGTAGTAAACGGGGATGTTGGCGGAGGAGATGCGGCGGGAGAGTTCGAGGGCTGAGTGGAGATGGCCTTGTGCAGGAAGAGGAACTACAACTACAACGACGTTGTGTTGTTGGTATGTTGTTGATGCCATTTTTCTGGAAGGGAAGAGTAAGAAATGTTTGGGCAAAATTTTTAGTTGCTTCTTGGTTAGCTCAATTTGGAAATCCATATCTAATTTATGAAATGATTTTATTACTCCTGTTTGAAAAAGGATAATCTAGTTTGACTTGAAATGGAATTTAAGAAAAGAAAGAACACTTTTTAATCTTGTGGTTCTTAAACATGTAACGTGAAAAAGTTAAAATTAAAGTATTGCCAAAAAAAAAAGAGTCATTCTTTTCGAAACAAACTAAAAAGAAAATAGAAACATTCTTTTTTGAACGAAGAGAGTATTATTATAATAATGTTATAATATCATATTCATTGTTGTAAAAGAAAAATAGTTAACAGATTTGTAAATACACTAGATACACGACTCCGTACCACACGAGATCAATATATATGACTAATTTTTGTATCTCAATTTATTTAATATCATGAAACCTGAGAACTTATTAAAATTTTTATATGATATTAATAATATTTTAAGTTGTTAATTATTATAAGTTATAGTATTTTTTTACATGATTTTAAAATAATAGCATATATTATTTTCTTTATTTTAATTTATGTGGTATATATAGTATTTCAAAAATTAACTTTTTTTGTCTTTTAAATATATTAAATTATTAATTATTATAATTTATAATGTCTTTTTAACGTAATTTTCAAATATAAATGTTATGTGACATTGATAGATTTTTTGGAGTCAAGCAATTCTTTTTATATGTAGGTTTTTAAATTTTTTTTTATAAATTATTGTGATCTATAATACTTTTTACGTCAATTTCAAATAAATATATATTTATCATCTATCAATTTTATATGGTATCAATAAAATGTCAAAAGTCAATCAATTTTTTTAATATAACTTTTAAATATTTATGTTGTTAATTATTGTGATTTATAGTATTATTTATGTTATTCTTAAATCTATAACCAACAAAAAGAATAAAAGAAATAAATTTAATACAATGAAAATACTATATATATACAAATGAATAATCTTTTGGTAGGACAAATAAGTCATTTAAGTAAATATTGATTGGTTTTTGGGTCTAATAAAAAAAAGGTACAATCTCAAAGCAAGAGAATACAAAGGCTTAAAGAAAAGAAAAAGTAGAAAGTTATAAAATTGCCCTTGTCATACTAGCAGACATGTTGACGAAGACATGCCTGCTTGTAGACTCTTCTACTAAGAAGTAGTGGACACACAAATTCATCTTTCCACAATGCGTCTCAAATTAATAGTTATATTGATGCAATCGACAGATAGTTTATAAAAGAAAGTAAGATATTCACAATATGATTTATTTATTTTTCTTAAAATGAGACAGTTTATCTATAATTAGATATGAAAGGGCCCGTTAACGGGCCCAATATTTCAATCTTAAATTTATCATTTAGTGATTAAATATTAAAATGCATATCTGTGTCGCGGACTTACTCCCATACAGTGTTTTCTTGACCGTTCATCATGACTAACTATCTAAAACTCATTTAATCATAGCAATATCTTTTCTACCACAAATAATAACCTTGAATTCATAATTCAAAATCAAGGTAGAGCTAAGAGTTAGGTCTTGAGAGTTCTTTCGAATCTTTTTTAGAAAGTCCTTTTGAGTCTTTTGAGGAGTCTTCTTTAATTTCTAATAACTTGTTTTAAGACTCGAGTAAGTGAGTATGAGAATGATGAAAATGTATTCATGAGTCTACATTATCATCGAGATCCTTCATATCATGAATCATAACTCTTTAATTCATAATTCATATTTGAAATTAAAGAAAGAGCTAAGAGTTGAATTCAAGAAAGTCTCTGAGTTCAATTGTGAATCATTTGAGATCAACTATTGATTTGGGCTAAGTTTTGATGAAGTATGAAAATGAGAAAAATCATATACATGAATTTCATATTGTTATTAAGACCCTCAAGTCGAGTCGTTCATGCCCATAAATTTGGCATGAACTTCATAAGTTGAGTATCTTTGAGAGGAGCAGTATCTTCAAGGTCTAAGTCTTGAGTATTGAGTTCCTAATCATTTAGGGATTATATGGGGCTACTACATATTACCCACGAAGGCCCTTGAGTTGAGAAATTATGCTTATACACTACAACAAATTTGATTATCAGGAACAAATAATTTCGTCATTTATAAATCATATTTCGTCACTAAAAATCTTGTGAGACAAAAAATAATTCGTCACTAAAAGTATACAAAGACGATTTAGTGCTTCGTCGCTGAAAATATTATTTTTACTACAAAAAGAAAAATTCTCCCCAAATCCTTAAAAAGTTGTGACAAATATATTTATCGTAAAAAGTACGTATATTTTATTGTAGTTAATAGTATATTTTGTCATTAAAAAGGTTATTACTACCGACAAAATTATATTGTCGCTAGTTATTTTTACTTCAATCAGTGACAAAATCAATTTTCTCTATAGTTAAATGTATTTCGTAGTTCAAGAAAATCTAATTCGCCACTAATGACTATATTTTATATATAAAAAATTATTTTATTCTTTAATGTATTACGGATAAATTTATCATTACAAAAAAAAAATTATTTTCCTATGATATATATATATATAGATAGATAGAGAGAGAGAGAGAGAGAATACAGTGCATCAACATTAAGTGATATTGCTTTCTCTTAATCAAATATCTTGATTTTGAGTTTTAGATATGAAAAAAAATCTTAACAGGAGCGTTGTATCCGAATAGGCCTTTCGACGCAAAATATAATTAATCGAACTTCCATATGAATATCACATAATTATTAAAATTACTATTAGGAATCTGCTATTATTGTCATCTCTTAAATTGTAACCAACTTAAATTTATTTACTTCTCTAACAAACGTATTGATTTCATGGGTTTCGATTCTTAACTTCGTATTTGAGACAAAAGAATAGCAATATTAAGTAAATAAAGTAAATAATGTACTACAATTAAATAAATTTAAATTTGGTTAATTTTAAAATATAAAACATTTGATAATCAAAATATTCTTATTATCAATGTACGTAAATTGAACAGGAAAAATATTTACTATTTCTCTTGAATATTTGATTCGCAAAATTTTAAACTCTAACCAAAGAACTATTTATCTATCTATTTTATTTATTATTTTTTATTTTAATGCTCCCTAATTAAAATATTTTTACTGTCATTTGATACATTTTAAATCATATTTATTTTAGTGCAAAAAGAAAAGGTGTTAATGAAACATAATAAAATAATAAGTACTCTTTTAAAAAAATGAATCCCACAATTTTAGACACATCATCGTAATTATAATTTTATATTACCCTTGAAAATGAGATTATTTACAACCTTTGCCATTGGTCGTCCCACACTTCACTCTTCTATATATATCTAAAATATTTTAACTAATGTTTTAAAGAGTGAGTGGGGGTGGGGTGGGGGGTTAATTTAGAAATGTGTTTCATGCCTTTAAAATTGGATAGTTTTACTCTCACATATATAGCCCGCCACCAAATCCCAGTCCCTTCATCTCCCCACACTCCGTGCCCCACCTAAAACGGGGTTAAGTTAACTTGTGAATTTCTAACAAAATTGATTGATGACTCAATGACAAAGAAAAGGTCGTAAAAATGTTTTCCACGCTATATCAACAAAAATTTCTCTTTTTTTTTTTAGAAAAAAATTTAAAGCATGTTTTGCAATATTGCTCCACCCCTGTACCTCATTGCTCACTCTTTCTCATATGTTTTGATTGATATATCTCTATCTCTATTCCTGCAATCATATCATTTCTCAAAAGCCTCATTAGTGCATGATGCATTTCGCGTTCATGCAAATTCAAGGAAGTACCACTGTAGACACATAAATTGTATTGGATCAATTTCATATAAAATTTGAATTAAATTCATGTTCATTTGGGCTGAATAATTAATTTGAGCTTTACAAATAAATAAGTTCATCTTATTAAATTCAAATTCAAGGTTCATTTCACCTTGAAGCCCAAATTCATGCCACGTGTCATAGTGACTAGGCATCCAAGACCAACAAGGTGACGCTAGTGTCCAAATGAGGTGGTAGTCCAAGTCAAATGCAAGATCGAATCAAAATGCGCCAAGTGTCAAAATGACATCCTTTGGCCAATCACAAGCAACCTTGTCCACTCCCTACAATTATAAATAGGGGATAGACATGACATTTAAAGATGCCAGAAAAACTCTTCAACAAGCATTCAGCAAATTGGAGAAAGCTACATCAACGATATAGCTCTTCGAAGGAATGATCAAAGGAGTTCTTCCCGGAGATCGACCTACAACGACGAAGCGCTTTTCGATGTCTTGAAGATCGACAACATCTCAAGGAGGTCTACATCATCCAACAATTCGGGAAATACGCTAATGAAGGCCCTCGAATCGCGGAGAAATTTAGGAGAGAGAATCAAAAGAACAACATAATTGTACTCACAAACGATTCATTAATAAAAATCACATATTTTCTTTTATTTATTTTGCTTGCAGTTAATTTAAGCATGCACAAACTAACACGGACACCACGTTATTTGACGGAAAAAATATCTATCAAGTGATGTGGGCAACAAAAGATTCCATTTCCTTGTGAGTTACTCCACCCTCCATCACTGCCAACTTCACTGCTTCCTTCAGCTCCATAGCTTTCCGTTTCATCTCCTCTCCCTCCGGAGATGCCATTAACGTTCTCACAACTTTTTCAACAGTTTCTGCAGGCACCAATTCGTTTCTTCGTTCCCATTCTCTTACTGGTATACCAATTTTCAAACCTTCAGTTATGAACAAAGCATTTCTAGGCTGATCAGAATGCATTGGCCACGCCGCTATTGGCACTCCCATTGAAATACTCTCTATACAAGAATTCCATCCACAATGACTCATAAATCCACCTGTTGACGGATGTCCTAAAATTTCCAATTGTGGTGCCCAATCTCTCATTACAAGTCCTCTTTCCGATACCCTCTGCTCATATCCTTCAGGCAATTGATATTTTCGAACTTCACCTGAGAATATATCTCCTTTATCTGCGTCCCTCAGGACCCAGATAAATCTATGTTGACTTACTTCCAGCCCAATAGCTAGCTCTCTGATTTCATCCTCGGTTAACGAAGTCGTTGATCCAAAGGACACGAAAATCACCGAGCTTGGTGGTTGTTTATCTAGCCACTCGATTGAATAATGACGATCCTTCTTATCAAAATTCAGATCTACAGGATTGAATGGACCAAGAGCCCAATTCGTAAAATCCTTAGAAACACTCATTTTCTCCGTCAAATCAAGGTACATTCCGTCGATTACTCGAGACGTACTGTAAATATTCCCAGCATCCTGAATTATATTTATTTGCTTCATAGCAAATTCTATGACTTCAGGAGAAGTACACCCATCTTGAGACGGAAGTTGTTTGAGTACAACTTCAGCTTCAGGAGGTACAGGTGGTCTAACATTTTCCCAAACATATGTAAACATAAGATAAGCAGAAACAGTGTGTAAACAGTAACACTCTGTATTGGATATTTTGGGTACATCTTGAACCACCCATGACGTGAGAAAATCATGAATAACTATCACTCTCCTCGATATCGTAGCCAATTTACTTACTAGATCTGTAACTGGGGTACGTAGTTGCATTGAAGAGTTGAAAGCAGGGACGAGTTGTAAAGGGAACTTGATGGATGCATCTCGGTTCGTAGGAGGGGCATTGAATGTAACAGGAAAATCAATGAAATTGAGGTTTGGGGTGTTCAATGGATCCCATCCGGCAGCACGGGAGTGAGCTTGCCGGACGTGAGCGGTGGTGCTGACGTAGTAAACGGGGATGTTAGCGGAGGACAGGTGGCGGGAGAGTTCGAGGGCTGCGTGGAGATGGCCTTGTGCAGGAAGAGGAACTACAACTACAACGACGTTGTGTTGTTGATCTGTTGTTGATGCCATTTTTTGGAAGGTAAGAGTAAGAAATGTTTGGGCAAAATTTTTAGTTGCTTCTTGGTTAGCTCAATTTGGAAATCCATATATAATTTATGAAATAATTTTATTATTATTATAATTATGTTATAATATTAAATTCATTAACTTATCCAAAATAATTGAAGTCAAATGGATGCCCATGTGAATTCAAATTTTCTTGTCCAAATTAGTAATCTTGGTGCTCAAGTTGCTAATTTTGGTGTTCAAGTTATCCTCATGTTGTAGTAATGGTAATAACCAAGTTTGGCATATAAAATAACCAAACAAAAAAGTTAAAGAAAAGCAATTTGCCTACTTTCTGTTGAAATGGTCCATGGTTTGGGCTTGGTGGAGGTCTCAAGTTTCCTTCGCCGGCAAAAGTGAGGGATTTATTTGGGTCGAGTTCGTTACATCGGATTTGTTTAATGCTACTATTGCATAGGAGTTGAAGTTTTACTCCATGTGCACCCACATCGACTATAAATTTCGTTTATCATAAAAAATATACATATTTTGTTTTAAATGAATTGGTTGGTTATAGACCTTCACATATTTGATAAAAAATAATACTCAGCACATGGACTTCACATGTACTCTCTCTTTTGTATTCCCTTCATTTCAAAATCTCACCATTTGCTTCTATATTATAAGAAGAAACAGGAGTTCTCAGAGAAATATAAGAATCAAACAATTTTACCTAATTATATTTTGTTGTTCATATTTCTTTTATAGAGAAAAACTTAAATAAATTTGGAGAAATATTTCACATAGCTGAAATAGTTTTTTAGGATAGTGTCTAGTACGATCATGTATTATTTATACAGTATTAATATATAAATTATATTATTGTTGTTATTATATTCGTATTTTCCAACCATCTAAGAAATTATGACAAATAATATATGTTTATAAATATTGATGATATTGATATTGGTGCTATTCTCGCCACTACTTGTTCCAGTTGTTCTGTCCGATCTTTATAGTAAATAAAAATACAAGCATGTAAATGGACATAATTACAAGCTCATAAAACATGCCCCTTAATGCAAAAAGAATATTTGAAAGAAATGACAATTCGCTAAGTTAAAAATAAGTTTGGTTGAAATGGATGATATAATTATTGTGGTTTTTTCAGATAAAAATACTAAAGGCAATGTAAGATACTGAGTGATATACTCTGATACTACAAGACATATTTATATAACAAAAATGATTTTGTGTCATACATCGAAGTTGAGAAAAGAGAAATAATTATTTACTTTGAAGACTCAAGAATAACTACATTCTTGAAAAAGAAAAAGTCCTCAAATTCACATATATGATAAAACTTTGTCATGGAGTATTCTATTGCATATTCCTGATGTCCACATCAATTTGATTTCTCTAGAATTATTAAAAAAGGGTGGAGTTTTTTTTGTGGACAATGAATTTTGTAACTATGACTAATGATGCTTAATATTTATAATCATTTTAGTAAAAAATATTTCTACTTACATAGTCAGTCTATTTCTTTATTTGCATATTCCTGATGTCCACATCAATTTGATTTCTCTAGAATTATTAAAAAAGGGTGGAGTATTTTTTGTGGACAATGAATTTTGTAACTATGACTAATGATACTTAATATTTATAATCATTTTAGTAAAAAATATTTCTACTTACATAGTCAGTCTATTTTTTTATTTGCATATTCCTGATGTCCACATCAATTTGATTTCTCTAGAATTTTTAAAAAAGGCTGGAGTATTTTTTGTGGACAATGAATTTTGTAACTATGACTAATGATGCTTAATATTTATAATCATTTTAGTAAAAAATATTTCTACTTACATAGTCAGTCTATTTCTTTATGGCATGCTAAAATACTTTACATAACCAAAATAATTTCTCCAAACAGTACCTTACTCGATTCATTACATGTACTCACTTATTATTATTATTATTATTATTATTATTATTATTATTATTATTATTATTATTATATTGTTATTATCAAAAATAAATATTATTTATTGTTATTATTATTATTATTATTATTATTATTATTATTATTCCTCAACACTTCGGCAAAAGAAAAATAGTCAACAGATTTGTAAATACATGCACACACAATTTTATATTTCCATAATGCGTCTCAAATTGATAATTCATTGATGCAATTGATAGATGGTTTCAAAAGAAAGTAAGATACTCGAAATATGATTTACTTATTTTTCTGAAAATAAGACAATTTTAGTCCTACTCATAAAATTTGGATTTCGACTAGTGAAAAGTTAAGATTTTTTGAAAAATATTTTAATTAATGTTTTAAAGTGGGGGGCGGGGTTGCGAGGGCCGGACAAACCTTTTCTGTTTTTTTAATTTAGAAATGTGTTTCATGCCTTTAAAATTCAATACTTATACTCTCACATATATAGCCCACCACCAAATCCCAGCCCCTCCATATCCCCACACCCCCGTGCCCCCACCCAAAGTGGAGCTAAGTGAGAATTTGTTCATTCAAACGAATTTGATAATTTTTGTATAGATTATATTTTGTATTAAAATATTAAATAAATATATATGTATATTAACTTGTTAACTTATAAAATTGATTGATGACTCAGTAATAAAGAAGAGATAGTAAAAATGCTTTCCACGCTATATCAATAAATAAAAAAATAAAACATACTTTGCAATATTTTTCTGACTTCGCCTCTGCTCCACCCCTGTACCTCCTTGCTCACTCTTTCACTCCTTTTTCATATGTTTTGATTGATATATCTATTCTTGCAATTATATTATTTCTCAAAAGCCCTCATTAGTGCATGATGTTCATGCAAATTCAAGAAAGTACCACATTTAAAGAGGGCTTAGTGTAAGTAGCGTACATTGATACCAACATTAATGACTACGTTTCGTGTATAAATTCGAAATCCATATAATAAGAAGATAACATTAAGCAATTACTCGAGTTCAAAAGAGGCAAACATACTTGATAGATAGAGTTATTCAAAATACTTATTTCGATACAGGATCAAAGGTTTAAGTGCGCAAAAACTAGCACGAACATCACCAATATTAAACGAAAAAGTCTCTATCTAGTAATGTGGGCAACAAAAGATTTCATTTCCTTCTGAGTTACTCCACCCTCCATTACCGATAATTTCACTGCTTCCTTGATCGCTGTAGCATTTCGTTTTATCTCCTCTCCCTCCGGAGAGGCGATTAACGTTCGTACAACTTTTTCAACAGTTTCTGCTGGGATCACTTCATTTCTTTGCTCCCATTTTCTCACCCATATCCCTGTTTTCAGTCCTTCAGTTACGAACAACGCATTTCTAGGCTGATCAGAATGCATTGGCCACGCTGCGATTGGAACTCCCATTGTTATACTCTCCATACAAGAATTCCACCCGCAATGACTCATGAATCCACCCGTAGACGGATGTCCTAAAATTTCCAATTGTGGTGCCCAATCTCTCATTACAAGTCCTCTTTCCGATACCCTCTTCTCATATCCTTCAGGCAATTGACATTTTCGAACTTCACCGGAGAATATATCTCCTTTATCTGCGTCCCTGAGAACCCAGATAAATTTATGTTGACTTGCTTCCAGCCCAATAGCTAGCTCTCTGATTTCATCTTCGGATAACGAAGTCGTTGATCCAAAAGAAACGAAAATCACCGAGCTAGCTGGTTGTTTGTCAAGCCACTCAAGTGAATAATGGCGGTTTTCCTTCTTGTCAAATTCCAGATTTACAGGATTGAATGGACCAAGAGCCCAATGCTTAAAACCTGAAGCTCCCATCATTCTATCCATAAGATCAATGTACAATCCTTCAATAACTCGAGATGTACTGAAAATATTTCCAACACCAGGAACCCTTGCAGCTATTTGCTTCTTAGCAAATTCTTCGAGTTCAGGAGAATTACAACCATCGAGAGAGGGAAGTTGTTTAAGTACAGCTTCAGCTTCAGGAGGTACAGGTGGTCTAGCAGCATCCCAGATATAAGAAAACACAAGAAAAGCAGAAACAGTATGTAAACAGTAACACTCAGCATTAGGTATTTTTGGTACATCTTGAACAACCCAGGAAGTGAGAAAATCATGAATCACAACAACTCTCCTTGATGTTGAAGCTAATTTATTTACCAGATCTGTAACTGGTTCACGGAGTTGCAATGAAGAATTGAAAGCAGGAACAAGTTGAGAAGGGAATTTGATGGATGCATCTGGATTAGGAGGAGGTACCTCGAATGTTACCGGAAAATCGATGAAATTGAGATTTGTTGTGTTCAGTGGATCCCAGCCGACGGCACGCGACTGAGCTTGACGGACGTGTGCGGCGGTGCTGACGTAGTAAACAGGGATGTTGGCGGAGGAGATGCGGTGGGAGAGTTCGATGGCTGCGTGGAGATGACCTTGTGCAGGAAGAGGAACTACAACTACAACGACGTCGTGTTGTTCAACATGGTTTGTTGTTGCTGCTGCCATTTTTGGAAGACAAGTCAGTATAAAATGCTGGGCAAAATTTTTAGATGTTTTTTGAAATTTTGGTTGGCTCTAAGGTACTCTTATTTGTAGTGCAAAGTCCTTTTGCTTTATTGAATTTGGTAGGTGGAATAAAGAGAAACACTCAAAAAAAAAAAAAAAAAAAGATAATGGGAAACCTGTTTTGTTTTTTTTATTTTTATTTTATTAAATATTTTCTGATGTATTTTAAGTTATTATTAACTTGTTTTAGGTTTTTATATTATTAAACACTTTCTCGAATCAAAAATTAAATTAAAAGTTGGGTTGATTAATTTTTATATCAATTCAAATATCTCTTAGAAATCAAAGGGTTATTCCTCATATTTTTTTCTTAATATATTTGTCAGTGTTATCTAACTTTAGATAAATATTTATTTTTAGACAGTTAAATATCATGTAACTATTTTTATTATCTTATATAGATATATATGTATAGAAAATGATCAAATAACTCTGGAACTCATATTCGAATTTTCAGATACTTCAATTTTACGGAGATCATATCACCCTTTTAAACTAAGTTTAAATTTGATATTATTACACAGTTAAAAAGTTATTTTATGAAGATCATACCATTCTCTTGAACTGTTTAAATTTGATATTATTACAGTTAAAATATCACATTCATAATTACGTTGGTCTGACTGTCATCACTAAGATTTGAAGAACGTTAAAACTTTATGAAAGTTGGTGAGCTTTTATATAAAATTATTGGATCTATATTCGTGATTGGAGCAGCTTTAGTTGATTATTGGAAGAATTGTATGTAATAAAAATGGTCAAACATATAAACAGATCGTTAAATTTGTTTGGTTTTCCCCTTCAGGTACCTCAGCTATGTTATTTGTCTATTGAATAGTTTAATCACCCATAATTTATTCATTTTAAACACCATTGGCTGATGTAGAACCAAATTTTGTAAGGGGTGTTGATTGAAGATACATATATTATTTTAAAACTCATTAGTGCAATTGATAATGAAAATATTTTAGACAATTGTTTTTTAATTTAAGTCATTTAAACACATTACAAAATAAATGAGACTAAGGGTGTGTTTGGTATGAAGGAAAATATTTTTCATGGAAAATGTTTTCCTAGAAAATGTTTTAATGGAAAACAAGTAGATTTTGGACTTATTTTCTCATGTTTGGTTGGTGAGTAGAAAATATTTTCCGGAAATAATTTTTAGTGTTTGATTTATGAATGAAAAATATGTTTTGAGAGACATCTTTTATTTTTACTAGATTAAAAAATAATTTATGAAATTAAAAATATTTTTTAAAATCAAATTATTATTTTTTTGGGGTGGTAGTAGGGGTGGGGTGAGGGGGTAGTGGGTGGGGCGGGGTAGGGGTAGGAGTGAAAGAAAAAAAATTTAAAGTTGATAATATTTTTAAAAAGCAAAATTAATTTTTTGGGGTTGGGGTTGGGGGGATGGCTTGGGGAGGGGGAGGGTTTAGGAGTTTAAAAATAAAAATTTAAAGTTGAAAATATTTTTAAAAGTAAAATTATTTTTTTGGGGGGGGGGGGGTCGGTGGGGTCAGGGATCGGGTGAAAAAAATAAAATTTTGAAATTGAAAATATTTTTTTTAAATTGATGTTTTTCCCAAAAAAAAATGTAATTTGAAATTTGATGAGAGTTTTGGAAATTGTTTTCCTTAATTTTTTAAGGGAAGTCATTTTCCTTAATTTTAAGGAAAATGAGTTGATTTGAAAATATTTTCCAAAACTTTTGTCCCAACTAAACATGAGAAAATATGTACAATAATAACACAATTGTAGGCATTTATAATAGAAAATTTGTCTTCATTCTATCGGTCAAAATATGTACAATAATAACACAATTGTAGGCATTTATAATAGAAAATTCAATCAAAATTTACCAACAACATTTATAAGGAACAAATTATAAGTGGTTTAATGATTCAATAAGAAAATGTCTTAATTGAGGTACCTTACGGGGAAACCTCAACAAGTCTAGAGATCTATTATGAGTTTTGCTAATAAAAAATTACTTTCTCCGTTTAAAAAAGAATGACCTCATTTTTTTTTTAGTATGTTTAAAAAAGAATGACTCTTTTTCTTTTTTTGGCAAAACTTTAACTTTAATTTTTCATGTGACATGTTTAGGACCATAATATTAAAGGGTATTTTGATATATTTAACATAACATTAATTTAGAATCATAAGATCAAAAAGTCTTCTTTCTTTTTTTAAACTATATTTCAAGTCAAATTAGGTCATTCTTTTTTAAACGGAGAGAATATTTTTTTTATTTGACGTTTTTTGAGAAGTGTGTCAACGAACAAAATTGAATGAAAGGACTAAGTGATATTTTGACAAATTCATTTTTATTTGTTTACTTTCAAAACGTGTCCTTAGCACATCCTTTAGCACCCCATGTACTTCTTTTTGTTTTGGATTGAAGTTCAATAATAGTTGAATTTACTAACTAACTTTACATTGAAATTAAAAACGCTACCTAACGAAGGTTACTTTATTTTGCATCATAGAATTTGTAATTTTTTTATCATTTTTTTTGTCATTTAGCGTTACTCTTTTAAAATTACTACCACGAAAACTCCAGATGGCTCACATGCATGCCCCTTATTACGTGTCTCGTGTTATATTTTGAGTAATATTAAATAATCAGAAAATTTAAATAAAAT
Source organism: Solanum lycopersicoides (assembly GCA_022817965.1). Classification (NCBI taxonomy): domain Eukaryota; kingdom Viridiplantae; phylum Streptophyta; class Magnoliopsida; order Solanales; family Solanaceae; genus Solanum; species Solanum lycopersicoides. Next base: position 69,313,319 of record CM040628.1, on the reverse strand, counting down.
TTAATTAAAAAAATATTTAAAAATAAATTAATCTCTTTTTCCATTTTTTTAAAGTTGAAATGATTTAATTAAAGTTAAAAAGGTATTAAAAATAAAATAAAATAACATAATTAACCATTTGATTAAATTTTGACCAAACTTTTTGATTAAAAGAATTTTTTCATTTTAAAATTTCAGCTCTTGGTTGAAGTGCATTTTAGTGCTATTCATTCAATTATTCTCGAAAAAGGGAAAATACTTCTTTATTTTTTAGATGTCAGTGAATTTTTAATTTCATGTGTCCAAAAATATCAATTATATTTTTGGATATGAGAAATACTATCATCTTGTTTTCACATGTATCGCAGTGCTTCAATTTGCATCATGCAGGCTGATTGGATTGTTTTATCTAGGTTCATTATTTGATTCTTCGATCCAAATAAATTTAAGTTAGTCTTAATTTATTATGATACATTTAAATTTAATTTAATTCATCAAAAAATTATATAAATGCTAAATGGGTTAAAAAATTTAAAATAATTATATGTTCAAGAAGTACTCATTCACTCAAAAAATAAAATTACACCTCATTTGCTCCAATACATTAAGGCTGATAATTTTTGTTTAACTGATACAAAATCAGTATCATATATTGTATTAATATCATTAAAATTGATAATTTTTATTTAACTGATACTAAACAAGTATATATATATATATATATATATATATATATATATATATACTATAATGATATCATTAAGGTTTCTTCTTAAAAAAGTACTCATCAGTAAATGACATTATAAGAATGTGTGTCTATATATATATATATATATATATATAATCATTAAGGTTTCTTATCCAAAAATTATTTATTAGTCAATGATACTATAAAAGTATTTATATATTTTATGATATCGTTAAGGTTTCTTGTTCATAAATTATTCATTAATCAATGATACCCCAAAAATATATAGATACTTTTATAGTAGCATTAACTAATTAGTAATTTCTGAACAAGAAACCTTAAAATAATACCAATATAGTATATATACACTGATTTAGTATCAATTAAGTGTATCGGCCTTAATGATACCAATATAGTATATGATACTGATTTAGTATTAATTAGGTGAAATTATCAATTTTAATGATGTCGATACTATATATGATACTAATTTAGTATCAGTTAAACGAAATTAGTCGAGAGGTTTATAGTATAATTATTCAGTAAAATATGTATATAAACGAATATACATTTCTAATTATTTTACTTTTATAAGATATTTGCTTAGTTTTCCCTTAATTCTCTGGATTCTTATCTAGAACTAACCAAATCAGCCAAGTCCATTTGATCCACTCAATTCATCCACTTTTTAATGGATTAGACATAACATAAAATCATGATGGGCTAAATATAAACATAACCCAAGTAAATCCATTACTTTGGCCCAAACTGACCTGTCTAAAAGTAAAATCAGATACTACACAAATGAATTATTTTTTGAGAAAATTATATGGTTAAGCAAATATATATTAGTTAATTAATTATTATAGCTATAATTTTAGTTAATTACCACTCGCTATCAACATTTAGTTATAATTATTTGAGTTGGAGTTTCTAATTTGTGTAATTCGAAATTTACATAATATAATTTGTATACCTTCTTATATAATATAATTTGTATAATTGATTAAAGTTCAGATGTTTGTGTTTGTATAAATTCGTTATTTTGTGTTGATACAAAAAAACTCAAGTATGCAAACGTACCCGCAAGTTATACAAACAATACAGCTTAGACTATAGCTACAATCCATAAATATACAAAATATAACTATATAGCATGATTAAATTTATTATAGTGGTTATTGCGAAAATTTCCTTTAACTTTCTTATTAGGAATTCCACTGATTGAATAATTATTCAAGTTTATACACACCGTATTAAAATGTAAAAATTGCATAAATTTTATATTGCTAATAACTAATGACATTATATTCCTATTTTTTTTTTCCTAATTATAAAAAAATCCTTAAAATTATAGGAAGCATGCGGATACATAACTAATGGGTTACGAATGGTACGTTACTTAATGAGAAAATGTATTCGAGAGAAAATAGGAATGTATTCATCAGAGAATAAAAATATATTCGAGAGATAGAAATGTATTCGAGAGAAAATCTTCTTATAATTTTTTAAGTGGTAGAAAATTTTAAATATCACCAATCAAGGGTCAAAAATACTCCTCAAATTTAATTTATTGGTTGACTATACCCCTACTGTTAAAATAAAGTTATTTATACCCTCGCCGTTACCAATTTCATCATTTATACCCCTCAATTGATCCCCAAATCAATCAAAATTGATCCGATTTCGTAAAAATTATCCATTCCCCATTTTAAATCCATGCCCGACCCATTTGTTGTAGTTGTTATTCTTTTATTCTTGTTGGATATCGCAGATTTTGCAAACCTGTGTGTGAGATAGATTACTTAGAAACATACAAACTAGTTGCAATATAACGAAGCTTAATATATTGAGTAAAATTTGACTAACTCGTCCTTGTCCAAGGCTGACACTGAAAGATTGGATGCCGAAATTTCTATCACCGTTGACATCAAGGATGTCCTGTGAAAGCTACAAAGCTTTAATCGAAAAATTATTTGGTTTAGCCCAAATAGTCTGAAATTAAGATTACCTTAAACAGGGCAATGACAGCAGTGAAGATGCATATAAATGTGACAACAAAAAACAGAGATCTTGTATAGAGAACATCACATATTTATACAGAAAATTTTCACAAAAGATAATGGTTCGGTAAATAAGGACCATTACAAAAACATGTATAGCTACCTATCTGTATATGTGCAGAAAAAGCAAATTGAACAATGATAGCTCTCATAACCATGATGCATATTGCAACCGTGGCTGCATTTCTTTTCCATCTAAGTAAAGGTAACTTTATAACAATATTGAATTGAGTTAGAAATGATATCAAGTTGTTCAAAATAATCAAATGAGAAGGGAAAAAAGTTACTTCTATAGAGTTTTTTTTTTTGAAGGAAGAAAAAAAAAGTTTGTAGAAATGGTGCTGAAGGGTAAGGAAAATGGGTTAAATGTTTTTGGGTTAGGTTTTTAGATGGGTCGGGCATGGGTTTAAAAATGGGAAATGGGTAATTTTTACGAAATCGGATCAATTTTGATTGATTTGGGGATTTCCGTCAATTGAGGGGTATAGATGATGAAATTGGTAACGGCGAGAGTATAAATAACTTAGTTTTAACGACAGGAATATGTCAACTAATAAACTAAAGTTGAGAGTATTTTTGACCCTTTTCCCATTAATTAATGTATGTTTTTAAGTTGATTTATTGAATCAAATGAAATGCAAAAATCTAAATAGGATGATATGAACATTGAGAATTAGGATTGAAAGTGAGTAAATAATCGAGTATTTGTGTAGTTCCTTTTACTATTTATTTCATCTACTTAGGCATTATTATATGTTATTTTCTTTACTTTTAACTATCGTATTAAGTATTTATTATTATATGATTCTCTCTCCATCGTTTTCAGTATGCCTTATTTGGTTATTGTATTTGCTTAAACACTTGTTTATTGACACTTACTTAAGCGGAACGTGAATCAAAATAAATTTTATCAATATAGGATAGAGGGTAAGACTATGTACACACAGAATACTACTTATAGGATTACAGAATTACAGAACGTATGTTTTTTTTTTTAAGGTATAATACATAAACATGACCCTTAATTTAACGTCATCTGACAATTATGACTCTTAACTTTAGATGTGTACAATTAGACACTTAAACTTGTATAAAATTGAACAAATTGACACATTCATACTACATGACAACCTACATGAAAATTTTGTGTCATACGTAGCGTTCGACGTGTATATGTAGGACATATGTGTCTACTTGTTCAATTTTATATAAATTTAAGTGTTTACTTGTGCACACCAAAAATTAAAAATCATATTCATGTATTATGTCTTTTTTTTAAAAAAAATAAAAAAATGAGTCATGTTAAAGTCGTTGGATATTATAGGGTGAGGCGGGGGAAGGTCTATTAAAAGGAACAAAGTAGTTTGTCAATTAGGTAAAAGTCCTTCAAGTTTTAAAAATTAGGTAAAAGTGACAAAAAAAAAGATTAGTCCAACAACTATCATAGTTGTCGGAACAACTTCTTTTAGTTGTTCGACAACTTCAACGGTTGTCCAAGCAACTTCAGAAGTTGTCCAAACAACTTCAGTGGTTATCCACATAATTACGAAAATATTACTTAGTTTAGTCCTTTTATTAATATTAAAAATAAAAAAGTAAAAAAAAATTAAAATATCACACTTGTCCTATTTTTTAATTAAAGACTTGAAAGGCACTATAAGCTCATTTTCTCTTGAGGTGGCATCAATCTTCACCATAAAATATTTCTTTTCTTTTTCACTTTCCCTCCCACAACCAAAGCATTCACATGTTTTCTTCTTCAAATAACAACCACCAGCTTCATCCTTTTTTTCATACAGTCACATACACCTATATAAACACCATTTATCACCCCCACATTATCCATATGAATTCGGCAAATATTTAGAAGATTCTCGAGATCTCTCAATTCCATCGTGATCTGCGGCAGCTTTCTCTGCAATGGCGGCAAATGCTCCGTATTTACTTCAGTTACCGGTTCGATCGCCGGAGTTTCAAGTTTTGATTGCAGGAGGATACGCGATTTTTCGGTCGCGGATGGAGTTTCCGTTCTCGCGTAAGAATCACGCGACTTCTCTGAGAGCTCGGAAGGTGAGAGTAGTTGAGTGTGTTGCGAAATCGACTGAGCTGGAACCGTTGGTGAAGGACAGCAGCGATGATGATAATGATGACGGCGATGAGGTTCGGGGAGATGATGATAAGGTTGTAACTAATGGAGACTCTGTTAGTTCGCAGAGGAGTGCTTCTGCCTCCAGTGGCGATTCATTGTCCCTTGGAATCCGTGAACCTGTTTATGAGGTGCTTAACTTTATTGATCCTTTAATCAGCTTACACAATTTTCGTTGCGAGTTATTTTCTAGTCTAAATTTTGCTTATAGCTTGAAACATAGTATGATATACAAAACTTGAGTTGTACTGCAGAGCCAGATTCAGAGTTTGAAGTTCACGAGTTCCAACAATAACTTCAAGTTAATATACAAGAATAACTAGTTCACGTTCAAATATTTGTAGTATTTAGTGAATATATTAACATATATACATGATTTGAGCAAAAGCTACTGGAAAACTTATACTCGTCAAATCTACTTTATGCATCATTTTTTGTTTAGATAAGCTATTCTGGTGGCCACAATAATGTTTAATCTGCACCGTGAGAAATGGTGAAGCATAAAGTATGGAATTGTAACTAGTTCCTTTGGAGGAGTTCACGATATGATTATGTAGGTAAAATAAGGGAAATCCGGAATGACGGATTCCTGAAAGGAAGATGTTTTGAGCTCTTTCAGATTCTTAAATAAACATTCATATTTGCTTATGGTTGTGACTTATTATATTTAATCTGCAATACAAAATGAATCCTATAGGACTAACATAGAAAATCAGGAGGCAGAAGAAACTTCTGGTCAACTTTGGGTGTCTTTACAGTAGTTTAAACTATGTCAGTGAAAGATGAAAGGAGAGGTAGAATGCAACTTATCGCATTGCGATTTAATATTCTTAATGAACAAAAAAAAGATAAGGTTTCCAGACTGTCAAAAGTCGATCGAAGTATTGAATTTAATGATATTGATGAAGCTGCATCTGTTACTGCACAGAGAGACTCCTCCCTCTTAATTTTAACTTCCTGATTACGTTAGATAGCACACCAGAAAGACCCCGACATTGTGTTCTCCTTGTAAGTACAAGTATTTTATACTCCCTTCATAACAAGAAGAAAACATGCTGGGAGAACTTCTTGATGGTTATCTCACAATTAATATGTGATGCGTCTCTTCACAATAGACAATCATAAATGTTGAGCTGGTCAATTACTTTAATGGTTAATTTGTATCAACATTTGGAAAATTCCAATCCTCCCTCAAAGTGAATTAAGTTGGAAAAGTTATTGATAATACTTTGGTTCTTTTCTTAAGGTAGTGGAGGTAAAGACGTGTGGGACGGTAGCAAAAAGGAAAATAAACAGAAGGCACTTGCTGAAGTCCAGTGGTGAGTCTTTTCTCTTCTATTACCTATAAAGTTGAGATTATATGATGTAATTGACTATGAACTCACAAAAAGGTTCTGTACTTGAGAGTTACTCAATCTATCAATAATTGTGTGAAAACATTCATCTCTAATGTTTCCTGATGCCAATTACCTGGTGCATTTTGTGTTCTCTAAAAGATCATCTGATAAAAGTCGCTAGTTAGTTTTCATTCTACTATCATCTCAAAGAATTTATACTCAAAAGCATTTACTTCTATGTTTACCTCGATCATACTAAGCATCCTTCTAGATTTTATTTTTGAAGATACTATAACCCAGTTAACTGATCTGAAATCCCTATATTAAAGGACTTTTTCTCGTGTCACTTACTGGTTTTCCTAATATGCTGAAACCAGGTTTACGTCCTCGAGATATCAGGAGTGTTGATCCGTCATTGTGGTTGACAAATTCTATGCCTGCTTTGTTGGTATTTCAATTGCTATCAACTATGAATTTTTCCATAAAAATATCGCTTTTATTTACTTGTTCTGACTTATAGTGAGATAACCTTCTAAACATGGTTGAAGCAACGATCTTAATTAATCATCTATTTTCAGTATAAGAACCCTGCTACATGCAACTTATGAATGTTATAAAACAAGCTCATTAACTACCCCCATACATTGTTTGTAATTTCTCTTGGTGAAATTTGGCATACACTACATGGAAAGATGTCACTTAATGAACTCATACATAGGCAAAGTGATGGCCGTTGGCTTATGCACACTAGGCTCATCTTTGGAAGGCACTGACAGAAAATAATTTCTTTTTCTTTTTTGCTGATTCATCCTTGTTCGTTTTGCTACTGAAGAACATCTCTTCCTTATCCTTGTCTTTTTTTCTCTTTTATTTACTTCTTTACGAATCTAAAAACAACATAGTTGGAAGTTTTTATTGCTTATTACCATGACTGCTGAGGTAGAAGTAACTGTTTGTTACTCAGATTTCATGGAGATACTGTTGAAGATTAGCCAAGTTGTGCAGTTCTACCTTAGCTTTTAATTTAGGATATTCTCTATCATAATTTGTAGTTTTAGATTAACTGCTTGCCCAACTTAAGCATTTAACTCCTCTACTAGCTGTTTTTGATGGACTTCATTTACAAATCTTCTTCCAGGTCCGTGAGCATGCAATTCTATTGAATCTAGGTTCTTTACGGGCCATAGTAATGCAAGAACGAGTCCTTATATTTAATTATAATCGGTAATATTTCATACTAGATATTCTAATCGTTTTTGGTCAGATCTAGCAGTGAACTTAACAATATAACTGCTCTGCTTACAGTCTAGGAGGAAAGGCATTCATCGATTCATTGTTACCACGCCTAAATCCTACAAGCACAAATGGAGGGCCATCTATGCCATTTGTATTGGAGGTTAGTCAGTCCAATCAGCAGCTCTACATATTGAAAAGAAAATTATCCCCGCAATTTGATCTGTCTGTCTTTATAATAGTTTCATTACTTTGCTTGAAGGACACTACTTCAGTTAAAATGCCAACACAACGATCCCTAGGGAATTGCATAGAAAAATTATATGCATCAATTCTGTAATGTTATCCATGTTAGGCTTGATCCATTAAATCAAATGGAAAAGTAGGTTTATGTTCTTCACTTGCTGATGTAGAAGGAACTTGATGTGATTCTTGGTATCAAATTTGAATAAATTAAAGCATGATGGCTTTAATTTGGTTATGGGGCATCTCAAGAGGCTCATCATTTTAGACTTAGTGCTAGTGTAGGCTTAGTAACATAGGTATCTTAAGTGTTCACCTATTCATGTTATGTAACTGATTAGAAACAAGAATCACAACACATAGAAGGAAATTCTGAATGGAGCTGGAGGTTCAACTGTAATATATGGTTGAAGTTTGTAAAAGGACTTCTTTTCTGAAAATTTCAGGTGGTTGAAGCAGCACTGCATTCACGGATACAAAGATTGGAACATAGGCTGTGGGATTTAGAACCACGTGTGAGTATGGAACATAGTGAGTACATAAGTAATGTTTGTTTTTCTTCTTCTTTATATGAATTATTCCCTTTCCCGCTTATTCCTTCTTCCACAGTTCCACTGATTGACTATATGTTGGAACCTCCCAGTAAACAATGTTATCTTGGTGAAAGGGGATGAAAATTCAAGGAATTTTATCACTTCCCTTCAAATTTTCTATGCATTACTTCTGTTCTAACTAAGTATTTTAGAAATAAAAACATCTTAGAGGATTATCCCGAGCTTGTTATATGTGAAACAGCTCTAATTCTCTCTCAATGTAACATGCCGGCCTACTTGCTAGAGTGGTCCCTTAGAATTAAGTATCTCTCTTTCCGCCTTACTTGGTATGGTTAATTTCAATTTAGAAATACTCTGCCTCGCTTGGTGCAGGTCCAAGCACTACTTGAGGTTTTGCCTAACCGATTAACTGCAGACATATTGGAGGAACTTCGTATCAGTAAACAGAAACTGGTACGATAACCATTCAGTTATACCTTATAAAATCAGTCATGGCACATTCTATTACGACTTCCCTTCTCTTGCTTGTGACAGGTGGAATTGGGTTCCAGGGCAGGGGCTCTTAAGCAAATGCTACTTGATATTCTAGAGGATACTCATGAAATACGTCACATCTGTATAATTGGGAGAAATTGTGTACTTAAGAAAGAAAACGATGAGATAGAGTGCTCCGTGCCCCTAGATAAGGAGATTGCTGAAGGTGTGCTTATAATATTCCCATACTCACTCTTGCAGATGGAATACAATCAATACCAGATCAATTATGCTTCTGAAACTCGCTTATTTGTCTTTCTATTTTGCAGAAGAAGAGGAAGAAATTGAAATGCTTTTGGAAAATTATCTTCAGAGGTTGTCTATTGGTGCTATTTCAACTCCGTTAGTGTAGATAGTGTACCTCATTAATTGTTGCATACTTAGTTTATGTATTTACTCTGCAATCACATAATCAAGGAACATGCACTGGTTGGGCTGTCAGATCCAAATGAAGTTCTGCAGAACATGGAGCCAATAACCAACTTAAAAGAACGCCATAATTTTATTGAGCACTAGTACACATTAAATCTTGAAAAGTAAACTGCAGTTTTCTATCTCTGAACATGTCTTTGACAACTTTTTTGGTGTGTGAAGGGTGTATTTCATATTCGGGGTAAGGTTTTCTCATTTTCTATCTACTACCTGGCTCTTATAATGAAATATTGGCACAAACTTTTAAATGATTCTTCCTCCATCCCAATTCATATGACATTCTTTCTGTTTTTAAACATCCCAAACTGTTTGTCACATTTCTTTAATATGCATTTTTACAACTTTCATGAATTCACATTCATAAACTTCAAATTTTGAACCATAACAAATTAAAAAGGTTCTCAACAAACACCCAAAAAAATGTAAGTGTACCAACATAATTATGTCTTTACCCCATCTTGTTGATATGATTTGAATGGCTCTTTGTTTCTGATGTGTCCTATTCTTTGCTATAGTTTCCATCAGTAGTGAGGGTGTAGGTACTTTAGCTCCACGTCTCTCCCTGTGATTTTAGGTCTACATGTCATATTTTCACACCCTACAAACTGATCTGTTTGAAGGTCTATGTAGGACTTGGCCGGACCATCCTTGGCAACCTCCCAGTTTATCCTCCGTGTTTACTACTTGTACTTTTCATCTAATGTAAAGGGCAGCCCAGTGCAACACGCTCCCACTATGTGTGGGGTCCAGGGAAGGCCGGACTTAAAGGTTATTGTACGCAGTCTTACACTAAATTTCTACTGGAGGCTGTTTCCATAGCTCAAACATATGGCAACAACTGTACTAGTTACACCAGGACTCCTCTTCACTTCTCCTCGAATGTGATCACTTATAATCTTGTCTCCATCCTGACATCCTCTTCTATATAACCTCATCTTGTTGTTGATATGTTGGGCTATATGACCTGCCACTCAACTCCATATAACACAGTTAATCTTATATTGTTTTATAGAACTCACCTTTACTTTGATAGACATCTAATATTTGCATATGCCAGTGTGGTGCCACCTTCAGCTTAATCATTCTAGTTTAATCATGTGTTACATCTTTACCTATTATGTGTTTGTGCTGCACACTGAACCTAGATATCTTGATTCTTTGCATTTAGGCACTACAGTGCCGTTAGTTCCACTTCAACTCATTTTTCTTATGGGAGCTAAACCTAAAGTGCATATCTTTCGTCTTACTTCTAATTATTATAAAACCCTTGCTCTCTAGAGTGCATAACTAACTTCTTAACCACTGCACTACTATTTTCTTCACTATCATAATATTATGTCAAAATTAACTTTCTTAAACTCCATAAACTAGGTCAGAACAATAGATAATATCTACAAATATAAAAAAGAAAAGTGAAGGGGAACTGAAGTTGGAAAAAGAAGATAAATTCGTCCTTACTGGACGCGAAGTAGTCAACTCTGGGACTCCGTTGATTATGCAAGTGTATAACTGAGTAGGGATTTATGATTATATTCTTATAAAAGAATACACCAACAATATATCCAGTGTAGTCTCACAAATAGGGTTTGAGGAGGGTAGAGTGTACTCAAACTTTACCCCTACCTTGAGAGGTAGAGAGACTGTTTCCTATAGACCCTCGCCTCAAGGTAACATATCAAAGAAGACTGAAAAAAGGTGAAGAAATCATAGAAAGCATTCTGAAAAAAAGAACAGTAACTACAACAAAATAGTGCAATAACCGCAGTACAAGAGATAGTGAATAGTGATAGATAAGAAGCTGGAGAGAAATTCCTGCATAAGATATCCTTGAAGTGCATTGAAGGTAATCTTTAAGCAATCCCTTTTTTTTTATACATAACATTCACACTTCCTATATTTTGAATTTATATTCTTTGCAAATTATATTGACAGATAGAGCAGAGTGGTCCAAACAATCAAAAATTTAAAAGTAATAATCAAATTTTTGGTCCATTATAAAGCAAATTTTTATGATCATACAGAAAATCTTGAGCCATCCTTTCCTTATTTGCCTGTACTAAATATTAGTCTCGTAAGTTACTGAAGCAGGTTTCCATTTGTTGATCCAACTGCAGATGTGAATCTTGCCATGGTCAAGCTGAAAGGCTCCTTGATTCTGCAAAAGAAATGGAAGATTCAATTGCTGTAAACTTGAGGTTTGTGCATGTCTTATTACTTTTCTTCGATAGCTCTTTATCCTTGTGTTGGTGAACTGGACGATGTAAAAGTTGCTCTCGTTCATTTGAAGAACTCTTCTATCTATTTTCATCCCCTGAACTTTCTGAAACAGTTCTCATGCTTTTAGAAACATACTGGAAGACACCTTATAAGCTGGTTTCGTTCTGCAGATAAATTTAGTGTCAGTCAGAAGTATTGATGGACTGCTAACAGAATCTGCTAGTGTTCTTGATCACTGAGCCTTTGTTCAGTTGTGAGGATGAGAAATCAACAGGCTGAAATAGAGCATCAAACTTCTATATATTCACTAATGAGAACTTGTTACTGAAATTTCAATGAGGGAACATGTACTTTGTCTTGATAAGAAGAATAAATGTGTGAGAAACTGATAATCCCACAAGAGAATGAAAAAAGTATTTAAAGAACAGAGTAAGAGATAAGTAGATGAAAGCATGTAACTGTAAATTCGATGTTGTACGTTTGATAACCTTTTTTTTAAAGTTTTGGTGTGATAAGTTGTGTTGTACCTTGACTAAACAATATCCAGATACGCTTCTACTGCAGAAAAGCATGGTTCTTTAGCTAAAACTGCTAAGATTTCTGTATATAAATGCATACAAGAGATCGATGAAATATCTACTAAGGTTGTCGAATGTTGGGGTGAACCAGAAAAAATTGGGTAGAGCCAGATCTAAGCATTGGCTAGGTAAGTGTTCTGTAGTAAGAGGAGTAGTAATATGAATCCCCTAAAAAATGGATCTAATTGCACACTGGTGATTGACAGATCAGGTAAAAGCTTGCAACTAAAACAAGATTATCAAAACTTTCAATTGGTGAATGTGCACTTGATTTAGTCGTGTTTTTGCTTCTTTGTGGTCTACTGATGCTTAGTAAGGAAAACATTATAAGTGAGCACACTTGATCTTAATGTAAACTTTTTGCTTGTCCTTTTCAGTTCTCGAAGGCTTGAGGTGAGCAGATTTGAATTGATTCTACAGGTTGGAACATTTTGTGTTGCCGTTGGTGCACTGGTAGCAGGTATTTATCCAACTAATATTAACCAGAAAAACAAGTTAAATATATCCATTATTTCTTCTTTGATATCTCTTCATGAGAATCGTTGTAGCCCCTTAGTTTGTCTGCAAAGACGTTTTTTGTGATACATATGTATATACAACTTAGATATACATAGTGCTAGTAGAATCCACGGGGCTTAAGAGGCACAGATGTATTTACTCACCTATGAATTATGATTACTAATTCGGCTTGTGTTTAGATGCAATGGATATAGCCCCACTATTGAGTTCGCGTAGAGGTTCACTTTTTTCAACTGATAGGATCTGTAAATAGATGGCTCTCTTAACACTTCTTAGATTCAGTCTGCATGGAGGTGGAGGGTTATTTTATATCATACATGTGCCTTGATGTTTTACTTTAATGCGTAATTATATGTAGTTATACAATTTAATGGTATTGTTTTCAGAATTTTTTTTTCTGAAATTTAGGAGTGTACCTTAAGGTATGTTCCGTAGGAAGGAAAATGTTTTTGGAAATATTATTGTCCAAATATTTTGACCGAGTGAAGATGAGAAAATTGGAAAAATAGTTAACTCCATACTGAACACACCCCAAATGCACAGTTTTTGGTCCCAGATAAGATATAGCTGGACTTTATCATGCACTAGAACAGTTCGGCATTCATAAATGAGCTACTTCTGTAGCAAATGAAGTTGCTAGGTTTTCAACGTCGTAGTCCAAGTCTCACAGATCAGTCATTGTTTTGACCTACGGTTTGTTTGGTGGCTTGAAAAAAATAAGCCTACGAGGTTGTCACTTATTGCTATCTGAGTAATCAGGTCTCATCCCTTTCAAGTTTTTCTACCCCTGCTACTAAGTGTCGTCACTATTTTCCTTAGCTTAAAAGCCACTCATGGTTTGAATGAAAATGTCATTCGCAACGAGTGGTTTGTACTTTTTCTGAGGGAAAATCTATAACCTTAGTTTCACACCTACAAATCAGTGCATCTGTAGGTTGAAGTAGGACATGATCATTGATCAGACCTTCTCTCGTTTTATCCTAAATGTGTGCTCGTATATATTTATCAACGCTATCAATACCTGGTCATGTTTAGTTTTTTAAATTTTTCATGCATATTCTCTTATGTAGATTTGTATTAAATGCTCCAAATAAAGCCTAATTAATGATGTAGAAATTCTAAACTCTCATAAAACTTTTGGCACCACTCTTGATGCATGCATCTTTCGGCGAATATGGTCATTTTTAATCTGATTTTTGTATGACCGCACATCCAACATCCATCTTATTTCTTAGCGTCTCATCTTGACAATTTAGTACAAATCTTAGGAGAGCCTGAAAGTAGAGAATGGATTGCAATTGAATTATAAAATACAAAAGATGGTTTTCTTCTTCTATTATAGTGCTGCAAATAGTTCATCTGTATAAAAGGATAATATTCAAATTGATACGCATACGTACTTATACGACATGTTATAACACACCTACTTTGGCTTTTGTACAGGTATATTTGGCATGAACTTAAGATCCTATCTAGAGGAACATGTGGTATGTTTCTTAGATCTCGAGAGCTCGTTATCTGTTATCTCCTCATCTTGGGAAAATATTTCTAGAATTTTGTCTTCTCATAATATATTTGTCTAATTAAATGCAGTTTGCATTCTGGCTTACAACAGCAGGAATAATTGTTGGGGCTGTTCTGGCCTTTTATCTCATGTACTGGTATCTCAGAACGAGGAAAATACTGTAAGCAACGGCTGATTCTGCAATCAGGTATGCTGGTATGGCGCCTCCTCACTAGTAATTAGTAATCCCATTGTCTTAATTTATGCGAGGTTGTTTGACTTCACACAAGTTTGAAAAAATAAGGGAAACCTTTGCAATACATGGTCAAACAAATATTCATTGACTATTTGTGTGGCTATAAATTATTTCATTTAGGGTAATAAGGAAATTTTAAGGTTGTTATTTCTAGTTATAGAATTGTCACATTTTTTTGAAACAGAATATGAAAGAATGTCATATAAATTGAGACAAAAAAGTAGTAATGACTTACTTCTTTGCAGTTCACATGAAATAATGATTTTCTTGGACTGGTAAGTACTTGTAGGTGGAAATATGGATGAAGGGTGATGACTAAAATTGGCTAGAACTCAGATATTCTAGTAGAATTAGAAATGTGGGATAAATCAGTGATTAAGTAGGTCTGCCATTGGGCATAACTTGCATGTCAAACGACTTCCATCTATCACCAGTTAGAGCAAACCTAGTTAAACACGATCGGCAGCTAAAGGCAAACCCATAATTTGAAATTCATGTGTTCATATAGTGACCTCGACTTTGATATACACTAATAACTGAATTCACAATCAAATATGATTTATGTATATCTGAGCAAAAGTTCTTGGATTCCAGTGAACCCATATGTCGTACTCTAGATTCACCTCAGCTGGTAACTTAACCGACCTATGTGGTTGACTCTCTAAGTCAAAGTATATCTTCTGTAATGAGTTTGGAATTGTTTGTTTTATGTGCAGGTGATGTAAATCTTGACCAAGATTCAGCTTTCAACTGCAGCGGGTGCCCAAAAAAATGCTGGATACTAGCATATTCTGCAGCATGTGTGGGTACGTAGGATCATTGTGCATCAATATGATGCTTCGCAGACACTGCCAATATAATGGCAAAAACAACAAAATTAGGTATGCAATGTCCCCGGTCAAGATCTGTAGGATTTGAGAGAGAAGGTGACAGTCAAATCTTCCTCGAGTTATATACCATGGGTGCCAATTAGGAGTAGCCATCACTCTCTTTTACCAGCTTGTTATGTAGTGTAGTATATCTCCCACTACTAGTTACCAAGACATCATGCATAGAAGATATTGCGTCCATAGAAGCTTTTATATGAGCTGAGAATCTATCAAAAATAGATTCTCTACCTTTGTTTGAGGCTATGTAAACCACCCTCTATCTGTCTCACGTGTGAAATTTCATTGTGTATGTTGTTGCTGACTTTTGTAAACACAGTATATGCTAGTGGTGAGTAAGTTGAACAAGACTGCCATTTGAGAAGACTTCTCTTATCGTCTTGTTCTCCCGAAATACGATCATGCAGGGCACTAGCAATTTATATAACAGAAATATGCGGTAATGGAATGTCAACAGGAAAATTCAATCAGCAAGAAGAATTCTTGCTACTGCACAACCAGTAAGTCGAACAACTCATCATAAGTAACGAGATACTTCTGCTAGCAGTTACCGCACTTGTTTTCAAATTGTAACAGCCCTGCTTTCACCTGAAAAAAGACCATCAGCTGGATCAACCAGAGAATCTGCCCACAAACTTCGTATGAGCACAAATCAACAGAAACACACGGCCAACTTTCTATTAATACAAGCAATGAAAGATACAAAACTTCGTCAATAAGGCAAAAAATAAAGGACAATGATATCCAACTTCCGCAAAGAATACTGTGGTACTCACTGATACAGGTTGTACTCAAAATCATATAATGCTTCAACAACGATACAACAGTGATCATCTCGAAAGAATGAAGAGGCAAACGAAAAAGGTATACAGGGAACCAGAAGTACCCCATGGTCTAACTTGTTATAAGCGTCAAATAATGGTTAGATCAAGATGGGGAAAGAAGACCACAACCTGATTCAATCAACTCTGTTTTGCTGGGTTTACAGATTGAGAAACTTTGACTGGCTTTGCGGTTCCATCAATCACAATGTTGCCTACTCCAGCTTCCATTGCCTCCCTCTCATCTTTCTCCTTCTCTGAGCCACCATTTTCAGTTGCTTGGAGTGTAGAATTAGTTTTAGAAGGAGAAAGATCCCGAGAGCGTCCAGTGATCCACGGATGGTTGAGACATTGAGCTGCAGTAGGTCTTTTCTCAGGCACAAAATCAAGTATTGGAACAAGGAAGTCAGCCAGGTCATGAGCATCTTGTTCACTGAACTCATACTTTTCCCTAAGCACTTTATTCATGGGCCAGAACCGCAATCGTCTGATATGTCTCAAGTCTCCACTTCGGTTGAAGAGCTCTCGCGAATAACGCCCACCTAAGGCAATCTGCATACAAACTTAAGATCACTTCTGCTTTTTTGAATGACAAGATTCACTCTCTCCTACTTTTCTTTTCTTTTTTTCATTCAACAAGAAAGATATTAACCAGAAATCAAAAATCACCTTGCGTGGCATCATTCCAAGAAGCTCCATCATTAGGGCCAAGTGATCCTGTGCAGAAAGGGCAACACAGAAAATATCATTGAACTGAACCAGCAATTGACGGCATTAAACTACAAAATTATTTAAAATATCTCCAGGAACAAAACCTGCCAAAAACTAAAAATGAACTGGTCTTGTACGAACTAAAATGCAATCATGTGAATATCAGTAACAAGACTCAATGCCATGAGAGTGACATGCAAATGTTGGCATTAATCTAAACCAGATGAAAGTCTACTGTGATTCACCAAGAAAGTGACTGCTTCACCATCCACAAACTCAACCAAATGATCAATTAAAAGATCCCAGAAGACTAATTGCTTAGCTGGTACTTCCAACAATCTATTCAGGCAAGCCTCAGATATTATGATAGTCAATAATGTACAGTAATGACATCTAAGAAGCATAGGAAGAACATATTTCAGATAGACAGACACAATTTGCATATTCATAGGAGTACTAAAGTAATGAATTCCGTATTTCTCCATTTCAGGTTTCAGGTTCCCAAATTCTTACTGTACCACAAATTGATAATTTAGTCATCATAGAAAGATCCTTCTACACTATCTACTGCAGCAATATTTGTTGGAGTGAAAAGGACAATTGACAAGGTGGGTGCATAAGAGAAGGTAAAGGTTATTCTGTTGGTGTTTATTTAAAGTTGATGACATTTACAACATTTTGGTTAAAGAGAAATGTAAGTAAAGATGGAGTAGCATGAAGTTCCTAAGATGAGTGTCGTAGAAATGTTGATGTTAAAACTGATATGACATCTACAATATTGAATACAAGCTATAAGTAGCACACACAAAGTATAAACTACGGTAATCACAAAAGATAGTTTCATCATATCCTACCTATACCTCCAAATGCTCTAACTCATAGGCGCAACACTATGGCAATTGAAGGAGCTACAAACGGATGAGATAGACTAAAAATAACATAGAAAAAAGTAGTCCCAAAAGATTCATACTTTCTAGGTATCAACTTAAACATAGCTAAGAATCGAACAGGATATAAGCAAATGATCATATAGGCAGTGCCCAACTAGTTGTATACTTGTATAAGTTTTGAAGCTACTCTCACTTTAGGTCTGAGTAGGGATAAGATAGAGAACCCCTTCTTAGACACGAAAGACAAACATTCTCTTTCTGGGGTGTAAAGGCTCTGAAAGACACCTATTTAGAAATAGAGCAACAACCACGCCTCACTCCCAAGCTATTTACAAATTGCACAAACCAGGAAAAAGTAATATTGCTGATCCAACTAGTTTGGGATTGAGACTTAATAATTGTCCGATTCAGTATTGTCAAAGCTGTAAAGCGCAAAACACACATGTTTTTTAAGTGAAAGCATAATTAAAACATGAGGTTTAAATAGAAAGAAATATGCTTATACACAAAAACAAGAATTATATGGCTAGATGAATTGACTAACTGCAATGAAGTAAAAGTACATCTGTAATGTTCAAATACCATATTAAATTTCTGTATCATCTGCCAAGTTGCAACTAAGTTTCTAATTCAAATCAAATGTCTAGCTTTCTTTTGTAAATTTCTAATATCTTAATACCTAATAAGCAATATGTATATCCAAAAAGTATAATTAACAATTAATATAGCATTTTGCAAACTGTGTTTTGTTCACTATTGCTTTTTCTCAAGATAACCTTGTAAAATAATCTAATTTGCAAATAGCTGGTTGCTATGTTTTCGGTAAGATCTACACCTCATCCTTTTAGCAGTTTCGCAAAAGCATTTCGCCTAAAACACTGGATTGATTGGCTGATTGATTTTGACACCACACAAGTTGGCAGATAAAATCAAGTCATTGTCTCTTTAATTCCGTTCCAGTGGTATCATCAGGGATAAATACCCTCCCCTTCACCACAGCTGAAGTTATATCCCATTGAAGAGGTATTGTTTTTAAATCAATGTTTTAGAAGAATGAGCAGCTGAGCTCCCAAAAATAGGTATCACATGTACAGATCAAGTCTACAAAACCCAAAACCAGAATGGAACATATATCTTGTCGAACAATTCCTTTCCTTTCCTTTCCTTGAACTTAATTCATTAATTTAGAAAATAATGAAATCAAATAATAATTTAACTCCTAAAATAAAGATCTACACATGCTTGCATCTAAGTGGTTAAAATATTGAAATTTGAAAGTGGAGTTGTTATACCTCGTCCCTGTCATAATTGTCACCACTGTGTGGATCAAAAAGAACATCACCAGTGGCAAGCTCAAAGCAAATGCAAGCAAAGGACCAAAGATCAGCTGAAGTAGAATATTTAGATCCTAGGATAACCTCAGGACATCTATACTGTCTTGTCTGGATATCACTTGTGAATTGTTTATACGTCCAGCATGCATTGCCGAAGTCAACTAATTTGCACGTAAGGTCCACATCAGTCAATAGTCTCTGCCTGATGGATCGACTGCCTCTTTTAGGTCTTTGAGTTCTCTGCTGCCCATCCCTTGCTCCGTCTGTTGTTGAGCCACTTTCACTTGCTTTAGTATTTGTCTTTCCTTCAACTGAGTCTTTATTAGGTTTCTCATCAAAATTAGACTTTTCAGGACTACTGGCTTCATTATCTTGTTCAGTTTCCTCAGAAGCTTCCTTGTCCGTACATCTTTGAGCTGCTCGCTTAGCCTTTTTCCGAATTTTCTTTTTCTGGTTCTTAGTCAGGTCACCATTATAAACCTTTACTTCCTTGGAAGCCCCAGATTCAGAGAGAATTTTACTTTTACTCGAAGGAAGAATAAGGGGAGCGTCTGACCTTGTTGGATCTTTACTTTGATCAATCATTGATAAGAGCAAAATATTTTCTGGCTTCAAGTCTGTGTGAATAATAGAAAGCTGACGATGTAAATAATCCAAACCCACTAAGATATGGAAGCAAATTTCTTTAACCTTGTGAATTGATAGCCCTCGATAGTCTGAGTACTTAATTAGAGTCAAAAGATTATCTCCCAAGTATTCGAATACCATACAAACATGCTGGCCATTGGGCCCGGAATGCTTAAAGTGATCCAATAGCTTCACCACACACTTCTTATCATCTGGATCTCCCTCAGCAATCTGCTTTAATATGGTAATCTCATCCATAGCTGCTTCTGTATAATGCTGAGCACTCTTTTGAACTTTTAGAGCAACAAATCTCTATTCCTCAGAAGACATAACCAACAATTAGCAAAGACAATCCACATTTCAAAGAATTTTTTGCAAAAGCCGCACAGAATTCACAAGAACCATAAACACTAGTGCACAATAAACACTACAATAATTGCTACACCGAACAATAAAAACTACAATAATTGCTATAATAAACCATAAGTTGCTACACCAAACAATAAACACTAGAATAACTGTAGCATCACATCTCCGTCAAAAATGAGAACAGATAACAAGTACTAAATCAAAGTATCTCCTCTCTCATACACATGCAGGCAAACAGAGAAAAACACCAACACCAATCTCACAAGTCTAAAATGCAGAAATTGTTATACTAGTAAACAATAAGTTGCTAAATAAAACAAACAAATACTACAACAAGTGCAGCATAATAAATATATTGTAAATGTGAACAGATAACAAGTACTACATCAAAGTATCTCCTCTCTCACACACACACTCTAACGTGGAAAAAATCAAACACCAAACTCACAAGTCCAAAAATGCAAAAGTAGTTATACTAGCAAACAAAAAGTTGCTAATCAAAAGGAACAAATAATACAAAAATTGCAGCATAAAAGTATATAGAAATTACAAACAAACAACAATTACTATATCAAATTACTATATCGAAGTATCTCCTCTCTCACACACAACACACACGCAAACATACAAAAACTGACACACCAGAATCACGAGTCCAAAATCTAAATCTATTAACAGTTAACGGTAAGTTGCTAAACAAAACAAGCAAATACTACAGTTGCAGAGTAATTAATATCACGAAAAATGCAAGCAGATAGTGTACAAATACTCACAGATTTTTGCGTATCCCAAGCGAGCCAAACAGTGGAGAAATGTCCCCAACCAAGCTTACTCTGAACTACATATCGTCCTTGTTTGAATGTATCTCCGATTCGAACAGCATGATAACCTCCACGCCTGTAATCTTCAGTACCTTCATCCTCCGATGTGTAGTCACTCGTCTCACTCCGCTCACCGCCGTTCCTCTCCTCCTCTTCCGCCATCGGCAGATCCAACAACCAACGTACTCCGACTAATCGGTACCGGCGAGCTACAACGAAAAACTGAAAACCCTAGCCGTAGTAGTAGTAGAAGAAGATTCTGGAGAAGAGAGGGAAGAATTAGGATGAATTTTTTATATAATTTAATTCGAGGGAAGAAACTGGAGCGTTTGTTGTTGTTTATTATTGGAGAAAATTAAAATTAAAATTAAAAATTAATATTTTAGTAATTTTTATTTATTTTTCCCTCGCTTTTGGATGAAATTAATTTTTTTTTTTTTTTTTTTGGTTTGTGTTGCCGGGAAAATAAAGGCAAATGAATACTGACGAAAACGACATCAGCCCTCCGTTGTGGCCCCTGAATATCATATTAAAATCGAAATTTTGAATATTATAATTATGAGATATTATAATATTTGATATATTATAATTTAAAATTTTATATCTATTAAATATTCTATTTATATTTGACATGAAAAAAATATTGATATTGCATATACTTCATTCCTTGTGTGTAGACTTTTTGAATTAACATTTAGAGTACGTTTAAATAGTGAGGTAAATGTCGTATATTAAAAAAAAAAAGTTGGGTACAAATGAAAATAGGCTTAACTTTGAGTAAGGTGATTTAAGATGTATAAGCCTAAGTCCAATGCAAATACTGTAATATTATTAGATTTTCTAAATAATATTAAATTCATATTACATATAACCTTATGCAAAATTTTAGAGCAATCTTCTCAATGTTTAATTAACTTTACAAAACTTTAGTATTTTTAAAATATTGATAGACGAACGACAATATAAATATTGACTCTCTAAAAAGAACGTGATTATATATTTAAGTAAATTTCATGTCGATAGAAATAAGTCATTGACCTAATGACTTGTTTATTGTGCAAGCTAGGCTCATATGAGAGAATATTGCTTCTTAGATGGACTATAATAACCTCCATGGTCCATTTAATAACTTAAAAGACTAAAATAGTTGGTCACTTAACTTGCTTAAGGGGGTAATTCATCATGTTTATTTTTAGAATGTCTGGAGCAAAAGTACAAACTAAGGGTGCGATTAGATGGTAATAATAGATGTAAATTATTGAAATTCAAAGTTTAAATTACTATAAAAATTAAAAAAAATTGTTAAATGATCTCCTTATTCATCTAAGACGTAATTGATATTTTTTTTAGCCAAAAAAAAAGATTAAAAAAAATATCTGACAAAATAGATAAATTATGCACAAGTTGATTTGGACATTCACTATAAATAGACAATAATGAAGAAAAAAGTATATGTAAATACTAATCCGTTTCTTGGACAAAAAACGAGGACATGATAATTGTATATTCTCTTCCCAATGGGATCCTACGCAGTTCAAATTTAGAACAGTCAAATTCTAATGCGAATATCCAACACCAGATCAGAACCAAAATTAAAAAAAGCTAGTTACATTGTTTTAAAAAAAATCATGTCATGGGCGATGTGCTATTTCTTTATATATATTTTCTTTCCTTTAATTTTCATGGTCTTGTGGAGCTTTTATTACTTGGTGGAGTATGAAAAACAAATTTTTCAGCTGTTATGTAAACATCTTTCTTGGTGGACATTACTTTTTTAACAATTAAGAAATTGAACAATGGGAGGTCTTCCTCAAGGGATCTTGTTAGAAGTGTGTTGATTGCTCATTGCATAGCTTGAAGGAGATAAGAAGATGAAAGTGATCTAAATTCGGAAAATATATTTCGCTTACTAATTAAACGTTAATATTAAAAAAAATCTTAAAAATGACTTTTATTTTATTAAATACGTAAACAAGGTCGTGTTATAGATGGTGAGAATATAATACATAGGACAACTATTTTAAAATAGTCATGTTATTCAAATAATAAAGTTTTAAACTTGAAATTGGTATATTAGCACGAGATGAAAGTGTATAATACAAATTTCACCAAAGGTTGTTTTGAGAAGTACTTCATCTTTACTCAAAGTTTTGAATTTGAATCTTAAAAATTCATAAGTCTTTAATAGAAAGTGTTTTACCTCAAAAATGAAATTTCGTGAATAGAGATGAATTAGGGCTCATAATGATAACATTACACCTCATAAATGTGTCAAAGACTAAATATATCCATGGAGCTTCAAATATGTGTGGATTGGGCCTTTTTCTATATTGGGCCAACACGTTTTAAAGAGTATGATTTACAAACATTCGCCTTCGAATTAGACATCATCTTAAACTTTTGACCTTATTTGCTTTATGAAAATACTTTAAGTTTAACAAATTTTGATTTTTGACCTTGAAAGTTTTATTACGAGGTAAACGAGATTCAAAAGTTCAAGGTCATCAATTTTTAGAGTTATTGGGTTTAATTTAATGTTTTCAATGATAATTTTGTGGGAGAAAATCCCAAATAGCCAATTTTACGACTTCTATTTGAAAATAAATATGCATTTTAAAAACTAATCAAATTTTAGTCACGTTTTATGTGCTCAAAGACACAATGTTCCAATATTCAATAAATTAAAATGCACCGTTTGATCAGAATACAAATTTCAGCGAAAATAAAGATATTATATGTAGTTCAATATAATTTTCAAAAACCATTATAATCGAAATTTAAATCTTAATATAGAAATAAAATAAATTATTATAGTAAATAATTTCATATCTTGGTGGAAAATAGACAAAAATAAAAATCAAAAATCCCAATGTGTCTATTAGTGGCTGCCACATTTTTTTGTCATTGCAAGGCACCGACTTTTTGTCAAAGACATCAATATTTTTCTAACTTGTATTATTAGACAATTTTTTTCCATATATTTTTCTAACTTGTATTATTAGACAATTTTTTTCCATATAATTAATAAATAATTTGAAAATTTACCTACTCATTGACTTTATGTTTAATGAGTGATCGTATTATAAACTTTCATGACATATAATAATGATAATGAATTATTATGCTAAACCTTTTTTTTTTTGGAGATGCCATTTGACTCATGCACGTGGAGGTTTAACCAATTATTAGGTGAAGAGATTTGACTAATTTTCAATCTAATAAGTAATAGGTGTTCATTTTTTAAATCTATTTTTTTTAATATATTTATAAAAAAAGCACAGGCAGATAGTAGCTTTTAGAGTTATTTTGACTTATAAGTCGTATATATAACAATTAACAATAATAATTGTTCAATTGTGACGCGGAAAATGGAATCAAAGTTTGTTGGAAAATGTTAGAATAGTGCGATTAATACTCGTCGACTGGGATTTAGAATTGAAAATTTATTGATTTCTTGGACAATCTTAAGTTGATTTGTAATAACAAAAGAGTTCACATCCAAATATTTATAGATATTTAAAGAATATTTTAACATAATTGTAAAATTTAAATAATAACTATTGAATTTTCATAAATCCACATACAACAAAATGAATTTGTCCTTTTCTATCGCCAATTAAGTTTAATAATAATGAGACAAAACGAACTAATTTGCAACCAACAAGTTTTTCAGAAGCAAACTATTGAAATTATTATTTTCAAAGATCTTGCATCAAATTAATCCGCAATTGCTTGAATCTCGAGACGTTCTTCGAACCAATCATATACTTTATTGAGATAGGCGGAACTACCCTTCTGAGAACAGTATATGAGACTTTCATCTCGTACAGCTCAAGCAAAAACATCCAAATACTAGTTGCAGCGGATATGGAATATCTATCCAAATTTTGTGGTCAACTTTTATTTACACAATTAGACTTTTCCTCTGTTAGTATTAAATATTTAAATTGATGTTTTGATTAATTTAGATTTATATTGTGTAAAACTCTTAACAAAGACCAAGTTGATGAAGACAGATCAAGTAGGACTGACATACTTATAGGCTAGCAAGTTTCTGAATATGAGGTGCACATAATGAAATGGAGGAGGGGGAAGAGGAGGGGGGGGGGACGAAGACTAGTTTTACTAGACATATGTAACTCAAGTTCGCAAGGTACATAAGCTTAATTTGTTACTCATTGTGTTATAGTTCGAAAGATAAAACTGTACCGTATATATATGTTATGAATTTGGATTGTGACACATTATTTACTATTTTTGGAAGACAAATTCAAAATATCTGATTAAAAGTGAAAGAAATTTATTTGTCCACCAAAATCCATAGGCGTTTTTACTAGACTCTAAAATGAAATTAATTTTTGGCCAATATAATTAAGAAAAGAAAATTAGAAATGAGTCCACACTGTTTGCCACTTAGGTTTTTCATAGTTTGTATTAGTAACATTCTTGATAGCCCAATTCAAAATAGATAAATTTATCACCATAATTATTCTATCTATGCATCTCATATTTACGATGATATATTGGATTAGTATCGAGAAAAAATAGTTATCATTACTAGGAAAAACGTTTGGAACTAGTAATTAATTTGGCCAAACTTTTAAAATTTATTGTTATTTTTTTAAAAATAGGTTTTATCAGAAGTGGTTGTTAATAATAATAAAAATACTTTTGGATGGTAGCCTTTTTGTTTGACTATTGAATTTAAAAAACATTTTCGCAATACTAGACAACAATTTGTTTTTGATTAAAATTCTAAAGTGTTTATTATAATTTTTTCTCGATGATATCTACTTTTATTGAGAAACACTTGTTTGCTCAAACACCTCAAAGATATCAACATGATTTGTAATGCATTGTGTGAATGGGCCCTGAAGTGCATGATTCGACTTTAGTCGGAGCTCCAGTATAGGCTTTGGACTCCAGGTTAGAAAACAAAAAACAAACACCCAAAATATCTAAAACCAATCAAGTTACTTACCTTATTTAAAAATTAAAAAAAAAAAAAATAGTGGACCAAAATTAGCTGGTAGCTGATGAGTTGGATGTTAGTGCTTAATCACAACTAATTAAGGTTGTCTGAAATTCAATATATGGAAGTATATATTAAATATTCAAATGACTTCTTTGTGTTGTTAAACATTTAATTTACATAGTTTGATCTTAAGCATGTGTAAGAATCATAGATAATTCAGTCAAACAAGTTAGGTCTAATAAAATTGTTATTAATTGAGTTGTAAGGTGTTTAGATTAATGAGAAAAAATATGTGAATATATTTTTGGGACAATTAAATTGTCGATTAACGTATACACAATTTTAAACAGTAATATAACATTTTTATTGACTTTTACTTTGCTAAAAAGAATCTTTAGATAGTGAAATTTTATGATACTATCTCAAATTTTACTTGTAGAATTTGAAACATAAACATAACGACTATATTTAGTTACAAAGAGTGAAAAGTAGTTATTCATGAAGTAATTTTTTTTTTCAAATATAAACATTTCATTTTTATAACATTCATTAATCCGACTAATACATACCGGAACAATTTTAAATTCCTATCGCGCATCTTGATTTTTATTGATCAACTTTCACATATAGCAAACACAAAATTCATATTTGTATGATATAACAAAGTTTGCATAATTGCGCCCCATCGCAAACATAAATATGTATAAGCCGTTATACATATACAAAGAAACCAATTGTATAATTCGCTATACATATACAAAAGAAAGCAGTTGTATACAAATCAATTGTATAATTTTTGTATGTATAAAACGAGAAAGAGAGAAAGACAAAAAAAATTGGGTAGATAAATACTTGTATTGTATAATTATAGAATCCGAAGCCTAAAGGGCAAAAATAATTGTCAAAAATTCTAAATGAGTATATCAGTTTCTTTTCTAACCAAAAGGGTAAAACCGCTATTGATGCAGCGATTTTGTCCATATTTTTTTTTTCTTTTTTAAAAAGAAAATCGCTGCCAATGCAACGTTTTTGACGGATTTTTTTTAAAAAAAAGTTAAAATCGCTGCAACAATAACGTTTTTATAAAAAAAAATCTTTTTTTTTTAAATAGCGATTTTACTGGGTAATTTTTTTTTTTTGGGAAATCGCTGTGACAGCGATTTCTCCACTTTTTTTTCTTCTGTCTTTTTAAAATCAATGCATCTATTAAAGTGATTTTTTTTAAAAATTTTGTGCCAAATATTTGTAAGTGATTTTTTTTAAAAAAAAATCTGCCAATTTTTTTTTTAAAGAATCGTATTAAATATTGGCAATTTTTTTTTTAATCAAAATAAAAATCGCATTACAATTGTTAATAAAGATTTCACTTAATATGATTATAAGAAATAAAATGGTAGCACTATTTTTTTAAAAATAATTAATTAACAAAAGTAGTTGCCTAGTTGCCATGGTTTTAAAAAAGAATAAAAAATGTTTCACAGAAATCGCTGTCTTGGCAGTGATTTTCCAAAAAAAAATAAAAATAAAATTTTCCTCTAAAATCGCTGCCTGCATGGGCAGCGATTTTCTTGTTAAAGTGAAAAAAGTTCGGACAAAATCGCTGGTAGGTCAGCGATTTTGCCTTTTTGGTTAAAAA
Source organism: Solanum lycopersicoides (assembly GCA_022817965.1). Taxonomy (NCBI): domain Eukaryota; kingdom Viridiplantae; phylum Streptophyta; class Magnoliopsida; order Solanales; family Solanaceae; genus Solanum; species Solanum lycopersicoides. The sequence continues at coordinate 69,285,965 of CM040628.1, read as the reverse complement.
AGAAATACCCCTTTGAAATTTTGACAATTATTTTTGCCCTTTAGGTTTCGGACTCTATAATTATAAGTGTATAAGACCAAGTTATATGTACTTGCAACTGTATATACAATTTTTTCTCGCTTTATACAAGCAGAAACACAATATATACATTTCGTTTCTGTTTGTATAAGCGATAGAGGCGAGGGTGGCGAGCGAGATCTGAGAGAGGGGAGAGGGGAGAGAGGAGAACGAAAATATATGTATATATACAATTTTTTCTCGCTTTATACAAACAGAAACGCATTTTATACATTTGTGTTTGTATAAAAGTGAGAAGGTGCGAGCGAGAGATGGAGCGAGAGAGGGAGAGTGGCGAGCGAGAGTTTTAGGGAGAAAGGTGACTAACAAACAGTTTGCTACGATACACAATTAAATCAAAGTGTGGTTATATCATTTAATTTGATTTATTAGTTTGTCATTATATATAATTTTCCCATTTTTATTTGTATTTTTGCTTATAGAGTTTGCCACTTAACCTTGACGTGCTGGCAAATATTAATTAGCCAAGTAATAATTTAGTCCAATTTTTACATATTAACTTAACAAATTACTCCTATTAAATATGCACACACATGCATATTAAATTCTATACATATGAATACGTGCTAACCCTCTACTTCTACATATTGACAAAACAAAATTATTTAGATCCCGACAATAGACAGAACATTTTGGAAACAAAAAAGGAAAGAATCAATATTATTATCATCTATTAAAAAAAAAAAAAAAAGAAGCAATAAAGAAAAACGTTACAAGGAAAATAATCTAGATTAATTATGTAGTTGTACAATAAAACTTATCGTTAATCTTATTTAGTGATATAAACTAATGTTAAATCACTAAAAGAGTTTGTTATGTACGAAGCAATAAATTAGTGATCAAAGTTTGTAACTAATTTCAATTTGCTTTTAACTTAAAGAACTATAGTGTATGAACTATTATATATACGTAAATAAATAATACATTTTTGTTTAATTGGCATCTCATCTTCATACAAAAAATGTTACAAGTACGGAATTTTAAGGCTAAAACGACTCATTTAATTTGTGTGACAAAATTGACATTTATTGATGAATAAATAAAACTAAAGTATTTTTTTTTTTATAAAGTAAGAAAAATTTTAATAATTTGAAGCTTTTAATCTTCAAGCAAGTCCAAGGAATAACAAATTTTCTTGAAGAGGGGTAACTTGTCTTCGAATAAAGGAACGAAGACATCGATACTTCCGTCTCCAACGAAAGACGGTATAAGAAACATCATGCCTTCTGTAGGAAAATACGAAGGCATGAACATGTACGGACACCCCGTACCAAAATCTAGGTCATAAAATGGGAACCTTAACCAACTATCCACCTCGATATTTGGGCAAAGTATGTGCTTGTTCATGTCCGCGGTGGGTACAAGATCTTCTTCTTTTGCTTTAGTGTTAGCAAAGTCAATAAATGATCTGAAATAGTTGTTGTTTACTTTTGCAATAGCATCATGAATGAGTTTTGTTGCGTGTGACAGAGGTTCTCGTAGTAGTTCTTTCACTTTTGTTGTTGGGAATGCCCATAGGACTAAGTTGCCAAAGTACTCATTGGGTACTTTTGGGTTCAACCTAGTTCTACCATTGACTGAGATTCTTATTTGGGTTGACTCAAATCCACTTAGCCCGCGGGCTTTGGTTATGACCCTCCATAAATGTGCAAGGAGACTTTCAAAGGTGCTATAAGGCTTGTTATTTCCATTCATTGAAGAAGCCTTTGCTTTAAGATTCGCGAGAAACTGAACAGTGAAATGAATTTTGTGTACAACCACATCTTCAGATATATGATGAACTTCATTGAGTGAATGTTCTTTTTTCAACTTAGACATGAATTCAACCCCTTTATGTTGATACTCGATAAGAGGAGAATTTCGAGGGGTGAAAATAGTACGGTCATGCAAAGGAAGAGGATTGACTCTGAGGCCTCGACAAGCTTGGCCCCATGCAACCAAGAAGTTGCTAGTTGAATGACCATCTGCTACCGTGTGATGCGCTGTAAAACCAACAACTAAGGAGCCACAAGTGAACCTAGTTAATTGGACTTGCACCAATTCTTTCACGTCCTTCAAGCTAGGGTGTAGGCTAAGCAAAGAAGACGAAGGCTTGAAAGGCATTGCATGATCTAGAGTGCTACTAGCCGATGCCTCGACAAATCTAACCCCTTCATCATTAAGGAGAATCACTTGATTTTCATGTTCGTCTTTACCTAATCTTCCACCCCACTCTCGATAAATAGCTAAGGCTTTTCGAAGACCTAATTCAATCGCGGTATTTGGTGGGGTGGGAGGGTGGTAGGCATATATGATAGCAATTTGAGCCTCATATGTGGCCTTATCAAAGACACTAAGAGGAATGTGGCTTGTTGTTGAAGGAGGAGGGGTGTGTTCATAGAAAGGCTTAATGATTCTTGAACTTTCTACTCTAATCTTCATGATTTTTTTATTTTTTTTTTAAGTGGACAAAGAAATTAAGAAGTAGAGAACAAAAAAAAAATTCTTTTTAGTTTGAGTTAGTGGTGAGGGCATACTTGGGTATTTATAGAAATACATTATGAATTCCTATTCTCCTTTTGATTGTTTAATCAATACGTGTATAATTTTTCTGTACATTAAAAAATGGAATAGAATTAATTATAAACTAAGAACAAATGAAAAATAAAAAAATTGGATGTGTTCAAACTCATCAAATACTAATTAGCCTGAGTCCAAGTGATTAATTGGTCATCATTTTAAATTTAAGGTGATACCCTTTAACTTTTTCATTTAGAGTTGATATACCCCTTGTTATAAAAGTGACTCATATATACCCCTACTTATAAATAAATAGCTCACATATACCCTTTGCCTCTAACGGAAATAAAAAAAATAATTTAGTTTTAATCTAATTTTTATTTTTTTTCTAAAAAATATTGTAAATTTAATCCTCGTCAATTTTTTTTTTTTTACTTTTCATTTTGAATCAATGACTAATTTAGAATTATTATTTTGATAATCAAATTTATTTATATTTCACTAATATTCCTGTAAAACTTATTGTGGATGATCAAAGTTTTTTTCTTCAAATACAAAAATTAAATTACAATATAGACAAAAAAGATAGTTTAAATTTTTTTTCTTTAAATTAAGGAATGAAAGAAAAAAAATAAAATAAGAATAAGAAACTCAAATAATTATAATAAAAAAAGTCAAAAAATACTTTATGTATGAAAAAAATTAAAATATACGTTGAACTTTGATAGAAGAATCATATATACCCATAAATAATTTTTTAAAAAAATTAAAAGTAAGAAAAATATAAATTTAAAACTATTTTTTTAACTTTCATTAAATAAAGGGTATATGTGAGCTCATTTTGTAACGGCAGGGGTATATGTGAGCCGTTTGTATAACGGTAAGGGCATATATGAGCCACTTTTATAACGAGGAGTAAATTAGCTTCAAATGGCAAAGTTGAGGGATATATCAGACCCCTTTCCATAGTATTTTTAATTGAATCATATTGCAATTATATATCTTTTGCCAACTTAAAAATTTGTGTGATATGCAGTCTCCATTTAATATAGTGCCTATAGGCTATATGTTAATTACGTTATTACCAATAATTTGTTTACATGACCAAAAAAATAAAATAAAAAACAAACGTACGAAGTAAGTCATATTTACACAAAACATATGAAAGAGAATCGTTTCACAAAATTATGCAATGTAGCCTTTTCGATACAAACGTTTATCGTTGGCCAAAAAAAATAGGGAAAATTACACGGATAAGTAAACTTATACTATTTAATTACTCATTATAGTTATAGTTTACTATAATTACCACTCGCGACTAACATTATACATTAATTGCGTGGGCTGACTTCGAGTTTGTATAATTAGTCATGTTTGTATATGTATAATTCGTCAGGATATACAAATAAATATGTATAATATACAACTTTTTAGCCTATATACATATACAATTCACCTCTCTCCCACTCTCCTCCCTCTCTCGCTCGCCTCTCTCCTCCCTCTCTCAATCTCGCTCGCCTCTCCCCCCCCCTCTCCCAATCTCGCTTGCCATTTATACAAAAGTATATATGTATAATATACAGTTATATACAATTATATACATATATAATTCACCTTTTTCCCACTTTCTGCCCTCTCTCTCTCGCCTCTCTCCTCCCTCTCTCAATCTCGCTCGCCTCTCTCCTCTCTCTCCCAGTCTCGCTCGCCTCTCTCCTCCCTTTCCCAATCTCTCTTGCCATATATACAATTACATATGTATAATATACAATTATCTAACCAATATACATATACAATTCACCTTTCTCCCACTCTTTTTCCCCCCTCTCTCTCCTCTCTCCTCTCTCTCCCAGTCTCGCTCGCCTCTCTCCTCCAAATAACATGTAGCTACAAATTGTAATTATCAACTATAGCTATAGAGAGTAATTAATTATTTTTAAGTGGCTATATGTGAAAGTTTCCCAAAAAAATAATATAAAAAATTAAAACACATAGAATTTTTTTAAAAAAAAATCAAGTAGTATATTATAGAATTAATATACAACTCTTAAAAAAAAAGTCACAAAATAGGAGAGTTCTAGACATGAGTCGTGACCGAAAAAATAAATAAATTATTTTATCATGAAGCCAGAGTCACCGCATATTGTTTCAACTTAATTAAAATATTTTGCTGATATTTTTATTTTATGTTTTGAATTATTTGAATAAAAATATGGACACAAGAAACCTATAAGGATGGCTGAGTCGGTATAGTGAAAACTCAAAAGCAAATTTATACATTATATTTCTTTTATATTAATTTACGTGACGTTTTTTAAATTTTGAGATTTAACTAAATTTGTTTTTGATCATGATATTTTTTATGGATTTTTTTAAATCTTTTGAATATTCAATTATTATAACTTATAGTACTTTTTACGTAGTTTATAAATATATAAATTTTATTTTAATAAAATTGAAGATTTCTTACGTAAATTATCAGTCAAATTTAAATTATTTGACTCTAAAAAAATAAAAAATTCCACATAATTTGTGACAGATCGAATTGTAAAAAAACAAAAAAAAAGTTTTTTTTTTAACAAAAAAAAGATGTGAATTTATGGTCTTTTGATAAAAAATATATATATAAATAATTAATTATTGGTGCACCCATCTTTTGGGTGCATCAGGCATGGTATAAAATATTTGTCATGTTGCATAAAATTGTCATAAATTCTCCAGTAATTTACCGTCTAAATTTACATTAGAAAATCTCATTTTAGCGATAAAATGTTCCATATTAAAAGTGACTATACAGAGTGTTAGGATTTAAAATAAGATATTTTATTAAAGATCGGAGGATATTTATCATTTCACAATATTAACAATTGGTGCTTGTTAAAGAATTTCACACTGATCAGTTATGTGATATGATTGTCAATAATTTACACCTTTTACACTAATTTTTGAGATTAAATTAGTGCATATCTTTACAAATGTGTATGCCAAAGCATAACACATTCAAGTTCTTGATTTTTCTATTTTGGATCCTCCAAATTATGTTGTTCATGCTAACTTCAGAATCTTATCGAATGGATAATCTCTTTATATAATTTGGATAATTTCCACCTCTCAAATAAACTCAAATGCCATTTGTTTATGCGTATCAAATATCACTTTTTGATATATAATCAAACAAATAAGCAAATTAGTTAAATATATCTTTAAATTTTTTAACACAGGAAAAATTTTCAATTTTAATTTTCTCCATAGTAACACACATGCACACCATATATATATCAGAAAATCAACCAATTTATGCATGTTCTATTTACTTGAGCAAAAAGTAACTCGAATAATTACAATTGCTTTAAAAAAAAGTCACTAACAATCAAAATTAATTAGAAATATATGCTATATTATATTATTATATTGCCATTCTTTTTCTCATCAAAGTATGTAAGAAATTTTTAGGTGAGACTATATTTTCAAAAAGAATTTCACAAAATTTTGCCTGACGTTGATATACAAGTGTTCAATTTAATTAATCTCAACTTTCTATAATCACAACTAGTTCAACAAATTCCATCTCACACGTCTAGCTCCTCCTATTGTTTATACAAAGTATATCTTTCGTGATAGAATTATCTCCTAAATATCATTGCAAAATTACGATTTAAATAGAAGAAAGTAATATTCTATAAAAAATTATGTTCAAGTATATCGCGTAATGAATCTGGTCCATTAGTTGATTATATGCATGTATCACACAATGAATCTGGTACATTACTTGGTTGTTCTCATTCCATTAGTTAGTTGATCGGTTAGTGCTTTATTGGTGATGAGCTGACATAGTTTGTTAGGATTCAGATATAAGATAAATTGAAGCTATTAAAACTAAGCACTACGCTCATTTCAATGTTACACACAATAATGATTAATTTATAGTCAGCGCGCTAACTATAAATTAGAGCTATTAAAACTAAGCACGACACTCATTTAAATGTTAACACACACAATAATGATCAACAAAATTTCATTTCTCTCCTCTCTTAGCTTTGAGTTAATCAATGGAGTTGCATCATATTTCTCTATTTTAAAAATTTTAGTCGCTAACTCGCTAACTATCTGAGCACTCCCCTTTAATTGATGAGAGTTTGATTTCTCACCCTATAATCAAACATTTTAAAGAGATGACTTGTTATAATATGGTGCAGAAGCATATGAAATTAAACCATCTTTTTTTAGCAACAGAAAATAAAAAGAAAGATTGGAGTTTTTTTTTATAAAAAAAATTATTGGATGATTAGTGTGTAGTTCTTCTATTTTTTTTTAATTTGAAACTTTATGGTGATAAATGTTTTTTTGAAGCATAATTATATTGTTTATTCAATAAATTTGTTGGGGGTATAGTTGATCAAAAAGCTGATAGCAAAGATCTGTCATAGACTCACATTAATCTTCGCACAATTTTATCAAACTTGTCTTGAAAATAATCATTCAATTAATTTTTGGAGAAACTACCTAATTATATGAATAAATATCATATATATTAATTGTTTCAATAGTTCGAAACCATTATATTTCATATTATTAATTAATAATTTCATATCAGACTTCAAGTCATATATACCTAAATACGTGGTTTATACATCTAGATATATATTTTTTGCTACTAAATACACTGAAATCCGAAGAAGGGGAGCAAAATTTGTTTGTTTATCTCAGGTACATATTAATCACACTAGATACATGTATCGGTATGCATGTTGTGTGATTCGAGAATGGCAAGTGACTATATTTCCTAGACACATGAAAATCGACATTGATATTTTAACCTCATATATTATGAGATATAGGTACCTAGACGCACAAAAATTCTGATAAAATTTATGATAGCGCAAAACTAATATATATTTAAATAATTAACTCGTAAGTTAGTGATGAATTTTATGCAACGTGCTTTTGTTTCATTCATTTTGACAAAGTTTAATACATTTGGCTTCCCAAAAAATTTCAAGTAAAATTATATAAATCCTTTTAAGAAAAATACTAATTCGAATTGTATTCCACTACCCAAACCAAAAAAAAAAAAAACTAATTACAAAAACAAATTGAATATGTTGATATTATTATTATTTTAAAAAAAAGGGTACTAATATATATATATATATATGAAACTAATGAGATATACATGGAAATTCGTATTTCGTGGTAGAAAAAAATAAAAAAGTAAACATAGTTATTTTATCATCCAATTTATGTGATATAATTTTTTATTTATCTCATCCATTACATATTCTGATCTTGTTTGAATTTTTTTTTCGCAATTCTATATGTAATACTTGACAAAAACAATTAATTTGACATTAGGCAGATTCTTGTGTTGACTTTGATATTTTTATTAGGGGTGGCTATGAGTAATAAGAACAGATAAAGCACTATACATAAAGTTGACAATTAACATAATCCTTCAATTGGTGTAGGGTTTTACTAATTTAGGTGAAAGTCAAACATAGCTCTCATATTAGTTGGATTACCTATATTTTAAGATAACAAATGTGTGTTAGGGCAGATCTAGGGTATAAATCGTGATTTTTTTGAAAAACTAATGATTTTTGTGAAGATCTTATATTTATATTGAGAAGTTAATTAGAAATATAAGTAATATTTATTGAGAATTTAATAACATAGTAAATTCTTGATCTAGGAACAAAATTGAAATTTGCATAAACGCTGATCTCCTCAATGAAAGTTTGATTCCGCTTGAATACTTATATTAATTTTATTTTAATATTAGATCATAGAAATTTTATAAACTCCAAATTCTAGATTGCTTATTAGTGAATGGCTGTAAATTTCAATTATAGCATATTAACATTTGCACTTAATATAATGTTGATATTCATTTTACAAAATTTAACATTCATGTTAATTTTAGTTGGCTTGATATACTTTTTTTTATTTTTTTATAACAAGGTTATCAAAACAGGCTAACTTATTACACGCAGAAGACTTATACAGTTATACTTGCAGCAAATTCTTTTGTTCATACAATTGCACCCAGCAAATTCAAGCATATTAAAACAATCAAACTTTAACCATATGTCTGAACTTGTGGATGATTGTTACATATTAGTTTAAATATAATGTTGACTTAATTTTTATTTAAATTTTATTATCGTATCGTTAAATTTATCGTTAGATAATAATGAAAAGTCTTATTTCATTAAATTATTGATTTAGTGCGAATGCATCGTTTCTTTAGTGTTCTCACCGATTTTTGTGTAAAATACATCTCTGATTGTTTTGTCACTCAACCTACTTAAATAACTTAAAGACTTGATCCCGTCTCATTTGGAGAATGAATGACACAACTGGATTGGGTTGTGCGTTTGAAAGCATGGTTTTTGCTAGGAGCGGCACAATCAAACTTAACCCGCCTAATCCATCAAACCCGTTTAAGTTTGGGCAAGTTGTTGACCGACTCATTTATTAGCTCAACCCTTTTCAATCCAACACATTTCAACTAATTGAGAACTTGATTGATATCTAATACGAATTGACTCATGAGAAATCTTGTCAAAATATTATTGAAAAACTTATTTTTTAATTTGATATGTTATATATAGCCATAATAAAGAAAAAAAATATATTTTTATTAAGTACGAAAATAGTTTACAAGAACAAATAAAACAATTATGTTTAGTAAAAAATAGATTGAGTTGAATCTTGACCCGTTATATAAACTTATTATCTAACCCGTTTTGAGCCAACTCTTTTTAACCTAAAGCAAATGTGGGTTGAACTGAGTTTTGACCCGATTGTCGTTTTTAACTCATTATGCCCTCCCCCCCGACCTTAACCCAACCCGTCCAATTGCCACCCTAGCTTTAGCCTCCCTCCTCCTTTGACGTCGTTCATTACTTGTGTGACGTTTGTGTTTGCTCGTCGTTTAGGCTCGTTTTAAGACTCTTTGGACCCAATATCACATTTATAAGCCCAATAGAGTTTAAATTTATAAAGCCCATATCCACTTTTTTTCTAGTTCACACAAAACTCAACAAACATAGGTTTGCCCATATTTCTGTGACCGCCACTCTCCGCTTTGCTCCTCCTCTGTATCTCTTTTTCCGGCGACCGGCAGCCGGCAGCTCTTTCTTCAGCTTCGTAAATTGTGGTAATTAGTTTCATCCATACTTCTCTATAATTGCAATATATAGAGCGATTATAGCTGTGTTTTTTAGAATTAGTTAAGTTTATGTTGTTCTTTTCGTTATCAATTTGAATAATTTTGGCTGTTTTTTCGTAGTTGTTTATGATTTTTACATGTTTTTTGAAGTCAATATACATAAAAAGACACTCAAACTCGGTTTCAATGTCTTCAAACAATACATCTTTGAGTATGCACGTCTATACATCCCAATTTGACTCTACTGTGGCAGTTGAACACTGTAGTTTTGTTACAAAATGATCATCTTGAAACCTCCAAAATTTACGTGTAAGGGTGTCCACGAGACAGAGTGGGATGAGTTTGAGTGATGTCCAGACTTTGCTATATGGAAGTTGAAGTTTGAGATTTCTACATGTTAATTGAATTTTTACTGGCTGCCTATTTGATGAATAGTTCTGAATCTGTGATCGTAGTATTTGTAATGTAACTCATGAATCTTTTTAGGTTGATCAAGGATTTTTATTAAGGTATAATTTGCATTTTCTGGCTACCAATCTAAATAATAGTGGCTCTTTTTTCATTTTGTTAGTAGTTTTACAGGTAATTTGCATTTTTACCTGCTAACTATGTGATAAAATGGTCTAAAATGGTCAATATGTAATGCTTCCTGTGTAAGTAATGAGTTTTCTTTTGTGTCTACCAAGATTGTTTGGACAGAGATGGGTGCCAAAGGGAGGAAGAAAAGCATAACTAAGAAGCTGAAGAAGGGTGCTAGCGAATTCTCAGCTTCTTCAGTTTCTAAAGATAAAGCTGCTGACTTTCTGGTATGTTCCTGGCATATTAAAGTTAGTAAAGCTCCTCAATGCTCAAGAAGTTCTTAGAATGAGAGAACTGCTGAGAACAATTTTCCCCTTCATGTTTTTAGTTTCTATCTCTCCCTCGCTGAGCCGAAGGGTCTATAGGAAACTGCCTCTCTACCTTCTCAAGTAGGGGTAAGGTCTGCATGCACTCTACCCTCTCCCGACCTCACTTGTGGGATTATACTGGATCTGTTGTTGTTTTTAGTTTCTTTCATGTTACATGTTAGTTTGTCTTTTTGGTATATATGTTTGAAATGACTCAATGTGTGTTGTGATGGTCGAAAATTCTTTCTTTCTATTTGATTGTTGGGAGATCGTTAGAAGATCTTTGCTATGTAGGACAGGGAAGAACTTAAAGGAAAAAAATGGAGTAAATGTTTTGTTGGCTAATAGATTCCCCGACATTTCATGAAACTAGCTACCATTCTTAAATACTTGTAGGTCAGTTCTAATAGAAGTAGCCTATATGCATATAATATCCTGGCAAAGCATGTAAAATCTTCATCTTACAATTGAGATAGAATTGTTGACTTTAGAACATTTGTAAAAGAAAAATAGTTTCCTGGTTCTCTTAGTGCTTCATGATCTAAAACAAAAAGATGTAGTTACATATAAGGTGGAGTACTTGCCACGAGCTGACATCAACACCATTATTTTTTTTAAAAAGAAGATATTATGGATTACTTGAAATATTTTAGTTCTTTACAAGAGTGATTTCATGTGAACTTTGGTCTGAAACTCTCATGAGAGATTCCTGATTAAAAACATTTGGAAATAATAATGGAAAACTAAATAGATAACTGAAATATCTTTAGAATAACGTAAAACTTACTTTTGAAAAGAAATAGATAACTAAAACATTTCAACATACATTAATTCAAAATTGGTACTCCTTCAGATCCAATTTATGTAGACACTATTTCTGTATTAGGTCATACAAAAAGATGACATATTCTGTGTTTCAAAATAAATTAAATATGAACTTCCCTTAACGAGAAGCTTCTATAGCCTCACAAATGTTATGTCATTTTTTTTAGAAGGAAAGCAACAAATGCTACTGCATGTTTTTAAGACCACAAATGTCATAGCATGTTCAAAAGTTAAAAAGCCATTAAATTCAAAAGTCCTCCTTTGTTTCTTAGACTCCATGTCGAGTCAAACTATGTCACATTAATTGGAACAAAGGGAGTAGCTGGTTTCAACTTTCAAGTGTCACTAAGCATGGGTCACGCGTCAATAGATGTGGCAATGTTGGTATGTGAAGTTCAGCCAACGAGTATCAAGTCATGCTCAATTATTCTCCACATACAAGAGTATGAGTTGTTTCGATCATATAAAAACTACATTGCGTGTCGTTCCTTTGTCTTCTGTAGCAAACTTTGGTATCTTTGCTGTAGTCCATCAGCAGATCTGTTGTATAAGAAACGAAGAAAGAAGATGACTTTTTTTTTTTTTGCGATGGCATGCTTTTTCTGACTTGTTTTCCTTATATGTAATAGCCACTGGAAGGTGGGCCGGCTAGAAAACTCCCGAATACTGAAGTACGGGAAAGTAAAGCGACAATATTGTATATTGGAAGGATTCCACATGGATTTTATGAGAATGAAATGGAAGGTTTGCATTTCTCACATTGAGTTTTTACGTCCCCCTTCTACGCCGTTTTAGCTTTTGCATCACTTTGTAACACTACAAAGTTAAATAACTTTCGTTGTGCCATTTTCTGCTGTTGTTGTCTTTAGGTTTCTTTAAGCAATTTGGTACAATTAAGAGGCTTAGACTTGCAAGGAATAAAAAGGTGAATACTCCTACTGATTCCTTATCTTTAATTTAATCAGTGTAGTTTCACATCTTTGTCTGGTTTTTTCTTCTTGATCTACTTTCATCATACGCTTGTTGTCACAATCTGACCTATGTTGCTCGGGCTCTTCAAAATGTCAACGGGTGCGTGTCGGATTCTCCAAAAGTAGTGTATTTTTGGAGAACCCGACACGGGTGTGACATTGAAAGTGAAGAGTCCACACAACTTATAATCTGCCAACTTAAGACTTAGAAAGACCCAAGCTGGTTGGTATGGGCTCACTCAAGTACCTAAAAGTGATGGATTCTTTTTATCATCTATGATTGGTCATAGTATTTAAAAACGGATAGCTGCAGTGACTGTTGAATTTAGAATATGATAGGGCGTGGAGCGTAACTACAGTATGATTCTACATGTGAATATTAATGTTCACTATTTCTTGCCACATTTTCCAATAAAAAGCACGCCTTCACCAGATATATTCTTCTTTAAAAAAATAGAATAGATATATCTCTTCCATTCCTTATGGGATTTTGAAGTCTGTCATCGATGAAGCTAACAGATGCTCTGGACTTGTTAAGTTCCACGTTAAGATTGATATATATATATATATATATATATCTTCAAAGTATTTAAATTGTGCTCCAATTGTTGGAAATTACACAGAAATTCTTGTTGTTTAGGCATGTCAAGAAAACTATCCATAATTTTCAACAATATGGCCTCTGCAGTAAAGGGCTTCGTGTTGGATATATCCTTCAATTTTCTAAGTCCAGAATACACTTTTACTTTACTTATTGTCTCTCTACGTGGTAATCTTTTGATTCTTCTCTTATTTCCTTTTTTTTCTTTTGTCTTTTCCTCATGACAGACAGGAAAATCAAAGCATTTTGGCTTCATAGAATTTGAGTCCCCTGAGGTTGTTCCTATTCCTGAGTAATTTAGTTTATGCACCCATATTTAGAGAATCCATCTGTTCATTTTCTTTCCATTAATCTTTATCTTGGGTTTTTGGACAATTGCAGGTTGCTAAAGTGGTTGCGGATACCATGCATAACTATTTATTATTTGAGCACTTGTTGCAAGTTCGTCTTATTCCTCCTGAGCATGTTCATCCCAGATTGTAAGGGTTCCATTTTTTAAGCCAAATGTTCATTTTAAAATTTCATATTTCTTGGTTCGCTTTTAAAAGTACAAACTCTTTTCTTCTCGTTCCCCCCCTCCCTTTTTTTGGGGGGTTGAGGGTTGGGGCTGATACAATACTGTCACTTCGTATTAAATTGAATCTGCTCCCCTTCCTTGACTCCTTGCTTAGAGACGGTAATGGCTTACAAAAGACTATATCAGCTTGCTGAAGTGGTGGGTTGAATTGATGGAAAATAGTCTTTTCTTAACCAAATGCTCTTGGACTAAGATTCCAAGTGATATATAACTTTTACCAAGAGATGGATAAGAGTACCACGGGCTTGAAATGCTTGAATATTATCAATGGAAAAGACTAACCTGAAATATTCCACCTTCAGAAGGAACCTGATGACAATCAGCAATATTGTGGCTGGGTCAAGTATAAAAAGGGATGTATTTCTAAACTAGAGTCTAGAGAGTTCTCCTTTCTGAATAATCTCAATGACGTGTGTTTCCACAATGCCAGTTCTGCTCAATGGAATTTACCATTATGTTACATATAATGTATAATTGATGTCATTTTCCTTGCAAAATTTTTGTGCATTATGATTGCGAGTGAGTTTGGCATCGAAAAATCTGCTGCATATGTAAGTGGTGTCTTTAAGTTATCATCTTTTTTTCCTCCTCTTTTTAGGTATGGCTCTAATTTCTTTTTTTTTGACAAAGGTAACAGTTTCGTGTATTAATCTTCAGCACTAAAGGCTGGGGTCCCAAATTTACATCATGGAGCTACATACAGTTGCGTGTACTTAAAACAAAAACTAAACTAGATCCTACTTAATCTTACAAAGGACCTAGGATATCTCTAACCGCTATAGGATCATCTACATACTCCAAACTGTACCAATAGCAAAAAGTGATTGTGCAGTTCATTTTAATCCTGTGTAAAGGACTACTAACACTCTCAAAACATCTCATATTTCTCTCCTTCCATATGGTCCACCAAATCACTGCTGGGACAATTCTCCATCTGCTTTGGTCTGTACTACCACTGCCTTCATTGTTCCAGCTTTCTATAGCCTGACTTGCCCTTTGTGGCATGGTCCAGTTTGTGCCCCTGAATATGGTAAATAAGTGCCACAGTTGCTCTAATTTCTATATTTGGTTCTAGGTGGAAAGGTGTGAACCGCTGGTACAAACCATTGGACTGGGTTAAAATTGAAAGGAAGCGTCAGGACAAGGTAGTGTTTGATCTTGTATGTGTGATTCAGATATTTACATGATATGCAAAAAATTGAGAGACATTTCTTTTAGTTCTATATGAACTCTCAATCGCTTTTCCATAATTGTGCAAAGTTTGAGATACATTGTTTTTTGAACTGGTTTAAATGTGAAACTTATGGAGTGATGATAATTATCCAGGAAAGAACACTGGAAGAGCATAATAAGTTGGTTGGAGAAATTCTAAAACGTGAAAAAAAGAGGCGAAAGAGGATCGAGGCAGCTGGGATTGATTACGAGAGCCCAGAAATGGTAAAGATCAAATGTTCTTTATTACATTTCACATTTATCTTGCAAATTCTACTTATTTATGCATGTTTACTAACAGGTCTAGTAACTACCTGTTGGCTAATTTGGCAATTAATTGGATAGGATTTCCATTACATAAGAAATGACTAATGTTTTTGAGCATGGTATTAAGAAGGAAATAAGTACCTAACATGTCAATTAGAAGGAAGATCGACACAAGGATGTTACATGCATATGCAGATAATTTCTAAGCCTATCAGAAAATTACAGAACATCCAAATTTAGGATTAGATTTAGAAGACGGAATCCATAAAAAATTAAGGAATTTTCTTGTATAAACTCGATGAGAAAATAAAAACAAGTTCCATAAGCACATATAACACTGCAAAGAAGGCACTGTGATTGAGAAATTTGTTCATACTTAACCACATTTATCAGAACCAAAACAGCATTTTAGACATGTGAGAGGTAGCAGTACCTGATGAATAATTGAGTTGCGGACAAGTTGGACACGGTCATTTTATTTAAAAGAAGAGGTTTTCAGGCATGTTACTTAGTACATGACAACTCTGTATGTTTTATAGTTAAACATTGCACGAAAATTCTTCCGGGTCAAAAATGTAGAAACGAGGCTCGGTTATTCTTCTAGCAGATGAAAAAGAGCAAGACAGTTGCAAAACTTCTGGAATTAGTCTAAAGAGAAGCATAAAATTGATTTTTAACATTTACAATGTGATTTGCAGGTGGGTGCAATTCAGGCTGCACCAAAGAAGATCAGGTTCACGGATTAGATCTTTCTTAAGTATAGCTCGTGAGCAAAATAGTATCAAGTAGATTACTATGTGTATGCGCGGTGTAACCGAGAATCAGATGAACAAGCACATTATTTTGCCGCAGAGTGAACTTATGATGTTGTCAAAGGCTCATTTAGCTATTGATAACAGTGGATTTCTTTTATTTTGAACATTTAGAAGAGAAAAAAGTGGTTGTGTAACTGCAGAGAAGACAAGGAAGAATTTGACAATTTTGGCTATTGATTGTATACCGTGAATTTATCTATCATCAATTTACTGTAAAGCATTTGTCATTTAATTTTTGAGTTGACAAACTATGTTATATAATTAGCTCATGCATCACTATACCAGACTCCAGAGCGTTTATTTTTCTTCTATTTAAATCGTAAGTGCGTCCAGGTCAATTTCAAACTGTCTAGAGCCAGTTATTGAGAACTTCAAAATATATCCCTTTGTGACTAGAGAAATAAAAGACAAAAAACTGTTGGCTGAAGAAATTGTTAACAAAATTTTCATTCAAAATCAAATGGTATCTCTGTATTGATAATATTGTAATACACGTGTTGAAATCTACTTTACAAGAAATTTAACCACTACATGAGTATACTATATGTGGTACTAAGACATTGTCTGAACAAATAACAGAACTAAGGCCATTACTATGAAAGAAATCTAACTCTTGATCGACCGCGGTAAAATAAATAACTATAGGACACCGGGCTATACAAAAATGAGAAAGAATTTAGCAGTTGACTTCCACAATACCAAACTGTTACAAGAATGAATAAGTGCCGAAGACTAATGCTTGCAACACGAAAGTTAGAATGACGCTTAATATCAGCGTGTAAGGGTCGTCACGTGGTGAACTGTTACCGATCTGTCCTGCATTGACATACTCAGTTTTCCCTCTGCTCGTGGTAGCAGAAACATTAACAGCCTGCGAACCTGATAATTGAACAAATTGAACAATGGAACATGTCTTAGCTTAACTCGACAACTGACTAAAGTTATACCGTATGTAGTAGTATAATGTGTTCTATTAAGTTAGGTCAACCATTGAATGGAGTACATGACTTACAATCGTAATTGGCCCATCCAATCCGTTGTCCAGCCAGATCGTAAACAATAATCTTGTCTTTTAGAACAAGGTCTGCACAGAAATATAAACGTATGAATCAACAAAAAAGAAGAGAAGAAGATCGTGTCCATCTAGAATAGCATAATCATTAAAAGCAAATGCTTTGTTGTTTGTAAAATGTGAAATATGGAATACGTATTATGGATCGTGAAATGATCAAAACCAGTAGATGGTAAAAAGGAGATCCTGGAGGTGAAAGCAATACTGGGCATGAATCAGGTAAAACGTCTACCAGGTGAACTCGTTAATGTTTATGAATAGATTCTTCTGGTGCTAAAGTTTTTTATGTGATAGTCCCCTTTAAATTTACAGGACGTAAACGAATCAAAATCAACCGCTTTATCTCAGCAGGCGGAAATCAATGAAAGAGATGGTGTCATGAGAAACACGAAACGAGGGAGTTAAAAATGAGATCAGATGCAGGGGATTACCTCCTAAAATTGTCAATCCTTGACCCGAAATTTTCTGAAAGCCCATGCACCAGACAGCAGCACCACCCTACAAAAGCAAAAACTATACTGAGTGCGAATCTATTAATGTGATAGATTACTTCTCACAACAAGATTGGGGGCACTAAAAGAATTAAATAGATTTTGACCACAGTGGCTGGTGAACATATTGGTATAGAATACGCAACAAAGTAATATGTAGCCGACATATGACGAATATCTCTCATTCTTCAAAATGAATATAATTGGAAGTAAAGCTTTGAGCAGGTCAACATGTTTAAAATATACCATCATTAACGAGTTTGAAGAAAAATCGACTTACAATGGAGTTTTGCTGTATAAGGTAGTCGTCACCCCTTAATACCATTGTTGCACCACCGGCAAAGTTCAAACTCACCATGGGAAATATATCACCAACGCTGCACAAAAGAAATAAGTACTTGTCAAAGTTTCAGTACAAACTAAACTAAACCATCAGAAAGAAATGAGACTGGAAGCTCCAAAGTTCAATTGTTTTAGAAAACCTGGAGGTGGTTAGATAACACTGGTTTCCCCTGGCAACAAGAGGGCGCACATTCTGTGAAACAGCCTGACTGACCTGCACGAGCACAATATTACGAGTTATAAGGAGCATTCACGATGATATAGTTGATACTGGTGAAATGGATTCAAGTGAAGTTTTTCCCAGTATTTGTGGATGAAAAACGTCAGTGATCTAAATCTCAAGTGCAAACAAATCATAAGATCCCTCGAATGATATAACTTACAGCATTAACAAAAACTTCATAAGCTTCTTCAGCAAGATAAGCCAGAGTCGTTCCGGAATCAACTATGGTTCCCCTGTTGCTTGATGTTTCAAATACTTGCGGACTAATGGCCAATGTCTGCCCATTGAGAGCAATAGTCTCAAGATTCAAGTTGTAATGTGGCCTGGTGAAAGAAAAAAAAAATGTACACATAAGTCGGGATATATGTGAAAAAAACAGAGGCAGCTGACAAATGGCCGGTCCAATTCGTATTTATAGCCAACCACAAGAATAAGTACACAACTCAGCTTGTCCGTATTTACTTTGGGGCAAAGAATAGGAAAATCAAAGCTCTATTAGCATAGGCTTATACATTAAATATACCGTCTGATCACATTTCATTGGAAACTCGATCAGTTTCAAGAGTCCATATGGTAACAACGATTATTAATTAATCAGAAGCGAGGATTGCATAATTCAGCTCCCTTGGAAAATTTGCATGATTATTGGGAAAACAAAGCTCAAATTACTAACAACTTAAAAATATGAAACATATCCCCACCTAAATTGCTAAGCAAATTTTCTACTTCCCAGCATCAATTTTAAATTTTTACGTCCCCATTTTGCCTTTAATGATATCTTCATACAAGAACCGACATGATTTATTGTAGACTCCACTAGACACAAAAAACAAGAACTTTTATACTGAGGGATATTTTAGTAGTTCCGCCAAACAAATTCGGCCGAAGTAAATTTTTCTTAAAAATAACTTTCAGATCTCAAACTCAAAAACTGTACATATAAAATCAAAGAAAAGGAACTTTACATAAAGATATCCGGGTAAAAGAACTTATTAGCCAAATGTGTAACTTTCACTGCTTCTCTTTTTATCGTCTTAGATGAGATTTGATTAAAGGACTACCAAGAATACCTTTACTATGCCAATATTTGGCGCAGTTCAGTTAGCTTTGCAAGAAATTTTCGGAAAGAAAAACTGGAAGCAGTCACGAGCACCAAGAAAAGAAATGAAGTTACGCAAGCTCGCCATGAAAGAGATAACATACTGTGATGGGACAAGTGGAGTGTAAACTAAATTTGGCTCCACAATCTGACCTAGCACCAAGATACCACCCCCGCCATTACTTCCTTTCAAGCAATGGGAAAACACATTCGGGGTCACCCCTTGGGAGGAAAGTTGTGCAATGACCGACAAGCCCTGCTGCCCGAATCCAAAGATCCCATCAATTGCTCTGTCGGGTTTAGTTAGGTCACCTGTCTGTGATGTGCTACATCTGTGTCATAAAATCCCAACAACAATAAGGTTAAATACTGACACTTAGCGGAAGTAACATATGCTACCTCAAACAATTACGATGAATTATAGCTTACCCGAATACAACAGGAGCAGACGAGTTTGTCGTCAAAGAATTCCCCACGATTGTATCAAAATGCATTAAATCTGCTACATAATAACCTGATGTCCCACTGCCATCACCATATTGGAACGTGTAACCGCACTGGTTTCGTGTAGAACACCCAGAGTCAGAAGATTGTTCTCCAAGAGCACATCTTTGGTCTGAACATGAGATCGGTCGAGCTGTTGATGAGCTTGATGGATCAAAGAATTCTAACTGAATCTGCTATGAAAATCAAATTTAATCAAGCGCTTTTCTTACAACTGTATGCTCAAAACCAAAATTCCCACACACTCAAAATTTGCAGGAATAATAATATCCAAACCTGAAGTCCACTAGATGTTGGGCAACCATTACAAGATGCACAACTAACCCACAACACATCACTTCCAGTATCAATCTGCACATAAAATTCCTTTGGAGGGGAACCCAACTGAACTCTTGTAAAGTAAAGCCTGAAACAAAATCATACTAACATTCACTTTGATGGATACATAACTTGTAAATCAATCATAAAACTGCTACAAAAAATGATTAATGCCACTACATCAGTAAATTGACAAAAAAACAAGAAAGACAACGTAAACAAGAATTCCAAGGCCACAAATCCACCTTAGTGCATACTCAATCCACTGAGAAAAAGGGATTGAAGTGCAAGTATTAATACAGTACTATACAACTAACAAACCCAAGAAATAATCAACGAAACAAGCTTTACCAATTACTATTTACCACCAGTTCAAGATTCTTCATGTTTTCCTTCAATTCTTAAAAAATAAATAAAAAGAGAACTACCATATTTCCAACATACACTTCTGCCAAAGAAAGTACCCAATACTAATGAAATCATCAACAAAAAACAACAACTACTTTATCAGCTAAATTCATGTAACAGATCGTCAAGAGTAGTTTTTGAAACTAAAATCATTATATCATCAATAATATGCAAATAAATAGCAAAAATACAGTCAAAGACACTTCCCTTTTTCCTTAAAATTCTTTACTAAAAAAAAACAATAAAAGAAAACTATCCAATTTCCAACATAAACTTCTGACAAAGAAATTACTGTTCACTATCATCCAACTCATCAACAATCAATTACTCCTTTCATTTCAAATCGTTTGTCTTACTTTCCTCGTCAGTCCGTTTGTCTTAGTTTCCTCTTCAGTCCGTTTAAAAAACATCTCTTTCCCTTTTTGGCCATCTCTAATTCTAACTATTCTAACTTTGCATACGACGTGTTTAAAATCACAAAATTAAAAAGTATTTTGGTACATTCTAATTATCTTTATTTCACCACGACAAGATTCAAAAGTATTCTTTTGCTTACTTAAACTCCATTCTAGAGAGTACTTCATTAGCTAAATCTCATGAAACATATAGTCAAGAGCAGTTACTGAAGCTAAAATCATAATATCATCAATAATATGCAAATAAATAGCAATCCTTCAATTCTCAAAAAAGAAAAACTAACCCAATTTCCAACATAAACTTCTAACAAAGAAAGTATTCATTATTAACCAAATCACCAAACAAAGCAACTGTAAATTTCATAAAAATCTCATCAAGAACAGTTCTTGAAGCTAAAAAAGTACGTTATTATCAACAATACAGAAATGAATAAACACAAAATAGAGTTACAAAAAAAATACCCAACAAGAAATGGATCGTAAGTGCCTTCAACTGGAAAATCAACAACCCCATTAGGAAATTGCTGCAAGATTCGTCCATGTCTAACCCGGTCACGCGCTTTCAGTTGACTCAATTCAACTCCATGACTCGTCGGAAAAGCCCTTTCTAACTGCAAAGTCATCGTCATTCCGCCGCCACCCACCACCGCCGCCGCCGGAGAAATTACACATAGAAACACCAAAAACACCACCGGTGACAACATACTCTACCAAATTAATCTCACCGACAGCTAAAATTTTATCTATAAATTGTTCAAGAACATATCAACAGGAAAAAAATAATTTTTTTTATCTATTATATTTATAAAGAATGGTTTTTATTTTTTCAAAAATATTTTTTTGTATGAATAAAGAACAAAGAGAGAATAATAGAGGGAAAAAAAAGTGCTCTGTTTTTGCTGCTTTTGAGAGAAAAAATAAAAAAGAAAGTGAAACGATAACAGAAGTTTCCCAGATGGTTATATATATATATATATTTATATTTTTAATACGTTATCTTACTTCAATAATAACGTATTTAATATAATATTTATATCAAATTCAATAATAACGTATTTAATATAATATTTATATCAAATGAGTTTTATGAATAAAGTACTTAGAATAGATATCTTAATAACAGTTGTGTTTTATTTTTATATATCGACATTCACATTACGTAACATATTATGTGAATGTGAAATTTGTATTTATAATATTTTAAATTTGGTATACGTTATTTTTAATAATAGATAAATATGATATAATAAGATATAAATTGCTTAAACCGATAAGGTATATAACTAAACATACATTAAAATTTATTTATCATGTGAGTTATTATTTTATTTTTTTAATTTTGTTATTGTGATTCTCTATTCCTCTTGCGTTAGTTGAGTAAAAGTTCATTTTGTGGGATTTAATTAGATTATACTCTAAGAAAATTCTATATTATTTTTTAATTACATTGGGATCGTAGAGATTCTTATTATCTCTAGAAATTTATTCTTTTATTCCATTGGATTAGTAGAAATTATAATAAATATAATTTTATAACTTTTTAAAACAATTAATAAAAGTAATAGTTGTAAACTAGTAGACTTCTTGTTTGCTCGAGTAGAAATATTTTCGTTTTTTTTTTTTCGTTTCTCTCTTCGATAAAATAGAGATTTGTAAATTGTAACAATGATAATTATGTTTTTGTATCATTTTATTTTCTTGTCTAGAGAGTTAAATTAATGTTTCTTTAATAATGTTATTTATTATGTTTGTTTTTTGTACCCTTATTACGAAACTAAATTATTTTTATTTATTCTAGATTTTATTCTTCCGTGAAAACAATTACTAATGTTTGCATCAAGATCTGAATTACATACCTTATATATTTTCTAGTGAAATTTTTTCCAAACTTTATTAACGCGGAATATTTGATAATCGAAATATTCTAAAAAAATAAGTTAGTGAATTTATTTCCTGTGGTAAATTGAATAACGTGGTAAAGATGGGATGTTACGGGATATATTTGTAGGATATTGTTGAAAAATAATGCAATTTAATTTGGACATTAGATTAAAAAAAAAAAATGCTATCCGTCGAGCATAATAATAATTAAAGTTAATTTTTCTTTTTGGTTGCTTTAGAGAGAAATATTGTATTATTGTTCCACTAAATTGTCATATTGCATGAGCTGTTCTTTATTAGAGAATATATAAATATAATTATAGTAATTTTTTATTTATGAAACAACTCAAATGTGGAAATATTGAGCTTGAATACCATGAAATCTATAATTATCTTTCACAAATCTATTAAGAAGAAAGACAATCCAAATACTTTGTTTGTTTAAGTTACCCTCTTATTATATTACATATAAGAATAAATATAAATATAAGGGTAAATGCACAAGTACCGCTCAACCTACGCCTGAAATTGCAGAGAAACACTTATATTACACTAAGGTCCTATTACCTTCCTAAACTTATTTTATAAGTAATTTTCCACCCTTTTCGGCCTACGCGGCACTAGCTTGAAAAAAAGTCAACCAGCATTGGGCCCACAAGATAGTGCCACGTAGGTCAAAAAGGGATAGAAAATTATTAATAAAATAAGTTTAGGGGGTAATAGGATCTTAGTATAGTATAAGTATGTCTCTGAGATTTTTCGGGTATAGATTAAGGGGTATTTGTGCACTATCCCTAAATATAATACTAACAAATTTTATTTATTTATTTTAAAAAAAGAACCACTACTAGATAGAAAATGATTGGAGAAGAACAAGTAATAAACATAAAAGATTGAATAATGGTTCATTCCGCTAGTAATATTGAAGAAATTAAATCCCATGAGATATATCGTTTGGATATTCTTATTTACCTTATAAGATATGTTATTAAAAGGAAAATTTCTTTGTATTTCCCACTTTTTTGGTAACGCTAGAGAGGACTTTTCCTAGATATTAATTATGATATTTATATCATTTCTATAAGTTGTAGATCCTTTTTTCCCCCTTCATGTATGATTATTGTATGTGATAAATTTTAATCATTTTTTTCTAAGAATATACCCTCCACTGTAAATTGTTCGACATAAATTCAAATTGATTTTTGATCATTCTATTTTAGATTATCATTATATGACTCATCTTGAGTTTAATAACGATATATAGTTATTCCTTTTGAATATAGAATTCATGAATATATCTCAATGTAGTTATTCCTTTTGAATATAGAATTCATGAATATATTTCGATGAAATTATTATACTTCAATTTCTCTTAAGACACTTGCAAACCTTTATAAGAATCTATCTACTCAACATATTTTACTATTCCCTAAATTTACCTCTTCCTTTCTAATTTTTATGAATATAACTAAATCTTTGTCATTTGTTATTATTGGCTTAAACAAATTAAAAGAAAGGATCTTTTGGCTTGTGCTTGAACTAAATCCCTTTTTGGAGTTGTTTTTTAAAAATGAAAAAATATTTAGTAATTAATTAACTAACATATGAAAGATGTGACTAAATGTTTTCTTCTTGTTGTTGCTAACTAGTATATATGGTTCACTTTTATTTAGTCCCATTGTGGGACAACCCTCCATGCTAAGGAAGTTAAACTTTGATCCAAATAATGGTCAATTCAAAGCTCAAAAAAGTTTACTATAATATAATTATTATTCCATATTAGTAACTCAAACCAAAAAATTTAAAAATAATAAAGAACTTTTCTTTTACATATTGTACTTTAAAGTGTTTTCAACCCAAAGTTCAAATTTTGTAGTTCTTGTTGTATGACTACTTAGCTTTTTTTATAAAACTAAGTGCTCAATTATTTGCATGTTTTAACTTTTTTCAAGCTACTTTATTTGGCTTTTTCTCAAAGAAAAAACAAAATAAATTAAGAGTCACAAATCTCTATATACTTTTTCTACATTATCTTACATTACTTTTGCAATTGTGGGATTATGTCCTCAAAGAAATAGTAGGATTTAAATTCTATTGACTATTGTGCCCTTTGATAGCTTTGCAAAATTTTGGGATCAAGATTCTTGGTGGTCAGTATAGGTGACAAATGAACGAGTTGAATTGAATTTGAGCTATATATCAATCCAAATTTTAATCTCTTAAAATGAATTAAATTAATAAATAGACGTGTCAATAATCAATCCAAATTTAAGCGGAATTGAACATGTTATGACTTCATAGGCTAGTTTTCTACTTCTTGTGACTACTATGCCCTTAGTAGCTTTGCAAGATTTTATAATTTCTAATTAAAACCAAATGCTCTTTCTTTTCTTAAGTTACTTTTGCTTTGTGCTTTACAAAATGAGGGCTCTCTTTTTTAAGAGGACTAGTGGAGTAGGAGGACTACCCACTTTTTGAATTTCTTTGAAAAGTTCGATTAAATTCGAAACTATGTAGATTTAATTTGTGTTGATCTAAAAAATAATAAATAATTTTAATACGAGACTAAAATACAAGATAAACAAGATTAACTAGAAGTTCACCACATACTTTTTTTCCTACAAATTCTTTTATTTAAGATTTATGTTATATCTGATGTCACTTAACAATCTATCAACAAAAGGAAGTGGTGAAGTTTATGAAAATTTGAAGGGGAAATTTTACTCAAATATAAGTTTGGGAGCCAAAGTGTCAATGAGAATAACTCGTTTGATGACACAAAATTTGTTTCATATTATATTATATACTTTTTGGGGGAAAAAGAAGAAGCTAATGTATGGTGACAATAATCATATTTGTGAGAGAGATACATAAAATAAAAATATACATAAAATAAAAGGAGCTATTTATCCATCTAAAAATGATTGAAGATCTATAGCAGCCAAAAAGTATTTTTAAAAAATAAAAAATACAATTAAATAAAGTTTCTTTTATATAGAGATATATATAGAAAAGGTGATCGATAACACTTAAATCAACTTACATTATTAAGTTTAATTGTAAATGTTTTCAATATTATTAGGCCAACCTACTTCAACCCTTGCTAATTGCTATATAATCTCTTTTAGAGATTAATTAGTCAAACTTCTCTTCCAAAAAAAAGTAAAATAAAACAAATAAAAAGAGAAGAAAATAGAAGAAGTCGCCTTCTAGAATTCAAAATTCTATATATCTAACAATATAATAAATTATCAGTATATCTTAATCTATTATAATAAATTAATATTTATTTTGAGTTAGATAAGTAATAAAAAATATCAATATTAAATAAAAATATTTATAATTATCTCTTAAATGACTTAATATTATATGATTTTTATATCGTCGATCCATATAACATATAATCTAAATTCTAATTCACTACGAGTCTACGACTTTACATTTTCAATACGCAACTGCATAGTTTGTTTCTTACTTTAAAAACAAATCTAATAGGTGTAAAGATTTAAGTCACGTATGTGATGACATAATTGAGATAGGTCAACATATATTCTAAGTACAATGATAGAAGTGACTTAAAATAGTAGTGTCAGAATTTAAAATTTTATTTTTTTAAAAAAGTAAATGGATTATAATAAAATTTATATTTCTACATATTAATAGTATTTTTTTAAAAACAAATAAACTTCAAATAAAGAGTTTAGATCTGAATTCGACGGTAATTTAAGCTTTAACTACTCTTCCTACGTAAGATAATCAAAATGTTATAAAGTAGAAAAGATTCTATCAAAGTAATATTTAATGGTCTTATAAATTCATATGTGTATTATATAATAATTTATGATTGAGATCTATTTAAATTATATACACATTTTAATAATAAAAACAATAAAGTCGTCAACTATTTTTTTAAAAACTAATAAATAAAGCAATTAAGTATACCCTAGATAATATTCTCAAGAAAAAAATAAGATTTATGAGAATATGTGGACTTCCCGATTTTTTTACCCGCCAAACCTCGTACTTGAATTGAATTTTTATAATTATAATAATTTTAAAGAATTCGACATTTTTGAAGAATCCGAGTAAATATAATTTCATAATTATTTGAAAATCTCCAAATACGTTTTTTCTTAAAAAAATTTGTTATCATGTTCTTTAGTTGAATTATTATTTAGAACTCAATGATTTTTGTAAGTTTGATATTTTTTTTGGATAGTACTTTAGAATTTGGAGAAAGCATGTGTAAAATTAATCATGAAGAAGTTTGGTGGATAAAAACTTGAAAGTTCGCATATTCCCGTCAATCTTAATTTTTTTTCTTAAAAATATTAGTTTGGGTACACTTAATAGCTTTATTTGATAGTTTTAAAAAATAAAAATAGTTGACAACTTTGTTGTTTTTATTATTATAATGAGTATATAATTTCAATGGAGCTCAATCATAAATTATTATATAATACATATGACATGAATCTTTAAGGTTATTGAATATTACTTGACCTAATTATACTTGAGATCTTTATCCGTAATAAACACTGCCTTTGATTCATATTAATTACTTTTTCTTTGTTACATGCAAATTTAAAAATCACACAAATATGAATATATTTACTAATTTACCCCAAGGAATATTCTTTTTTTTTTTTTTGAAATTTTACACACTTGTTTATACTTTCAACAAAAATAATTAGTCTTTCGGGATGAGTCAATTTATTTGGAGGGTGATTATCCACGTAAATAACTCGTGATCAATCTTGTTTTAATGCCTTTTGAGTTGTGTATATTGCATAGGTTTTGCCTAGTGTGATTAATTATACACTATTACACAATGGAGGGTTACCTAGTGCGCACAAATTGAAGGATAGAGACTGTGACATAAGTTATAGCGATTACGGGTTATTTCGAGGTTCGAAAAAATCAAATCAAATAAAAATAATTACTTGTAAGGTAAAATGAGAAAAAATTAATTAATTCTATTTTAGTTTTGTAAATCAACAAATAATTTGAAATAACTATTTATGATAATGTGAACAACTAATATGAGACAAAGAGACTACACTTTTTGTCTTTCAGATAGAGATCTTAAGTTCGAGACCTAAGTATAAAATCAACTCTGAAAATGCGCTCTTTAACTTTCAAAATTAAATTTTTAATACTAATTCGGATTAATTCGACTGATTTAATACAAAATCACCTTTGATAATGCGCACTTAACCTCCCAAATTAAATCATTTCTACATAAATTTTAATTAATTCAATTTTAATACGAATACTAAATACTGAATACCAAAAAGAATAAGAATTTTCACTCAAGTCTTGTATTGTCTTGTACTCTTTTAGGGAGTCCGGAGCCTAAATGAAAAAAAAAATTGATAAAAATTTCAAAAGGGTACATCAAATTATTTTTTTTAACCAAAAGGGTAAAATCGCTATTGATGTAGCGATTTATTTTAACGTCGATTAATAGGTGCAGTTTTTTTTCTGAAAATCGCTATCCCTGTAGCGTTTTTGCAATTTTTTTTAAAAAAGTTTAAAATCGCTGCTATGACAGCGTTTTTATTTTTTAATAATTTTTTTTAAAAAAGAAATTGAGGCAGCGATTTTCCTAAATTTCTTTTTTTTTTAAATGATATAATTTTTTTTTTGGAAAATCGCTGTCTTGACAGCGATTTTAATGAATTGACTTTTTTTTAATAAAGAAAAGAAATCGCTGCAGCGATTTAGAGAATTTTTTTTAAAAAAATTAACATTTTTGAAATGTTGGCAGCGATTTATGTGAACTTCTTTTTTTTTTTTAATTTTGTTAATACTTTTTTGATTTTCATTTTATTTTATAAATATTCAAGCCAATTGTTATTTTAAATCGTATTATACTTTTTGTATTCCAGCCAATTTATAAAATAAAATAAAAATTAAAAAAGTATTGACAAATTTTATTTTTTTTAAAAAGGAAGTTCACAAAATTTACAATTTCAAAAATGAGAGTTGAAAGAATTAAATAAAAATATTTTAAAACAAAAAAAAGAAATCCTTTGAAATCGCTGCAAAGACAACGATTTCTTAAAAAAAATAAAATTTCAATCCACTGAAATCGCTGCCAAAGTAGCGATTTTATCTTCTTTTTTTTAAAAAAAAAAATCTCAATTCAATATAATCGCAGCCAAAAAAATTCTAAAAAGGAATTAAGGAAAATCGTTGCCAAAGCAGCGATTTCCAATTAATTTTTTAAATTAAAAACGCAGCCATAGCAGCGATTTTAAACTTTTTTAAAAAAAATTTACAAAAATGTTGCTGGGTTAGCGATTTTCAAAAAAAATTGGACAAAATCGCTCATATAACAACGATTTTGTTTTCATTGGTTAACACCGTTAAAATAAATTGCTACGTCAATATCGATTTTACCCTTTTAATTATAATTTGTTTTGATGTATCCTTTTGAAATTTTTATTTTTTTTTTGCCGCTTAGGCTCCGAACTCCTCTTTTAGGGGTGAAAGAAACAAAAACAAAATTTGAAAGATAGCATAAGGGTTGATGAGAGACATAGGACAATTGAAGATACAATAAGAAATGACAAAAAAAAAGAAGGGACATAGAATAATTGAGAAAGAACTATATTACCTAACAAATAATATAGTGATTGGAACTACACTATAAAATTTTAAAAGGAGGAGGTCCCAATTTATTTTTGAAAATTTTCCTTATAGTTAGGATTTGTTCTCCGTTAATAACTTTGTCGATACATATTTTATTTTTGAATTTATATGAAAATGTGTCATACCTCAGAAATTTATTTATTTTGAAATAAAAAAAAGTATAAATTAATATTATGTAGATCGTTTATTAAGTTGTGTACTATAATTTAATTCGTAAAAAAGTTAGGAATTCATAATATATTAACAAACAACCCTTTTTGATATGTATATGTATTTTGGCAATATGTTTTTGTTTGTTGACTTTCAAAAAATGCCCTTTAGAATTTGAACTTTAGGCTTGCTCATTCGAGCTTTTAATATAAATTTAAATTAATCGAACCTCAAAACAGAGGGAATGATTTTTATTTTTTTTAGAAAAGGAATGGTGCTGTTCGTTTTGACAATTCTAAGTTGGAGAAAAATGATAAATGTTGAAAAAATTGTCTCTGAATTACTTGATAAGTCCCATTAACGTTGCATGTTTGTTCAACAAGGACACTCTCTTTGAATGATGAAAGAGACCCCTTTTTTTTTATACGTAACGACGAAGTCAGAATTTTTGAATTTTGAATCACATTTTAAAAAAAATCACTAAATTCTAAATAGATTATTTATACAAATTTCATAACAAAAATATTGGGTTTGAAATAAAATTAATAAATTTTATTGAACCTATAATAACTCTGCCCTTGTTGAATGTAGAGATATTTTAATCGTATATAGGAAGCTTCCTATTGAATTTCAAGAAGACAGAGTCCAAAAACTTTACATCAAATAAATTGGACAATGAAAATTACAATTGAAATTGACTACAATTAAATAGCTGCCAAAAAAAAGGTCTTTTTGGATATAAGGCTATATAGAAAACCAAAAATTCCAAAAACAAGTTGGATTTTGGCTAAAATAACAATTGTGTTCGTTCTCTTTTTCGTTTCAATTTATATAAATCGTGTTTGACTAGGTATGCTTTAGTTATCACATTATTTGTTATTGTCACGATTTCTTTTTCATGCTCTAGTACTATTTAATTTGTCTTTCTTTCTTCTATATGTTCTATGATACTTTACCTGATGTAAATCTTTCGGAAACAACTTTTCTACTTTTATGAAGTAGAAGTAAGATCTCTACGAACACTCGATTCTCTTAAACTCAACGTATGAGATTTAACTAATATTTTGTTTGTTTAACTAGACAATAGAGTAACATTTATAACCTGACTTCATGTTTTTGGCAAAGTCCAAAACCCTACGTATTTAATCCCTTCGTTAGACATGGAAATTGGAATTGAAGGAAAATAAAGAGTTCACCTAATAGGGACAAATATAGCATTATATATATATTATTAATTTTGAATAGATATACCATTATAGCTACGGGTTCAATTGAATTTATAATTCTTAATGTAAGCATAAATTTATAAGTAAAAATTTAATAAAATTAAAACAAATAAATGTCATGATGAATCTATAACTTAAAAATATAAAAATGCATTATAATTTTTTTGAAAAGTTCAAACTCATAAAGTTTAAATCTTGAATTCGCTATACAAAGATTCTAAGAAAAATCAATTAAAGATAACCTTTTATAATAAATAATACAACTGTACGAGTATGAGACATTACGTCATAGAACACGTTATATGAGCATATGACCATATTATAGCTGGTGAAGTCCTATTAATAATATATAAAATTGTTTACACGAATAGTGTATATATGATTATATATATATTAAAATTAATTAATGGAAAATCCAAACGTTATTTTAGGTTTGTAGATAGGTAAAAATAAATAATATTATATGTATAATCATTTTAACTTTTTTATATTTGATTTTCATTAGGGAAATCCTAATTCGTCACTCATTTTAGAAATTAACAGTAAGTTTATTTTCAATTATATCTTTAACTTAATAAACTACTCTATACTATTATTTTTAATGAGTAAAAAAACTATATATTTGGTAGGTGTGTAGCAGCAGGGTTGGTAGATTACTTTGATTGTTAAAAAACTCAGTTAGGTGAAAGTTAGATGTAATGATACATCAGTTATCATTCTTATTTTGTTTTCTCAAATAATTATTTTTTTTCGTTTTCTTTTTAACATAATTTAGGTCAACAAATTAAGAAGTTTGAAGTTTGATCTGTCTAGAACCTATAGGATTAGAAATTAATTTTTAGTATGTTGTGGTTTTTATGTAACATAGGTAAGACTTAGTAGATACTTGAATCAATGGTCTATCGGAAATAGTCTCTCTATCTTCATACGATAGGAGTAAGGGGACACACACCACGTCCCAAGAAGCTACTTGTTATGGGTTTACACTAATCATGTTGTTTAGATGAGTCTCTCTATCTTCACAAAATATGGAATTCAAGTCTTCAACTGTTGCTACGATACGATTCATTTCAAACTGTCGGTGGTCCCCAGGACGTGGGGGTGGAGGTGGGGTGGGTGGGGGGCAAATAACCCAACCGTATCTGTATCATTTCTGTTTCTGCTGGGAAAAGCTTTAATGGTTGATTGGTTTGGTAGGGTGTAAAAGAATAATAATCTAAAATACAATATATTAGCAATGCTGGTATTAATTATGCAAATATTATTTCTATATGCATTGTCTGGTTTGGTGTATTAAAAATATCATGCATTGCATAATTTTTTTTAAAAATATTTATTTTATAAATATACCCTCCACAAATATGATGGAAAAGATGTTAAATAAGGTTTTGAGGGACAATTGGGTCTTTAACTATGCTAATGCATGCATTAAATCCCCATACATATTTCATGTATTAGTAATACACACTCACTACACAATAGAGTGTTTATACATAAGCATGAAAAAGTGTACCAAACAAAGCACTACTAATACACAGGCCAAAGCCAAAGCTAATGCATGCATTATTTTTACTAATACACTCTTTCAAGCGACACCGGAAAAGTTATCAATCAAGACTACAGACACAGAGTCATATAGTGTATTTGCCAGGGGAAATATGAGTGGTTAACTTTCCCTGGAACAATTACGACCGCAATCCAAGGGGTATAATGTAGGCAGCCTATCTCAAAAAGATTTATAGAGAGAATCAACTGGAGCTTATTCAGGAGATTTTTCTTACCTGAGAGTCTTATCAAACTCCCTGTTATTGCTGGCACGAACATGTAGTAGTGACTGAAAGAGCTGAAACAGTATGATTCAATTATAAGCGTCTCATTTAGTTTAGGGATTTAGGAACTAAGCATGTTGAGGAAGTGCGAATTCATCTTAGTGTCAGTATGTCGTGTATACCTCTGGCAAGGTAATTTACCGGCTAATTCCACGGCTCAAACCTGTAACCAACTTTATCGTTGATCCAACACTTATTATGGGTCAACTATTTATGCTCTTCAGTTTTATCATGATCAGAGACCATCAGTAGTCTCATCCAATAAAATCAACTAGAGTGTCGATGAACTAAAGAAAATGGAGGAGAATATTTAACATCCTTCTATAAGAAAATGCAAAAAATTAATATATGATTTTTCATGGAATCCATTATTGCTAGTCCTATGCTACCCTGAAGAAAGTTCTTACAACATCTATGTTTCATGGCTCACAGCCAATTCCGTTCAAGGAACTTGTCCAGAATCACCAAAAATGTATATAATTTAAGGGAAAATACAGTAACTCCGGAAACATAACAAGGTACAGAAGAAGCACAAACATGAAACATTTATGAGGATTGAAGGAACCTGAATCCACTTAACACAGAGCTCCAAAAGCCGTTTTGAGTTTTGTTACTTCGATTCCTCATCCAGCAGAAAAGAAGTACAGGAGAGAAGTGATGACAACTCTTCTTCTGTTGCCAATCCAGAACCTTGCCATCGTATTCTACCAAATTTGTCAACCAAGAACATGTACCTGAAAATTTCATACAGAACGAAAAACACTTGTAACTCAATTCTTCTGGTTAGTCAATAAGGAAAACCGAGAATTAATGTTAGCACTTCATACCCAGTCAGAAGGTTCAGTATTTTAAGCTCTTTCCGGAAATAGTAATGGTCTCCAAATGAATAAACAATCTGTCTATGCACGACATCCTTGCTTTCATGAGGGTTAGATTTCCTCATCATCCGAAGTAGTAGTTTCTTCACAGGACTGAGTGTCAAAACCCACGAATCTATCAAGGAGATCTGCAAACAATTTAATGATTCATATACTCAAGGTCTACTCGATTATGACAACCAGAAACACAGACATCACTGCCTCTTACATGCATATATTCCTTTTTAAAAAGGACATTTACAGAGTTTATTCTAAACCACTTCTTTTTCTGCTCAAGAAGTGTGAAATATCCCCTCCAAGGTTTGTCATAGAGAAATTATAAGCATGCTGTAGAAGAGCTGCATTATCAAAGAAACCTCTTTCTTCAGCATTGGACATCTGCCTTATATATCTACTGGAACTTGCTTCTCTAGATTCCAATTATCTTTTATCAGTTCATATAGATAGGAGGTTGTGGAAGACACAAATTAGAGTAGTAGAGCGTGGGGTAAAGATTTACATATATATTCCTTTTTAAAAAGGACATTTACAGAGTTTATTCTAAACCACTTCTTTTTCTGTTCAAGAAGTGTGAAATATCCCCTCCAAGGTTTGTCATAGAGAAATTATAAGCATGCTGTAGAAGAGCTGCATTATCAAAGAAACCTCTTTCTTCAGCATTGGACATCTGCCTTATATATCTACTGGAACTTGCTTCTCTAGATTCCAATTATCTTTTATCAGTTCATATAGATAGGAGGTTGTGGAAGACAAATTAGAGTAGTAGAGCGTGGGGTAAAGATCATTTTCTTTCCAGAGTTGCTTTGAACTGTTTTTCCTCAAGCCGAAGGTCTATCGGGCTCTCTACCTCCGAGGTGGGGTAAGGTCTGCATACCCCCCCCCCTCCCTAAACCCCACTCACTCTGTTGGATTACACTGGGTATATAGTTGTTATATTTGTTGAGACTTCAATAGTTAACTAATTTCCAGAAGAATGCATAGCAGTTAGAAACATGTTTCTTTATGTAATGTCACTACACTTCATGACAATGTCGTAATTTTGAGAATGTCACCGTTACACAAAAGAACCATAGCTTTGAGAGTGAAATTAAGAGTCATTTATCCAATTACTATCAACTCTAAGAACATCCCAAACCCACATAAAGAAAAAGAATTATTTGAAATTCAAATCCTCTGAAGTATTAAATCCTCGCCGAATCCCCAACAATCAAAAAGTAACGCTAGTGAGGAAGGGTATAGTATGAGAGACATTTTAAATAAGAGGAAAGTCTAAAAAGCACAAGAGACTTGAGTCTGTGGTTATCTACAGTTGTATAAAGACCTAAAACAGGTCCGATATGCAGGGGCGGACCCACATTGGGTCCAGGGTGTTCACCCGAACACCCTCGGCAAAAAAATACACGATATATATAAGGTAAATTTTCTGTAATTTTGTAGATGTATATATTTTGAACCCCCTCAATAACAATTAAGAATAGATGGTTCAATGGTAAAACACTTGAATATTAAGTTGCATGCCCCAGGTTCAAGTCCCATCAACAACATTTTTATTTTTCGAACCTCCTGAACAAAAATCCTGGGTCCGCCACTGCCGATATGTAAGAGACACGCATGAAGAAGTGACATTCTTTCATCTAAGAAATAGTTCTGCCATACCTCATAGAGCTGAACCATTTTGGAATCTTTGAATGTATCCAGAAATGGCTGCCTCCAAGAATCTATCATTGCCTGCCAAAAGTGGTCAAAATTTCAATAATATATCGAGAAAAAAGGAAGATATACTGTAATAGTTGTTTATACACCAAGTGTTAAATCAACCTGCATTATCTTAAGATAAGCATGTGACGAGATAGTTTTTAACTATTTTAAGCCCACAACTGCTGCATCAGAAACATCTATTCCTCAAATTCTAAGCACTAACTTCATATATATTAAATGTTAAGGTAAAGCATACGCAGAGGCGTATCTAGGATTTCGGAAGGATGGGTGCAGTATTACGAAACAATGCATCTAGGATATAAATTTAATCGATTTGACCTTTACGTTCTTAACACTGAACCGTTAAATTTTAAAAATTATAGGTCCAATAAATATAATACTACTAGTTTTAAATTTTAATATACACATTTGATTTAACTATAACAAAAAATTACACTGCTGTTTTGTTTAGGAATTTTCAATGTAACACACTTGAAAATTTTGAAAGATTAAAGCAAAAAACAAAAGAAAAAATGATTGGAACGCCATAAGCGTTTCCGAAAAACCACTTGGAGGAGTGTAACTAAAAAATAAGATAGATATAAGATCTAAATTTCTATCTTTGCTTAGAGAGGTGCACCCATTATTATATGCTACTTTTAACATAGGTTCACACTTCTATATTTAGATTAAATACTTTTTGGAAAATATAACACTACTATATATGATCTAGAGAGGGGACCATGGGTTCACGTAAACCCACGAAACCTCTCTAGATACGCCTCTGAGCATACGTGAGATTGTAGTTAAGTTAATGGAGTTGTAGAGGGTGTTTGGATTGACTTATTTTAAGTGTTATTGGCTTTTAAGCTCCTTTTCTAATTTTTGTGGTGTTTGGGAAAGATGAAAGTGTTTTAAGCACTTACTTTTAGGAGAAAAAAGTACAAAAATAAGCTAAAAGTTGGGTATGACCAACGTATGGTTTTAGCTTATAAGCTATTTAAAGAAGCAAATCCAAACACCCTCGTAGTCTCAACTCTCAACCATTTTGTTAAATGTTTAGCAACTAAATGAAATCCTTTCATTCATTCCTACAAAGACATGCATGAGCCCACATTGCCTTTTTCTTTAGGTGGAAACATTAAAATATCCTGCCAATAGACACATCTTTGGTAAAAGTTAAAACTTTGAAATTTTCAACCTACTTATAGGTGCTTATTACGTAATATATCCACTTGAGGTATGAAACTGAAAATTACTGCAGTAGCACTAGTGTTGATAGCATTAATTTTGATTAACTTTAAATAATTTTCACAGTTAATGCAAAAGAACGACCAACAACCGTAAGGCAGCCAATGATAACCGCCCCATCATTTGATAAACCACTGATAAATATCCTAAGCTCTGAGGAATGTAAAAGTCCTTTGGACTTTCTAGCTGTCCAAGATGATGTCTCTGTTAAGACACCATATTGTTACAAAACTAATTTGGGAGACCAAATGGTTTCTTCCTGTGCTGATAGAGGTTCTTCCATAGACAGGCATGCTCAAAAAGTAAAGATAATCAGTAAGCTGGATGATAGGCTAATCGTAAACACAAAGATCATCTTTACTTCACCCGAAACCAGCAATCAATTAGAGTTGCTCTAACCTGTGAGCTTGCACGGAATGAAAGACACATCAACGACGCCTTTGATGCTTCTAATTTATTTGCCTCAACGCCATTTCCAGTGGATGTGATGGGAAGCTTAAGGTTTGAACCATCTGAGTGAATCACTTCCAGTGCAGGAAACTTCACCGCCGCCATTGCTGGAATGATAATCTTGTTTGCAGTTGCAATCTATATGCCGCCAGTTCCATAATGGACACAGAAAAAATGTCAATAAAACTGAAAAAGCAACAGTTAAGGTAGTGATTTTTTGTTATACCTTACCACCATGTTCCTTCAACTCATTTATATCAGCAAAGTAACCACGGGTCATCTCATCTTTACTGCCCTAAAGCACATAATATACATAAAATAAACTTCAGAGTCCATTTGATGTAAGCTTAACGAGACAATAAATTGGAAAGGAAAAAAGAAGACTTACAGCCGAGCACGCTCTTTCTCAATTGCCTCCTTGTTTCCTAGCTGTAATCAAATGAATCTTCAATATTCAATACAAGACATATTTCTACTGTACTCCTACTTTCTAATAATAGATGTTCTTTTAACTTCGAAAGAAAGCAATCTCCAATACATCATCCAATGGAAGAGATGCAAATTTATTACTTCTCACATAGTTTTTAATATTTGGGAAGTCGAGAAGGGAGAACAATAGACAGCCTCTGAGTCCCAATTATGCTAGTATAATCCACAACCAATTAGAAAAATGAATTCCCATCTACCAAAAAGTTGAAAGTGCATAATTTTTCATTTCATAATTTTGCTAGGTATTTTAACTTCTACTTGAAAAGAGAAGTTCAAGTTGAAATGATGCTTCAAGTAGTATTTCTTCAAGTGAACTAATAATTTCACTCAGAAATCTTCCACTGGCGCAGTCTATTTTTTCAATTAAAGTTCATGTCCAAACACAACTTCAATTTCCAAATATTGTAAGCTCATTCTTCAGATTGCTACTGCTTGGCTAAAATTGTATACAATATGCTTTTATAACTGTGATGTCCGAACTAGCTTGCATGCACCTCGACTAATTCCACTGGGCATCAAATAAATCACCTAGTTTCTTTCGCAATCAAACATGAAATCTCATAGTTCTCAACACATTTCATTAGCTACACCCTTAGATGTCAATACAACATGATACATTACAAAACCACACATAACAATCATCAAAACAAGCTGTAACTAAATTTACAGATTTTTGCATATTATCAGAGCAATATAGAGACTCCAAAAAAAAAGTATCAGAGTTTCATTGAACAAACCTGGTAAATATCGAGAAAGCGATTGGAAGTCCATCGATATGGATTCTGTAAAGCTATTAGAGAAATCAATTTCTCTTCTCGCTGAAATTTATTCCTTGAATTGAAAATTGCAGGTGATACAGCTGAGCTAAATCTCTTAAGCTTCAACATATTCAATGGTGTTTTTCTTCTTCTTCTGTGATTCTTCGATAGGTTTACAGGGAATCGAGAAATGGGGAAGACTGAGGAATTAGACGAGGAAACGGGTCAGTATTGTGGGCTTTCTACCTATACGGGCTAGGCCAACGTTAGACTAACCCATTTAGTGATTTTTATTCTAATAGGAAAATTTTCAAAATGGCAATATTTTAATATTTAAGAGGGTTCATTAATAACACTTTTAATATTTAGTAAAAATATCAAAATTTAAGTTTGTTATGTATCTTTTTTTATGTTTTTATTATTTATTTTTATTTAAAGAATATAATTTTTATATAACTGATTGGAGGAATTTAGGGGAGATAATTATTTTTAAAAAGGAAGAAATGCTTAAAAGTTTCATCAGTTACAATTTATCAAAATACAACAACTTTCATGTCTTTCTTCTTTTTCATCATGTTCGAAAAAACACGCATTTCTCCATTATTCTAAAAAAAATTCAATATCCAATTTTCTTAATATTTTTTTTTCTAAACACTTTTATTTACCAAAATAAATATCCAATTTTCACTAATTATTGTTATGAAAATCACAGAATTAAAGAAGTACCACATCTATAAAATTTCAATATCAATTTTTCACTAATTATAAAATTATGAAAATCATATAATCAAAAAATTTAATATCCAATTCTCACTAATTATTGTTATGAAACTTTATGATAATACATTATAGTTTTATCTATTAAATTTGATTTTTTTTAATTTAGAAATTTGAACACCTATAGTTTTATCTGTTAGTTGGCATACTTTTCTCACAATGATTTGTTTTATTTTTCAAAATTTTGTATCCTTGCTTAAATCGTATTTATTCCAACATGTATACCATTTGATTAGTATCGATTCTAGCTTTGATGTTGTATTTCGTATAATGAAACTTGTATTTCTTTATTAGTTTGTATTCACTACAATATGTATGTCAAATAAATATGTAGCTATTTAAGAAATACATTTGTATTCGTATATTTTTTCACTGTGTATTATTTTTCTCTTCAGAATCTTGTTTCCTTTTCTAAGTGTATTCATTCCAATATGTATATTATTTGTATTTGTATTTGTATTCGAATACAAATTAACTAGTAGAAAGTTGTTCTTCCTATAAATAAAATACATAACTAGTTGACATAACTTTGGATGAATACAAATTAGGGACAAATACAAGATTCATAAACTATGCAACATAAAATTTTTACTAAATACAAATATTGATAGTATACGTGATTTGAATACAAATTGAGAAAGAATATCAAATTCTAAAAAGAACTTTAAATACAAAACAATCTAATAGAAAAATATTGTTCGATAACTATTCAATCTTCGTCGTCTTTTTCAAGATCCTCTTGAGTAGAGAAGATTCTACATTTGCGATCTAAATTTGAGGAAGGTTTTGCACACCAATAGGGTATTGTAAATGTTCTGACCCTTTTTCTTCCCTCATTTTAGCAACGGATCATACATTATACGCTATTTCTTGAGTAATAAATAAATTAAAGGATGAAAAATCACTAGAAAT
The DNA here is from genome assembly GCA_022817965.1 of Solanum lycopersicoides. Taxonomy (NCBI): domain Eukaryota; kingdom Viridiplantae; phylum Streptophyta; class Magnoliopsida; order Solanales; family Solanaceae; genus Solanum; species Solanum lycopersicoides. The sequence goes on along the minus strand of CM040628.1, from coordinate 69,246,236 downwards.
TGGTTGATTAAGATAGATACCTCTAGTAAGCCTCTTGGATTAAGTCATTGGAGAGTAAACCATAACGGAGATTGAAAAATACAAACAACAATTTTTTAAGATTTAAAAAAAAAATCAGAAAAGAAATATGAAAATAGGATAAATATTAGGGATACCTTAATCAAAGGGATTCTTGTTGATTCAATTTTTGATTATAAAACCACCAAAAAATATGGTAGAGAAGAATTGACAACTTGAATGTTGGAGGAAAATCAGAAAAGATAAATATGAGAGAGAGAATTTTTTTTAAATGAGAGAATTAAGAATTTGAAAAGATAAATATGAGAGAGAATGCTTCTTTTTTTTTTTTTTAAAAAAAGAAGAAGATATATATAATTAATTGAAAAAGTGAGATAAAATAAAAAGAAAATTGGGAAACATAAAATTTTAAAATAATGACATTTTTGACATTATTACTAATATTTATAAAGTATGGATATATGTACTAAATATGTTATTTTTTTTAACTAGTTTACTAATTTTTCCTATTCTAATAGGATTGTTCAAAATCTGACCAAAATCGATAATTTAAAATGAAATAATGTTATTGATGTATTATATAATAAGTTGAATTATAACAAATAATTGAGTGCCACATATTTAAAAAATATTTAAATAATTTAAATTTAAAATCGTTAAATAAGTGGTAAATTTTGAACCCAAAGGTGGATGACAAGGATATTTTGGAGCCAATAGGTAGATAAGAAGGGTATTTTGGAGCCAATAGGTGGATGGAGGGTAGTTTTGTACCATTTTTAATACTTTAAGAGTATTTTAGGCCCTTTTCCGCTTATATATAATAGGGCAACTTTCTAATATAGCAAACATAAAATTCATATTTGTATGCTATAACAAAGTTTGCATAACTGCACTCCATAGCAAACATATAAATGTATAATTCGCTATACATATACAATTAAAGCGAATTGTATAAAACGAAGTGTATAAAACGAGAAAGAGAAAGAGGCTTGGGCAGAGAATTGTATAAAACGAAGTGTATAAAATGAATTGTATAATTATAAGTGTATAGAACGATTATATACAATTTAAATTTGTATAAAATGAGAAAGAGAAAGATAAAAGAGACTTGGGCAGGGAATATACAATTGAATCAAATTGTATAAAACGAGAAAGAGAGAAATTATATACAATTTGAATTTGTATAAAACGAGAAAAAGAGAAAGACAAAAGAAACTGGGCAGGGGAGTATTTTTATTGTAAAATTATAAGTGTATATGACAAAATATATGTATTTGCATGTGTCTATATAATTTTCTCTCGCTTTATACAAACAGAAACACAATTTATACATTTCGTTTCTGTTTGTATAAGCGAGAGAGGCGAGGGTGGCGAGCGAGATCTGGGAGAGGGGAGAGAGAGGAACAAAAATATATTTATTTATAAAATTTTCTCTCGCTTTATACAAACACAAACGAATTTTATACATTTGTTTTTGTATAAAGATATATAATTTTTTAAGAAAATTCGGATTTGAGGAGAGATTTTAGGAAAAATTGAAAGAAATTGGGAGAGTAAAGATAGCTAACAGATTTGTATAAAAATAGAGGGTGGGCCACAACCAATTAAAAATAATTGATTTGGGAAGAAATTTTAGGCTGAAAAAAAATGGGAGAGAAAAGATAGGGAATGAATTTGGATAAAAATGAATCTTCCGATTGATGAGTGGGTCCGAACCAAATGGCAAAAATCCTGCAAAATTTGCTACGGAATACAAATGTCTTAAACAGTAGCTATAGGATTTATTTTGATTTAAATGTTTGCTATTATGCACAATTTTTCCTATATAAATACATAGTCATAATCAAAATTATTGAGTTCTAATAAAAACGCAAGTCATTTACACAATTGGTCAATATTTATGTAGGTAAATTTCTTTATATATACATGACAAATATAGTATACTCTCACAAAATAAAATTTAGAGATAGTTATTGTTTTCTTCACTATCATTATATAAAACTTCAACTCTATTTCTTGATGATTATGAAGTAAATTTAGAGGATAAGAACTTTGCTAGTTTTGCTTCAAACATGTAATAATTAATTGATAGAGAACAAGTATATATTTCTTGATGATTATGAATTATAATTTAGAGAGTAACTTTGATACTTTTGATCAAACACGTAATTTATATTGTTGTAAATACAATTAATGGACTAATTATTGTTTAATTAGTGCATTTTGCCTTTTTTGAGGGCCTTGAGATCAGCATAATACTTTGTTAACCATTCTTCAATGATTTTTACTTCTGTGTTCCTTTGCATGGTTAGCCATTCTGGATCACTTGACTTTTTAGAAAGAATGTCTAGACAATGGGAACCTACAAAAAGAAAAAGATAAAAAAATTAGAGTTTGACTTGTATATTTACAAGATTTTTTTTTATTTGTCATTCACTTGGCATGCAATTCATTTCGATTAATCTGGATTTACGTCTTGTTTGCACATTAAAGGGGAAAGCGCTTGGGTGTAGCTTACAAAAGTAGCCACTTTTCAGCTCTTGTGCGTACTTTGCGTTAGTTATTGTCATTGAGTCTCACCTGTGTGAAAGTTTTGAAACTCTATGACAATAGTTATTTTTCAAAAACACGGCCAAAAGTAGCCGCTAGGTGTTGTTTCTATGAAGCTCTTGCTCTTAGGATTATTTATGAACCTAAAATCTCTTTTTAAGAATCGGAAGCGTTTTATCCATTTTTAATGACCTTCGATTATTAACACGAGATGTTAAAAAAATTATTTAAATTATCTTATAAATAATATGATGAAGAAGTAAATATCATTTTCACATAATTATAAATATTGGCATACCGTTACGTGTGTGGACAGCTCGTAGACTATGAGATATGTCTTGCAAAACCCTAAAAATAGAAAAAAAAATTAATGTAAGAATAAATAAAGAAAACCAAATAGAAAAAAGGAAAAAAGAATATTGTGGGGGGTGGGGTGAGGGGGTGGGGTGGGGCTGGGGTTACGTACCCTGCACTACTATAAGGATCTCTTAGCCCATTAGAGAAAATAATATTGCTAGCAAACCTTTGAAGAATCAATTTTATGTCCTGCAAAATTCACTCACTTAGTAAGCTAATATAGTATAAGAAAAAGTAATATGACAAAAATAAGCATAATGAAAGATTGTTGTAAGAGGTTGAGGTTTCGGGTTTGTGTCTTATGCGAAAGAAAGTCATTTCAGTAGAAAGTATTTCATTTTTGAAGTAGAATTGTCTGACTATATTGTTTGAGCTTTTCAAAAATATTGTTAGACTCAAATCTCAGATTCTTAAATAATGCACTACACAACCGTCTTCATTATGTAGTAGTCCAACCAATATAGTTTTCCGACATGAATCAAACATTCCCTAAAATAAGTACCGCGCCTTAAACATAAGTGAATATTTTATGAATTTTTTTCGAGGAAGATCTATGAAAATAATTTTCGACAAGCAAATTTCTGACGAATCTACCTCAAAAAATTTCATGGCAAAGCCACCTGTTGATCATAGTAGTGTATAAAAATATAATTATATATATGTAACTGACACATGTGCATGCACAATATGTATATGCGCTCGCTCACTCTCACACACACTACATACATTATATGAGTGCGTGCGCTTCATCACGAATATAATTATATATCGGATGGAGAATTAAAAAAAGAAAGTGAAATTACCATTATGATAACTAATAAATTAAATTAAGTATGAGAAAGAAGTATGTACTTGTCCTCCATAATAAGTTGTGATCCAATGTGGACGAGGTGAGACACCATACTTCTTCTTGCAATATTTAATGAAATTATTCAAATCGAAAGGATCTGAATAGAACATTGTATCATTTTCCCCACGCCCTATAGGCATCACCATCTCAGTGCATTTCTACAAAAACAATAAAACGTATCAGTTTATTCATATCTCGATTATTTTATTATTTAATATATATGATCTTCTTTCGCATAGTAATAAATAACTATGTCTATCATAACATAAGCAAAAGAAGACATCAAATAGTATTCTTGATGAAATTCGCTAGGGCTTAAAGCCCTAATTTTTTAAAATTCACATCCATTTCATTGACCTTGAGGTTATAGTACCTTTAGGTCTATACAATCAAGTGACTATTACGAGCTCCCATCAAATAACATATAACACTGTCCGTTAAGATTTATACAAATAAAAAAAATAGTTTTATTTCTACTGAAATTAAAATCATAATATTTAAAATTATCTTCCATACAACTTCATTGATCACTCTAAGCCATACCCTTGGGCCTTATTAGGTATTCACAATCAAATACCTACTACCTCCCCGTCATCGGTATAAAGCAATTTTAACCCCATCGAGACTTTAGCATACAGGGGTAAAATCACCTACATTTTTTCGTTTTAGCTGTGATTTTACCCCTATATCTCTAAAGTCATGATTATTCATGTTAAATTGACCACTATGTCAAATTCCCAGATGTTCACTAATAGTGTAATTCCAGAGTATATTTAATTAATAACCTGATAAAAATAGTAACTAACCTGTTATATCTCAATACAATGCATGTAAAATATATTTCAATATACCATCAATATATATAACTTAAATTTTCGATTAAATTAGTGTTTATAAGTATAAAACTTACTTGCCATCTCCATCCCAAATCTGTTTCACTAGGCTTGGAATTTTTATTATTTATTTTTTCTCCACTAGGCATGGGGTTCATGTTGTGACAAGATGAATTTCCTTTATATGCAACAATTCCAGCAAAAATTCTATCAAGAATATGACTTTCTTTTGGTGCACCATCAATTCCACCACAAACTATTGTCACTGGGTAACTTGGTGGACTATTATACTGAGCAACCTTTGAATACATATAACCCAAATAATCCTTCAACTCAAATGGATCATTCAACTTCCTACAAGAAAATAAAAATAATCAAGACTAAATAAATATAGAAATAAAAATTAAATTTATATAAAAAAATACACTAAAACAGATAAAAGTGATTTGATGATGAATTACTTAAGTGAGATTTGTAACTTTGAATATAAGACATGTATATGCTATAAATAATAGATACAAAAATTACTTACAATGACGATGCATGCATGTATATAATTTTTGCAAAGATTGTTCTTATACTATTAGTTCACTTAAAGGATAAGTTTCGATTAAAACTGTAAAATTTCTTATCATGAAAACAAAAGATATTTATACATAAATAAATAAAAATAATATAACAATATAATTTTTTATAATATATATAACTTAAACTCTTACGAACAAGTCTTGAATTTCTGACTGAGATAGGAGAGTCCATTTTTTCTAGAAGCAATCTTGTCAATTATTGCCCATGATTTTTTAATAGTATGGTAACAACTCTTACTAGCTTCCTGAAATAATTATAAAATTAATTAACATGTTAGTTTTAAAAAATAAAGGACTTATTAAAAGTTTAAAAAATTAAATTAAATAGATTTCTTACTTCAAAATCCCTTGAAACAATTGAATCATATCCATTTTGTGGAGTGATATTATCAAAATAAAGAATTGGAGCTGATGAAGCTAAAGCACCAAGAGCTATATGTGGATACTTCATTCTAAACCAAGAAGCAAGCACTGCAAAATTAAATAAAAAAATTAGAGAAAAAGATTTGATAAAATATAACTTTAAGGGTGTGTTTGGTATGAAAGAAAAAGTTTTCTGTCAAAACATATTTTTCAAAAAAGTAAATTTATTTTCTTGTATTTTACATAAGTAAAATATATAATTTCTCTATTTTAATTTGTTTGATCTATTTTTCTTCTTAGTACATTTATAAAAGAATGATCCTTGTCTTTTTTTTAACGATTCTTTAATTTCAACGTTTTACATGGCATGTTTAAATCACAAGATTCAAAATTTTTCTTTATTTTCTTATATTTCGTGTCAAATCAAAATGAACCAAACAAATTGAAACAAAAAAATATCCTTAAAGTATTTGTTTATAATATAGACAAATAGGGTAAGGTCGTGTGTGGTAGTGGGTGGAAAATGAGGTCTGTTGGAGTGTAAGAATGACAGAATCAGTATAGAATATCACTTGTTAAATTTATTTCTTCTACTTCAAAAGTTATGACCAACACAACATGAAAAACTTAAAAATAATTTTTGATAAATATTTTCTCCATACCGAACACATCCTAAATTACCTAAAAATGACTTTTTTTAAAAAAAATAAAAGAAAGAAATCAAGAAAGGGATTTTTTTTCCTTACTTCCTCCATAGGATCCTCCAATGACAATAATTGGAGAATTTTTTGCTGAATATTTTTGTTTAATATGTAACAAAAGTTCTGCATAATCAGCTATAGCTTGTGCTGAATTGAAATATCCTCTACTATCTTCATCTTTTAAAGCTTCTTCCATTGTCTTAAATGGTGTTGATTCTCCATAATACCTATGCTGGAAAATAGTATGCCAAAAAATTTAACATAACATATAGCTAGCATATATAATGCCAAAAGTCAAAAGAGATTTAAAATCTAAGATATATTCTTAATAAATAATTTTGATCTTGAGGACTAGAAAATACAATCATAGTATTTGGACTCAATTATGAATTTTTAACCATATTCTATTATTATAGCTCATTGATCGAGTACTCTCGCATCAATGATGAACGTAGTTAAAACAATTAGTGTAAAATTCTTAGACGCTCTCATTTGACTATAAATTTTGAAGTTCAAACATGAAATTTAAAAAATTGAGTTTTCGACATTATTTTACGACATTATTTTACTTTTTTAAAAAATTGAAGTTTTTTCAGATTTTCAAGAACTGATCAAATTACATGATCAAACAGATATTTAAAGAGAAATTTTCAAAATTTACTTTTAAAATTTAAGGTCAAACAGAAAATTAAGTTTTAGTTACCAAAAAAATAAACATGACAAAACAAAGTAAAATAGGAGAGTTGGTAGTTTTAATTTATACATATATTTGATGTAATATAATTAATGAATTTAATTACCTCCATGTAAACAAGAAGAGCCTTAAATTGAGGTGCAAAATCAGTGAGAAATCCAACACCAAGAGGATCTCTATCAATTGAAGATTCAGCACCAAGATAGGCAAAAATTGGAGAACTTGAATTGGAACCAACCCAATACTTAGAATTAATTATGTACCTTTGTTTAAAAGTTGAATAACTTTTTGGTCCATAATTAAAATGATCAAGTGTTTGTTTATAATAGTAAGTCTCAAATTCTTTTGGAAGATCATCCTTTGTTGAAGAAGAAAAGGTATTAGAATGATCTTGATTAATTACATTTTCAATAAGTGGTGTGAGTCTTGGGATTTTATGAGGGTTTGAAAAAATTAATGATGTTTTTGTGAAGATCAATAAAAGAAGCCATTGGAATAAGAAAAGTTTATTCATCTTCATTGCAAAAAATAAAAAGGTCTTTGGTAAAGAAAAAGAATGTTTGTTGGTGATTCTATGTATCTTATTGTGGATGCATTTATAAGAATAATATTTGAAATTATTTATGTCTATTATTAAAGATGGTCAAAAGAATTTATTACATATTTACATATTATTACCTTATGCCATTTTAACCTCATTAATATTCTCTTTGTCCAATTTTTTTTTTGTCATCTTTATGTTTTTTAAAGTTAAGTTGACTAATTTTTATAGTTTAATTACATTCTATTAATTTAATATTTTGAATAAATTTTTTAGATATTTAAAAATTATAAAAAAAATATTATTAGTTGCAATTTTTTTGCATATCAATATGATTGAAAAATACATCATAAAATATTAGACAAAATTTTATAGTTTGACTCTAAAAAAGAAAATTATGACAAATAAAAGTGGATAGAAATAGTATTATACTTACCATGTAATGCATGCATGATTCAATAATTTATCTAACAAATTTCTTTTTTTTTTCTCTTATTCATTATCCGATATTTGTTCTGAAGCTCGATTCATCTGAATTCATTGTTTCCATACCTAAGATACGTAAAAAGAGAATACCTATCTCTATTAGGATTCTGTCATTAAGCCTACTAATCTAGATTCCCGATATCTAACGTCCATTAAACGGTTCGAAAAAACTTTCTGTCTATTAAATTTTCACATTAATTTCTAGGTCGGTTTAAATTCAAGGCATGTGATTATGGAGTAAAACTAATAAATAACCATCCTTCAACCCCTATAATTAAAAAATATTCAATGTCATAGGATGGAAAGAGAGTCTTTCGGAAACAATTCCTCTATTTGAGATTTTTTTTTCTTTTTATTCCAAAAATCGAAGTAAATTCTCCGTATAATTTATCCTCTTTAGATTTCGTTTATGGAATCCAACTGAATATATGTATTCATTATCATAGAATTGTATTCTAATGTGGAAAATATGAATATTTTTGTCTCTCAAAAACTTGGTCAAAGATATACTTATGGTTAAGTGCATTTTTTCTAAAAATAAAATTTTAAAGACAGAAGTCATCGGTAGCCTCCTAAATTGACACAATCTCACTTAGACACTTCAATTTCAACTGAAAGATTTTTATTTTAAACATCTAAAGTAGGGTCCCTATGTGTTACTTTAGCACTTTTTGCATAGACTCTTGTAGACCATTGTAGAACATAGACACGTGCAACACAATCCGTTCTACGTGGATTAACTCATAAATTATATGATGCCAACTCTTAAATCTATTTACATGTAATTTTTATTTAAAATATTAGATAAATTAAATTATGGGTAAAAGACAAATTAAACCGATTATACTTCCACATTTTCTTTCATCTTTCTTCTTTCATACGATTCTACCTTTCTTCTTCGATGAAAACCTTAGGTATATGTCTCTTCTCTTCACAAAAATTACTTTGTTTTTCATTCCCTTCGTTGTTAGTAATAATCATTGTCGTATTTTGTGTCTCCATGTTCAGGTTTAAGGTTTAAGGTTGTATTAACGAGGTATCGAGTTGTGCGACGTTAGAGAAATTGAAGAAGGTATATTTTGTTTTCTACCTCTGTTTTTTGCCTTTGTTTTCTTGAAGAAGGTGTATTTTGTTGTTGATTCTGCTTTATTTTTATTTTTAATCTAGTTTTGATCTAACTATTGTTGATAAAGTAAGGAGCTTTTTAGGTATTTCCTTTTGTTAGGGGTCGTCTCCTTGTCGGGATATGGACAACTATATTTTAACTTATTTTCATCATGGAGGGTGTGTTGTTTCAAACCCTAAACCTACTTACCAAAGAGAAGTAGATGTATATGGTGTCAGCGTAGATAAAGATCATTTTAGTCTTGTCTAGTTTCTTTCCTACACTAAAGGCCTTGGGTATACAAATGTTATGGCATTTTACTGTGAAGATGGTGATGAATTAGTTCAAGTTACTTCTGATACTCAACTGTTAGGATTTGAGAAAGACTTGGTATGTGGTCTATGAAGTTGATGAATTGGAAGAATTACTTGCTCCATCTTTTTTTTACCATGGTTTGACCCTATTGATGAATCTGTGGGTATAAATGCTTTGGGGATTGTGGATAATGATTCAAATTTGAATGGAGGTGATACAAATCACAATGAAGCTGAATCAAATTTGTTTAGTAGTGACTCAGATGTAGATGATATTCTAGATGAAGATGATTCAAATGTTGATGAAGAATTGGGATCATTAGGGATGAAAGGAGAAACAAAAGAAATCCTAATCTTAGGAAGAAAAAAGATAGGTAGAAGAAAACAATATCTGAAGAAGTATCAATAAGTGAGGCTGGTGTGGACAGAGACTTTGATGATATTGGACTAAATAAGAAGGATAGATATGTTGACAGATTGGTTGGAGATGAGAAGTACATTGATAACTCAGAATATGATAGTGATGAGAACACCGATATCCTAGATGCAGAAGCTGTTGGAGGTGTTGATCTACCAGGCAGAAGAAAGAGCATAAAGGTCAGGTATGATGATGAATGTAGTGTTATTATTTTTGAACTTGGAATGATTTTTGAGAATGCTAAGGAATTTAGAAATGCTCTAGCTAAATATGCTGTTGAAAAAAATTATCAGATTAAGTTGAGGCCTAATGAAACTCATAGAGTGAGAGTAAAATGTAATTTCCAAGAAAAATGCAAATGATTGTGCTATTGTGATATTGATAGGGATTTTGATAACTTTATGATTAAGAATTACCATCCTATATACAAATGTTTACCATCTAATAAGAACAAAATGTGTACAATTAAGTTCCTAGCAAGTAGATTAAAGGATGAAATAACTAAACAACCATCGTTGCAGATTTGGAAAATACAAAATTATGCAGGGAGAAATTAAGACTGCATGTGGGTAGAACAATTTGTTACAAGGCAAAGATGATGATTCTTAGAGAAAACACGAGTGACTGGAATATGAAATTTGCAAGGTTATGTGATTATGCTGAAGTTATAAAATGAACTAATCCTGATAATTCTGTTTGGGTAAAAATGGATAGAAAACTGTACCAAGAAAGAATTTATTTATGTACTTCTATGTATGCTTGGATACATTAAAGAAGGGGTGGAAGGAAGGATGTAGAAGAATAATAAGATTTGATGAATGTACTTAAAGGGTGTTTGTAAGGGTGAACTTCTTGTAGAAGTTGGAAGGAATGGAAACAATCAGATGTTTCCCTATAGTTGAGCAGTTGTGGACAAGGAGACTAAGCATATCTGTAGCTTCTTTATCAACTATTTGAAAGATGACCTGCAGTTGGGTACTGGACAGGGTCTTACTGTAATGACAAATATGCAGAACGCAATTAATTGTCTATTACTTTGATAAGATTGTAGATATGTGAGATGTATTTTCTTTCTTGAATTGTATTAAATTGTATTTTATTGTAGGGTCTTCAAAGAGATGTTGCTGAACTGCTATCAAATGCTGAAGTTAGAATGTGTGCTAGACACATCTGGTCTAACTAGAGTAAAATATGGAAGGGAGAGAAAGGAGAAGATAATTTTAGAGATATTCCAATGATAACTTTTGAAGTGAAGTACAATGAGGAGCTCTACAAAATGAGCAAACTTGGTAATGAAAACATTAATGAAGATTTATTGTATTATCCAAGAGTGTCATGGGTTAGAGCATTCTTTCAAGAGCACTCCAAATGTGATGCAGTTGAAAATAACATGTCTGAAATCTTAACTCATGGATGTTATCTTGTAGAAACATATCTATAATAACCATGTTGGAGGAAATTAAGAGAAAATTAATGACTAAAACTGTGGATATGGTTATGTTTGCAGACACCTGGATATGTGATATTGCATCTATGGCTAGACTTATGTTGGAGGAGAATAAGGAAAAGTCTAGATCATGCAAGGTGCTTTGGAATGTTGATGTTGGGTTTGAGATTGAAGAAGGACAGTATAAACATACAATCAACTTGACTAATAGAGTTTGTAGCTGTAGAACTTGGAAGTTGAGAGGCATTCCATGCCTACATGTTATTTCTGCTTTGTACCACATAGAAAAGGAATCTTAACCACTTGTGGAGCATTGGTATAGGAATGATACCTCCTTAACGGCTTATAGTCATTTCATTCAACCAATTTCAAATATGAAGATGTGGCCTGAAACTAACAATTCAAGAATTGAGCCTCCTGAGCCTAAACAAATTCATGGTAGACCTCCAAGAAATAGAAGAAAAAGTAAAGATGAACCAAGAAAGAAGTATGGAAAAATGTCCAAACAAGGGTGAAAATTACTTGTTTCCAGTGTAAACAACCAGGCCACAACAAGAAATATTGCAAGGTAAAATAATTTATTATTTGTTTGTGTCTTTTTTTAAAGTCTTGTTGCATGTTATGAATAAACTTTATGTTTTATATTTAGGTTGGTTTCCATACTTCACAACCAGCTAGCCATAATTCACAATTTACTGTTGGTCAAAGTTCACAAGGAACTAGTCATCCTGAACAAACAACCTCCTACCAACCTGGACCAATAACATCAAACAATCATGCTTCTTCAACAATAGTTTGTGGTGATACCAGTGGAGTTAAAAGGGCAAGAAAAACTGCAAAAACAAGCCAACCACCACGAGTTGGGGATACTAGTATTCCTGTTACAAGAGGAATAACCAGTCAACTATCTCCAACGACAAGACAAACTGCTGGACAAAAAAGAGAAAATGTTAAAACTGGAGAAGATTCTGCAAGAGGGGGACCAAAGAGGCAAACTAAAGATGGAGCAAGTAATGTTGGATTTGGCATTTACACAAATGCAAGTGGAACCCAAATACAAACGTAAGTTTGTCACTAACCGTCTCTTAAATTAATGAAAGTTTATATATTAGTTTTGATTTGTTCTTCAAAAAACAGCCTGGGACTTCAAGTCAAAGATTCTACCAATAGGTTCAAGTTACAAGGGTGCAAGTTTAACAGGTATAGACAGTGACTTTAATCCTAAAGGCTTGAGATGGAAAAATAAGGATGCCGTCACCACTTCCCAGTTGCAGCAAACGGCAAACAAAAAAAAAGAAGTAACACTGACTTATAATAGGTTAATTTTGGGACCTTATTATGTTGTCGTATGTTTTTGGAGTATGGTAGCTTTATTTTGGTACTAGTAAACACTTTTGTGAAGGTTGTATGTAGCTTTTGTTTATGTTAACTTTATTTTGAGACCTTATTTTGGTACACTTTTTTGAAGGTTGTAGCCTTGAACATTATGTAATATAATGCTAACTTTGAGCTCATTATGGAGCATTCAATATAACTGTCTACGTATTGTGTAATTTGATTGTTACATTTATGACGAATATGACCAATTGTTTATAGCCTGGGCATTTGCTTTTGGTATTACTTTGTATGTAGCCAAAAATTAATATGCTACTAGAACATAGAATTTCATTGAATCCAAAATGCACAATTACATCGAAAATTTACAGCAACAATAACATCAAAGAACTACTAGATTGATTCTCAAATACAACATCAACATAGTACTAGACAGAACACCTCAAGAACACTAACAATTAGGCTTTAAATTTCATATTTCAAACATAAGCAACCCAGTAGCGACGACACCAACAATAAATATATTTTTTGCTCGCTTTAATTTTTCATTAAAAGTATTGACTTTCTATTAATTTTATAGCCCAAAATAAATAACCGATGGGTTAGCCCAACTTTAAATCATGAATCACATTGTGCCCTTTTATGACCAGGACGGACCCACACTATACGGTGGGGTGCACGTGAATCCGATAACTTTCGAAAATATTATGTATATATATATATATATATTTATTTTGAAAAACTGATAGAAATTAAGATATAGTTCGTTGAGTAAAGCTAAGAAACTTTTATGAAACTTTATCATTACTATATATAACTAACTGGTTGTTACAATACTTTGGCTTTATTAGACACAATTAGTATGCCACTACAATTTGGCGGAGAAACAAAAGATTTTAGAGAAAAGAATAACAAACTTTTTTTAATTTTTTTTAGATAGTTCTTCATCCATACAAAAAATAAATTGATCTTCAAATAATAATGATTAATTACTTTTGCTATAAAATAAATTTGTGTCTTATATTCATTACAAATTCTTCTAGAAATAATTTCAAAAGAATCTAACTGATCACTAAAACTATTAATTTTAAAGCCCAAAATAAATAAATTTACTTTTTCTTCAACCTTCTACGCGAATACTTGATCAATTAATATAAGACAGAGTGAGTATATACTCAACCACTTGCAATTTCACCATGATTAGGAAATGTATGCCTCCCACTTTAAAAATTAAATTTATAAAATTTATCTTTATTTAAAATAAGTAATACAAATGATCAACAATAGTAATAATGGCTAATAATATTAATCGTGAACTAATTATTGTTTAATTAGTGCATTTTGCCTTTTTTGAGGGCCTTGAGATCAGCATAATACTTTGTTATCCATCCTTCAATGATTTTAACTTCTGTGTTCCTTTGCATGGTTAGCCATTCTGGATCACTTGAGTCTTTAGAAAGAATGTCTAGACAATGGGAACCTACAAAAAAGAAAGATCAAAATTAGAGTTGACATGTATATTAACAAGTTTTTTTTTTTTTTTATTCACTCGGCATGCAATACTTATTTCGATTAATCTGAATTCACGCCTTGTTTGCACATTAAAGGGGAAAACGCTTGAATAAAGCTTACAAAAGTAGCCATATTTCAGCGTCATTGAGTTTCACCTGTGAAATTTTTGAAACTTTATGATAATAGTTATTTTTCAAAAACATGCCCAAAAGTAGCCAGTAGGTGTTGTTTCAACGAAACTCTTGCTCTTGGATTATTTCTATAAATCCAAAATCTCTTATTAAAGGTCAAAAGGTTCTATCAGTTTCATCATGACCTTCGACTATTTACATGAGTAATTGAAAATATTTATTTTAATTATCTTATAAGTAATTTGATCATGAAGTAAATATTATTTTCACATAATTGTAAATATTGGCATACCGTCACGTGTGTGGACAGCTTGTAGACTATGAGATATATCTTGCAAAACACTAAAATAGAAAAAAAATATTAATGTAAGAATAAATAAATAAATAAAGCCAAATAGTAAAAAAGATATTGTGGGGTGGGGGGGTGGGGGGGTGAGGTACGTACCCTGCACTACTATAAGGATCTCTTAGCCCATTAGAGAAAATAATATTGCTAGCAAACCTTTGAAGAATCAATTTTATGTCCTGCAAAATTCACTCACTTATTAAGCTAATATAGTATAAGAAAAAGTAATATGACAAAATCAGCACAATGAAAGATTGTTGTAAGAGGTTGAGGTTTCGGGTTCGTGTCTTAGTAGGATTATTCCACGATGTTGTTCGAATTTTTTAAAAATATAGTTATAATCACATATCAAATTCTTAAATAATGCACTACACATTCGTCGTCATTGTATAGTAGCCCAAGCAACATCGCATTTTCGACATGAATTCAAATTAATCAAATATTTCTCGAAATAAATACCGCGACTTAAACATAGTGAATTTTCAATGAAATTTTTTCGAGGGAGTCTATATATATATATATATATATAGCTAACACATGTGCATGCACGATATGTATATGCGCTCGCTCACTCTCACATGCACTACGTATACTATATGATTGCATGTGCATTAAGGGTTCAGTCAACAGAAGGGATGACTTTATCTCCCCGAAGAAGAATAGCTTCGCTCTCTAACGGAGACGAAGTACTTGTCGTCCTCAAACCAAAAGGGATGAGGGAAAAAGGCTCAAGTTGTGCTCTTATTTTATGACGGTAGAAACGATTGTTTCAATTATTACTAACCAAAAATGTATATAATTATATACCGAATGGAAAATTAAAAAAAAAAAGTAAAATCACCATTATGATAATTAATAAATTAAATTAAGTATGAGAAAGAAGTATGTACTTGTCCTCCATAATAAGTTGTGATCCAATGTGGACGAGGTGAGACACCATACTTCTTCTTGCAATATTTTATGAAATTATTCAAATCGAAAGGATCTGAATAGAACATTGTGTCATTTTCCCCACGTCCTATAGGCATCACCATCTCACTGCATGTCTACAAAATAATAAAATGAGTAAGTTTGTTCGTATCTGGATTATTTCATTATATAGTAAATACTTGTTATCTCTTATATATTATGACGTACGACATTGATAGATATAAATTCCCAATTTTTAAGATTGACATTCATTTCATTTATCTCTAGACTACAGACCCTTAGATCCATACTACCAGGTGCCTATTATTAGCTCCAACCAAATATTAGATAACACTAAACATCAAAATTTACACAAATAAAAAAATATTGTCAAATATTTTTATTTCTACTAAAATTTGACTCATGTTATCCAAAGTTTGACCTATATTGACTTAAGTGATCACTCTAAGTCAAACTTTTATAAGGCCTTAGGTACTCATAATCAGGTATATACTATCTCCCATCATCGATGTCTAGCAATTCTGACCCCACCAAGACTTAAGCATATGGAGAAAAAATCACCTACTATATTTTTTTATTTTATGTGTGATTTGAATCCTATATCTCCAAAGTCATGAGTATTCATGTTAAATTGACCATTATGTCAAATTCTCAGGTGTTCACAGCCAGTTCTGATAAAAATAATAATTTTACCTATTATATCTCGATACAGTGCATGTAAGCTATATTTTAAATATAATCAGTATATATAACTTAAATTCTCGATTAAATTAGTGTTTATTAGTATAAGACTTACTTGCCATCTCCATCCCAAATCTGTTTCACTAGGCATGGGGTTCATGTTGTAACAAGATGAATTTCCTTTATATGCAACAATTCCAGCAAAAATTCTATCAAGAATATGACTTTCTTTTGGTGCACCATCAATTCCACCACAAACTATTGTTACTGGGTAACTTGGTGGGCTGTTATACTGAGCAGCCTCTGAATACATTGAATCCAAATAATCCTTCAACTCAAATGGATCATTCAACTTCCTAAAAAAAACTAAAAGAAATCAAGACTAAATAATTATAGAAATAAAAATAAGATTTTAAAAAAAAATTACACTAAAACAAACAAAAGTGATTTGATGATGAATTACTTAAGTGAGATTTGTAACTTTGACTATAAGACATGTATATGCTATATATAATAGATACAAAAATTACTTACAATGACGATGCATGCATGTATATAATTATTGCAAAGAATGTTCTTATACTATTAGTTCACTTAAAGGATAAGTATCGATTAAATATATAAAATTTCTAATCATGAAAATAAAATAGATTGCATGCTAAAATAGATAAAAGATAATTTGATGGTATAGTTTTTGAAACTCAAAGGTTGAATATATTTCTTAAAATAATAATATAAAATTTTTGATAATATATATAACTCTTACGAACAAGTCTTGAATTTTCGACTGAGATAGGAGAGTCCATTTTTTCTAGAAGCAATCTTGTCAATTATTGCCCATGATTCTCTTATAGTATGGTAACAACTCTTACTAGCTTCCTGAAATAATTATAAAATTAATTAACATGTTAGTATAAAAAAATAAAGGACTTATTAAAAGTTTTAAAAAATTAAATATTATAGATTTCTTACTTTAAAATCCCTTGACACAATTGAATCATATCCATTTTGTGGAGTGATATTATCAAAATAAAGAATTGGAGCTGATGAAGCTAAAGCACCAAGAGCTATATGAGGATACTTCATTCTAAACCAAGATGCAAGCACTGCAAAATAAAATAAAATAAAATGAATTAGAGAAAAGTTTTGATAAGATTCAAATTTAAGGGTGTGTTTGGTAAGAAAGAAAAAATATTTTTGAAAAAAATGAGTGGCTTTTCTTACTTATTTTTTTTGTATTTAGTACACAAGTAAAATATATATTCTTCTATTTCAATATATTTGATCTATTCGCAATATTCAAAAGTTTTCTTTATTTTTTTAAAGTTTGTGTCAACTCAAAATAAACCAAATAAATTAAACAAAGAGAATATCTTAAAGACGTTTATATATAATATAGATAAATAGTATGAAGTGGGGGGTAAGGTCGTGTGGGTAGTGGGGGGGGAATGAGGTATATTGGAGGGTGGGGGGTGACAAAATCAGTCTGAAATATCACTTGTGAAATATGTTTCTCCTACTTTATTAGTTCTTACCAACACAACACGAAAAACAAAAAATATTTTCTGCAAAATGTTTTCTTCATCCGAACACATCCTAAATTACCTAAAATGATTTTTTAAATTTTTTTCAAAAAAAAAAGGAAATTAAGAAGGTTTTTTTTTTTCCTTACTTCCTCCATAGGATCCTCCAATGACAATAACTGGAGAATTTTTTGCTGAATATTTTTGTTTAATATGTAACAAAAGTTCTGCATAATCAGCTATAGCTTGTGCTGAATTGAAATATCCTCTACTATCTTCATCATTTACAGCTTCTTCCATTGTCTTAAATGGTCTTGATTCTCCATAATACCTATGCTGGAAAATAGTACGCCAAAAAATTTAACATAACATATAGCTAGCATATATAATGACAGAAGTCAAAGAGATTCAAAATCTACGATATTTTCTTAATAATAATTTTGATCTTTGAGGACAAAGAAAATACCATCACATGAGTATTTGGACTCAATTATGAATTTTTAACCATATTTTATTATATCTCACTGATCGAGTGCTCTTGCACTAATGATGAACGCGGCTAAAACAATTAGTGTAAGTTTCCAACTCCATGAGCTTTTCCATTCGACGCTCTTATTTGACATAAATTTTAAAGTTGAAACATGAAACTCAAAAATTTAAGTTTTTGAAATTGTGATTTTTGAAATTTAAAATTGTGTTTCGACATATATTTTACTTTTTAAAAAATTAAAGTCAATTTTTTAAAAATTAATCAAATTTCATCATTAAACAGATATTTAAATATAAATTTTCAAAATCTACTCTTAAAATTTAAGGTCAAACATTGACTAAGTTTTAGTTACCAAAAAAATAAACATGACAAAACAAAGTAACATAGGAGAGTTGATAGTTTTAATTGACACATATACTTGATGGATTATAATTAATTAATGAATTTATTTACCTCCATGTAAACAAGAAGAGCCTTAAATTGAGGTGCAAAATCAGTGAGAAATCCAATACCAAGAGGGTCTCTATCAATAGAAGATTCAGCACCAAGATAGGCAAAAATTGGAGAACTTGAATTGGAACCACCCCAATACTTTAGAATTAATTATGTACCTTTGTTTAAAAGTTGAATAACTTTTTGGTCCATAATTAAAATGATCAAGTGTTTGTTTATAGTAATAAGTCTCAAATTCTTTTGGAAGATCATCATTTGTTGAAGAAGAAAAGGTATTAGAATGATCTTGATGTATATTTTCAATAAGTGGTGTTAGTCTTGGGATTTTATGAGGTTTAGAAAAAATTAATGATGTTTTTGTGAAGATCAATAAAAGAAGCCATTGAAATAAGAAAAGTTTATTCATGTTCTTGCAAAAAATAAAAAGGACTTTGGTAAAGAAAAATAATGTTTCTTGGTGAAACTATCTTATTGTGGATGTATTTATAAGTATTGTTGATAAAATATATTTAATATCTTAAAAAGTATAAGAATAATATTTGACATTATTTATATCTGTTATTAAAGATGGTCACAAGAATTTATTGCATATTATTATCTTAGTACTATTTTAGCCATATTAAAAAAAATTGTCCACTTTTATTTGTCATATTTTGAAAGTTAATTTGACTAATTTTTAATGTTAAATTAGATTAAATTAATTTGATACTTTAAATTTAAAAAAAATAGATATTCAAAAACTATACATAAAAGTACTATTAGTTGCAATTTTTTGCATATCAATATGATGAAAAAATACATCATAAAATGTTAGTCAAATTTTTTATAGTTGACTCTGGAAAAAAACTATGACAATTAAAAATGGATAGCGATAATATTACACTTACCATGTGATGCATGCATGATTCAATAATATATCTAACAAATTTCTTGTTTTTCTCTTACTCATTGTCCGGTATTTGTTGTGAAACTCGATTCACCCGAATTTTGTGTTCCTATAGCTAAGGTCCGTTAAAAGAGAATATCTTTCTCTATTATGATTCTATCGTTAAGACCTAATAATCTAGATTCAAGATATCTAAGGTCCATTAAAAGGTTTGAAAAAAGTTCTTGTTTATCAAAATTTTACATATTCTAGGCCGGTCTAAATTCAGGACATGTGATTATGGAGTAAAATTCATACACTACTAAAAAAAGGCCAAAAAGAGACCTAGAAAAGAGACCTCATGAGGGGTCTCTTTTCGGGAAAAAGAGACCGAAAAAGAGACCTCAACGGTAGGTCAGTAAAATGCAGGTCACTTTTTTAAAGACACCTCATGAGGTCGCCAAACGGAGACCTCACGAGGTCACCAACGAATTGTCAGATTTTTTTTAAAAAAGAGACCTCATGATGTCACTATTGTATTATTTAATTTAATTTTATATTTTTTATATGGAGACCTCATGAGGTCACTATTTTATTATATTATTTAATTTTATATTTTAATAAAGAGACCTCATTAGGTCGCTAAGATATTATTTAATTTAATTTTATATTATTTTAAAGGAGAGACCTCATAAGGTCTCTTTTCTGCATTTATTGTTTTGCGACCTCGTGAGGTCTCTATAATGAAATTTACGGAAAATATAATGCAAAAAAGAGACCTCATGAGGTCTCTTTTCTGCATTTATAAAATATAAAATGTTATATAGAGACCTTATGAGGTCTCTATAATGAAACATCTGGAAAAATTAATGCAAAAAAGAGACCTCATGAGGTCTCTTTTTCTGGAAAAAAACTGGCAGCTAATTATTATTTCTGCGGCTTCTCATCACCTGTCATTTTAATTCAGTACCCAAATCAAGCTCAAAGAGCTTCCAAAAATCAATTGAAGCAATACATTTACTAAATATTCTCTTATCAACTCAATTGCAACTCACTTCAACATAATTATATATTAAACAAAAACCATGATATCCATAAGTTATATAATACATTGCAATGTTATCATGTATTCACAAAACAAATAATTCCCATCACAAAATTATAAAGTTAACACAATTATCCATAAGTTAACTTAGATTATCTATCACAAGTCTAAACTTCACTAATGTGATAGTGTGTTTGCCACATAATCATCACTTTCTTCATCACTACTAGACTCATGTGTCATATTTCTTTGTTGACCATACATTGGATATTGAGTAGGTTGAGATTGAGGAGGTCGAGGAGGGAAAGTGACATCACCAGAACAAGGGGGAATCCCTCCTGAAGCAAGTAATGCATCAAATTGAGCCTTAAGACCAGCAAACTGTAATTCCAACCGCCTTTCCCTAGCCCGTGATTCTTCGGCTTGGCTAGATAGC
Source organism: Solanum lycopersicoides (assembly GCA_022817965.1). Taxonomy (NCBI): domain Eukaryota; kingdom Viridiplantae; phylum Streptophyta; class Magnoliopsida; order Solanales; family Solanaceae; genus Solanum; species Solanum lycopersicoides. The sequence continues at coordinate 69,225,225 of CM040628.1, read as the reverse complement.
TCAACAATCTTTTTCTCCATAGCCAAATTTTTCTTCATCGATTCATCATGATTTGAACTATTTAGGCCTTCAAACTCAGAAGAAAATTCACGAAAGGTTTTATGCGGCATTCCATATGCATACCCATATCTACTCGGCCCACAAGTCAAGTCTAACCAAACTCTCTCATCCTGTTCTTGAGTAAGTGGCATACCTCGATTTTCTTCCGACAGAGTTTGTTTTAAATCCTCCAAAGCTTGAAGATATCGATTCTAAATTGAATGTTATCATATGAGAATATAAATTTAGAAAATAAGTAATTATTTTACCTTAATACTAACACGATAGTCACAAATTTAACTTATTAACCAACTTAACAAATTTCTAAGTCTAATTAGTCTAGTTTTAACTAAATTCTAATACTATAGTAACAAGTTTAACTTATTAACCAACTTAACAAATTTCTAAATCTAATTAGTTTAGTTTTAACTTAATTCAAATACTATAGTCACAAATTTAACTTATTAACCAACTTAACAAATTTTTAAGTCTAATTAGTTTAGTTTTGACTTAATTCCAACACTATAGTAACCAATGTAACTTATTAACCAACTTAACAACTTTCTAAGTCTAACTAGTTTATTTTTAACTTAATTTCTTATACTATAGTAACAAGTTTAACTTACCAAACAACTTAACAAATTTCTAAGTTTAATTAGTTTAGTTTTACCTTAATACTAACACGATAGTTACAAATTTAACAAATAATTATTTCTAAAATTTAAAGCTAAGTGTCAATACTAGATGGACACAAATTGATTTTCAAAAGAAAATCAATTTTGTCATCAATAGGATCAACTAGTGTTGGTACTTATGCTTAACAAATAATTATTTCTAAAATTTAAAGCTAAGTGTCAACACTAGATGGACACAAATTGATTTTCAAAGAAAATCAATTTTGTCATCAATAGGATCAACTAGTGTTGGTTCTTAAGCTTAACAAATAATTATTTCTAAATTTAAAGCTAAGTGTCAACACTAGATGGACACAAATTGATTTTCAAAGAAAATCAATTTTGTCATCAATAGGATCAACTAGTGTTGGTACTTATGCTTAAACAATATATTATTTCTAAATTTAAAGGTAAGTGTCAACACTAGATGGACACAAATTGATTTTCAAGAAAAATCAATTTTGTCATCAATAGGATCAACTAGTGTTGGTACTTAAGCTTAACAAATAATTATTTCTAAATTTAAAGCTAAGTGTCAACACATATTTAAAGCTAAGTATCAATATTAGATGGGTACAACACATATTATAGAAAACAATTGTACTTCAACTTTATTAAATTTAGAATTACCATACCTTATCTCCTACTTTGATTAAATTAAAGAAGTAGTATAATCTTGTATCAACTTTTTTAGATTTTGAGCTTCCTTAGTGGCCTAGCAAGAAAAAAGGGAAAAAAGTTAACACTAGAAAATAGAGTTTGAACTCCAATGGTGAAAATCAAGTATTTGATCCCATGTACTAACTTATTTTCAAAGAAAATCATGTACCCTATTAAGAGTTAAGAAAACCAACTAGTTTTACAAATTATTATTGATTGGGAAACTTTTTCAATATCAATTTGACACAAATTCTTTTAAAAATTTCAAAGATAATCACATTGGGAATGATTAAATTACTAATACAACAGGGTAACATTCAATCTACTTGCTACTTTTTAATTATTTTAATCACTTAGAATTACGAAAATCAACTAGTTTGTTCAAAAAATTCACCTGGAGTCAAAGGGATGGGAACGCCGACCACTGCTGCTACTGCACGACCCGGCGGAGATGGAGGTGGCGCGACCTCCACCTGCTGAGGCCCGACTGCAAATGGCGGCAGAGATGGAGGCGGCTGACTTTTTCTCGTCAGAAGAAGATGAAGGCGGAGATGGAGGCCGCGCCCGACTTCGTGTCTGGAGATGGAGAAGATGACGGCGGAGAGAGGACGATGAAGGCACGTCTGGCGGAGAGGAACGATGAGAGAGAGAGGGGGACGATGAGAAAGAGAGAGGAAAGAAAGAGATAGATAAATTTGGCTAGGGTTTTCTTTTGTTTAAGAGACCTCATGAGGTCTCTCATATTTTAAGTCTTTAATTAAATTAAATTATTATTTTTAGTTAACAAGTACAGACCTCGTGAGGTCTCTAATTTTATGAGAATTAGATTAAAAATTTAAAAATTTGAAATAAGTCCGGTATAGGAAAAAATAAATTCATTAAATTGACCTCACGAGGTCTCTCCTACATTAAAAAAAAAATAAAAAAATATTAATTCAAATAGCGACCTCATGAGGTCTCTTATTATAGACCTATTTTTGAGGTCTCCTTTTCTAGGTCTCTTTTTGGCCTTTTTTTAGTAGTGATAAATAACCATCCTTCAACCCTTATAATTAAAAAAATATTCAATGTTATAGGATAAAAAGAGAGTCTTTCTGAAAATAGCCCTTCTATTCTAGAGATTTTTTTAAAACTTTATTTCAAAAACAAATGTAAATTCTATGTATATTTTCTCCTCTTCAAATCTGACTTATGGAATCACACGAAATATATATGTATTCATTATCATAGAATTGGAGTCTAATGGGAAAAAATCAAATATTTTTTATCGCTGAAAAACTTGTTAAGTCCTAAAAATAAATAAGATTTCTTATTTTTTTTCAAAAAAAAAAAAGATGACTTTAAATCATGAATCACACTGTGCCCTTTTATGACCTTTTATGACCACTATTCCATTTTCATTGAGTAAAGCTAAGAGACTTTTATGAAACTTTATCAATACTATATATAACTGACTGGTTGTTACAATAATTTGGCTTTATTAGACACAATTAGTATGCCACTGCAATTTTGAGGAGAAACAAAAGATTTTAGAGAAAAGAATAACAAATATCTTTTTTTTTAAAATAGAAAATTCTTCATTCATACGAAAAATAAATTGATCTTGAAATAATAACGACTAATTGCTCTTGCTATAAAATAAACTTGTATCTTATCTTTATTACATATTCTTCTAGAAACAATTTCGAAAGAATCGAACTGACTACTAAAACTATTAATTTTAAAGCCCAAAATAAATAAGTTTATTTTTTCTTCAACCTTCTACGTGAATACTTGATCAATTAATATAAGACAGAATGAGTATATCACTCAACCACTTGCAATTTCACCGTGATTAGGGAATGTATGCTAGTTAATTTGTCAGTGTGAATATAGATTAAGATATCATTACTTAATAATTAGGATTATTTATTTTCTCAAAATTTAAACATATAAAATTTATCTTTATTCAAAATAAGTAATACAAATGATAGACAATAGTGATAATGGCTAATAATAGTAATCGTGGACTAATTATTGTTTAATGGAAATATAATTAGTGCATTTTGCCTTTTTTGAGGGCCTTGAGATCAGCATAATACTTTGTTATCCATCCTTCAATGATTTTTACTTCAGTATTTCTTTGCATGGTTAGCCATTCTGGATCAGTTGACTTTTTAGAAAGAATGTCTAGACAATGGGAACCTACAAATAAAAATAAATAAATTAGAGTTGAAATGTACATTTACAAGAAAAAAAAGATTTTATTTGTTATTTGCCCGATATTCAATATTTATTTTGATTAATTTGGATTCACACCTTCTTTGTACATTAAAGGGGAAAGGGCTAGGTAATGCTTGCAAAAAGTAGCCACTTTTCAGCTCTTATGACTTAACATTTAGTTATTGTCATTGAGTTTTACATGTGAAAATTTTTAAACTTTATGACAATAGGTATTTTTCAAAGACATGGCCAAAAAATAGCCAGTAGGTGTTGTTTTTATGAAGCTCTTGCTCTTAGGATTATTTTTAGGAAAAATGACAAAAATTCCACCTTTAAATTCTTTAATTATCGTTATCCCCTATTAGTTTTACAAATTCCCAAAATCTCTCATTTTCACGCATCAGATTAACGTATCAGCGCATCAAATTAGTGTATCATGTGTAACATGTACATAAGATTAGTGAATCATGTATAAAATATAATGTATTTTACTTAACGATTAATGTATCTCAACATCAGATTAATGTATCAGCACTTATATTATTGTATCAGTTTGGGGGATTTCTGTAATTATAAACTTATAAGGGACAAATGGTAATTTTACCTTTAAAGTATGTGATTTCTGTCATTTACCTTTTCTTTTATGAACCTATATACACTACTAAAAAAAAGGCCAAAAAGGACCTAGAAAAGAAGACCTCATGAGGGTCTCTCCTTTTCGGTGAATAAGAGACCCTGACAAAGAGACTCAACGATCGGTCCAGTAAAATGCAGGTCACTTTTTTAAAGACACTCATGAGGTCGCCAAACGGAGACCTCACGAGGTCACAACGAAGTGTCAGATTTTTTTAAAAAAGAGACCTCATGAGTCACTATTGTATTATTATAATTTAATTTTATATTTTATATGGGACCTCATGAGTCACTATTCTTTATATATATTTATATTATATTTTAATAAGAACTCATTAGGTCGCTAAGATATTATTAATTTAATTTATTTTTTAAAGGAGAGACCTCATAAGGTTCTTTTCTGGCATTTTGTGTTTGCGACCCCTCGTAGGTCTCTATAAGAATTTCGGAAATATATGCAATAAAGAGACCTCATGAGGCTCTCTCTTCTGCCTATTATAAAATATATGTTATATAGAGACTTTATGAGTCTCTAATGAACATCTGGAAAAATCTAATGCAAAGAGACCTCATGAGGGTTCTTCTTTTCTGGGAAAAAAAATGGCAGCTAATTATTTCTGGCTTCTCATCACCTGTCATCTTTAATTCCAGTACCCAAATCAGTCAGAGCTTCCAAAATCAAGTTGAACAATACATTTACCTATAATTCCCTTATCAACTCAAATTGCAACTCACTTCAACATAATTATATATTAAACAAAACCAATGATATCCATAAGTTATATAATCATTGCATGTATCAATGTATTCACAAAACAAATAATTCCATCACAATTATAAGTTAACACAATTATCCTCCTTAACTTAGATTATGTATCACAAGTCTAACTTCACTAATGTGATAGTGTGTTTGCACATAATCACACTTTCTTCATCATACTAGACTCAGTGTCATATTCTTTTGACCATACATTGGATATTTGAGTAGGTTGAGATGAGGAGGTCGGAGGAGGGAAAGTGGCACATCACCAGAACAAGGGGGAATCCCTCCTGAAGCAAGTAATGCATCAATATTGAGCCTTAAGACCAGCAAACTGTAATTCCAACCGCTTTTTCCCTAGCCCGTGATTCTTCGGCTTGGCTAGATAGCTCAAACAATCTTTTTCTCTATAGCCAATTTTCTTCATCGATTCATCATGGATTTGAACTATTTAGGCCTTCAAACTCAGAAGAAAATTCACGAAAGGTTTTATGCGGCATTCCATATGCCCATACCATATCTTACTCCCAAGTCAAGTCTAACCAAACTCTCTCATCTGTTCTTGGTGTGGCATACCTCGATTTTTTCCGACAGAGTTTGTTTTAAATCCTCCAAAGTTGAAGATATCGATTCTAAATTGGAATGTGTATCATAGACTGAATAATTTTAGAAAATAAGTAATATTTACTTAATACTAACACAGTAGTCACAAATTTAACTTATTCACCAACTTAACAAATTTCTAAGTCTAATTAGTCTTAGTTTAAACTAAATTTAATTACGTATAGTAACAAGTTTGATTATTAACCAACTTAACAAATTTCTAAATCTTTTAGTTTAGTATTTAATTAATTCAATATACATAGTCAAATTTAACCTTATTAAACCATAACAAATTTTTAAGTCTAATTAGTTTAGTTTTGACTTAATTCCAACACTATAGTAACCAATGAACTTATTAAACCAACTTAACAACTTTCTAAGTCTAACTAGTTTTATTTTTAACTTAATTCTCTATACTAAGTAGTACAAGTTTTACTTACCAAAACTAAATTTTCTAAGTTAATTAGTTTGTAGTTTTACCTATACTAACACGATAGTTACAAATTTAACAAATATATTATTTCTAAAATTAAAGCTAAGTGTCAATACTAGATGGACACAAATTGATTTCAAAAGAAAATCAATTTTGTCATCAATAGGATCAACTAGTGTTGGTTACTTATGCTTAACAAATAATTATTTCTAAAATTTAAAGCTAAGTGTCAACACTAGATGGACACAAATTGATTTTCAAAGAAAATCAATTTCCATCATAGGATCAACTAGTGTTGGTTCTTAAGCTTAACAATATTTCTAAATTTAAAGCTAAGTGTCAACACTAGATGGACCACAATTGATTTTCAAAGAAAATCAATTTTGTCATCATAGGATCCAGCTGTTGGTACTTATGCTTAAACAATATATTATTTCTAAATTTAAAGGTAAGTGTCAACACTAGATGGACACAAATTGATTTTCAAGAAAAATCAATTTTGTCATCAATAGGATCAACTAGTGTTGGTACTTAAGCTTAACAAATAATTATTTCTAAATTTAAAGCTAAGTGTCAACACATATTTAGCTAAGTACAATATTAGTGGGTACAACACATATTATAGAAACATTTGTACTTCAACTTTATTAAATTTAGAATTCCATATCTTATCTCTACTTTGATTAAATTAAAGAAGTAGTATAATCTTGTATCAACTTTTTTAGATTTTGAGCTTCCTTAGTGGCTAGCAAGAAAAAAGGAAAAAAGTTAACACTAGAAAATAGAGTTTGAACTCCAATGGTGAAAATCAAGTATTATCCCATGTACTAACTTATTTTCAAAGAAAATCATGTACCCTATTAAGAGTTAAGAAAACCAACTAGTTTTACAAATTATTATTGATTGGGAAACTTTTTCAATATCAATTTGACACAAATTCTTTTAAAAATTTCAAAGATAATCACATTGGGAATGATTAAATTATAATACAACAGGGTTCACCATCTACTTGCTACTTTTTAATTATTTTAATCTAATCAGTCTGAAATATCACTTGTGAAATATGTTTCTCCTACTTTATTAGTTCTTACCAACACAACACGAAAAACAAAAAATATTTTCTGCAAAATGTTTTCTTCATCCGAACACATCCTAAATTACCTAAAATGATTTTTTAAATTTTTTTTTAAAAAAAAAGGAAATTAAGAAGGTTTTTTTTTTTCCTTACTTCCTCCATAGGATCCCCCAATGACAATAACTGGAGAATTTTTTGCTGAATATTTTTGTTTAATATGTAACAAAAGTTCTGCATAATCAGCTATAGCTTGTGCTGAATTGAAATATCCTCTACTATCTTCATCATTTACAGCTTCTTCCATTGTCTTAAATGGTCTTGATTCTCCATAATACCTATGCTGGAAAATAGTATGCCAAAAAATTTAACATAACATATAGCTAGCATATATAATGCCAAAAGTCAAAAAGGAGATTCAAAATCTACGATATATTCTTAATAAATAATTTTGATCTTTAAGGACAAGAAAATACCATCACATGAGTATTTGGACTCAATTATAAATTTTTAACCATATTCTATTATACCTCACTGATCGAGTGCTCTTGCTCTAATGATGAACACGGCTAAAACAATTAGTGTAAGTTTCCAACACCGTGAGATTTTCCATTTGACGCTCTCATTTGACATAGATTTTATAGACGAAACATGAAACTCAAAAATTTGAATTTCTAAAGTTGTGATTTTTGAAATTTAAAATTGTGTTTCGACATGTATTTCACTTTTTAAAAAATTGAAGTCAATTTTTTAAAAATTAATCAAATTTCATCATGAAACATATATTTAAATATAAATTTTCAAAATCTACTCTTAAAATTTAAGGTCAAACATTGACTAAGTGTTAGTTAACAAAAAAATAAACATGACAAAACAAAGTAACATAGGAGAGTTGGTAGTTTTAATTTATACATATATATACTTGATGTAATATAATTAATGAATTTAATTACCTCCATGTAAACAAGAAGAGCCTTAAATTGAGGTGCAAAATCAGTGAGAAATCCAATACCAAGAGGGTCTCCATCAATAGAAGATTCAGCACCAAGATAGGCAAAAATTGGAGAACTTGAATTGGAACCACCCCAATACTTAGAATTAATTATATACCTTTGTTTAAAAGTTGAATAACTTTTTGGTCCATAATTAAAATGATCAAGTGTTTGTTTATAGTAATAAGTCTCAAATTCTTTTGGAAGATCATCATTTGTTGAAGAAGAAAAGGTATTAGAATGATCTTGATGTATATTTTCAATAAGTGGTGTTAGTCTTGGGATTTTATGAGGTTTTGAAAAAATTAATGATGTTTTTGTGAAGATCAATAAAAGAAGCCATTGAAATAAGAAAAGTTTATTCATGTTCTTGCAAAAAATATAAAGGACTTTGGTAAAGAAAAATAATGTTTCTTGGTGAAACTATCTTATTGTGGATGTATTTATAAGTATTGTTGATAAAATATATTTAATATCTTAAAAAGTATAAGAATAATATTTGACATTATTTATATCTGTTATTAAAGATGGTCACAAGAATTTATTGCATATTATTATCTTAGTACTATTTTAGCCATATTAAAAAAAATTGTCCACTTTTATTTGTCATATTTTGAAAGTTAATTTGACTAATTTTTAATGTTAAATTGGATTAAATTAATTTGATATTTTAAATTTTTTAAAAATAGATATTCAAAAACTATACATAAAAGTACCATTAGTTGCAATTTTTTGCATATCAATATAATGAAAAAATACATCATAAAATGTTAGTCAAATTTTTTATAGTTTGACTCTGGAAAAAAACTATGACAATTAAAAATGGACAGCGATAATATTACACTTACCATGTGATGCATGCATGATTCAATAATATATCTAACAAATTTCTTGTTTTTCTCTTACTCATTGTCCGGTATTTGTTCTGAAACTCGATTCACCCGAATTCTGTGTTCCTATAGCTAAGGTCCGTTAAAAGAGAATATCTTTCTCTCTTATGATTTTGTCGTTAAGACCTACTAATCTAGATTCAAGATATCTAAGATCCATTAAAAGGTTCGAAAAAATTTCTTGTTTATCAAAATTTTTCATTTTCTAGGCCGGTCTAAATTCAGGACATATGATTATGGAGTAAAACTCATAAATAACCATCCTTCAACCCCTATAATTAAAAAAATATTCAATGCTATAGGATAAAAAGAGAGTCTTTCTGAAAATAGCCCCTCTATTCTAGAGATTTTTTAAAAATTTTATTTCATAAATAGATGTAAATTCTATGTATATTTTCTCCTCTTCAAATCTGACTTATGGAATCACACGAAATATATATGTATTCATTATCATAGAATTGGAGTCTAATGGGAAAAAATAAAATATTTTTTATCTCTGAAAAACTTATTAAGTCCTAAAAATAAATAAGATTTCTTATTTTTCAAAAAAAAAAAAGATGACTTTAAATCATGAATCACACTGTGCCCTTTTATGACCTTTTATGACCACTATTCCATTTTCATTGAGCAAAGCTAAGAGACTTTTATGAAACTTTATCAATACTATATATAACTGACTGGTTGTTACAATAATTTGGCTTTATTAGACACAATTAGTATGCCACTGCAATTTTGAGGAGAAACAAAAGATTTTAGAGAAAATAATAACAAACATCTTTTTTTTTAAAAATAGAAAATTCTTCATTCATACGAAAAATAAATTGATCTTGAAATAATAACGACTAATTACTTTTGCTCTAAAATAAACTTGTATCTTATCTTTATTACATATTCTTCTAGAAACAATTTTGAAAGAATCGAACTGACCACTAAAACTATTAATTTTAAAGCCCAAAATAAATAAGTTTACTTTTTCTTCAACCTTCTACGTGAATACTTGATCAATTAATATAAAACAGAGTGAGTATATCACTCAACCACTTGCAATTTCACCGTGATTAGGGAATGTATGCTAGTTAATTTGTCAGTGTAAATATAGATTAAGATATCATTACTAAATAATTAGGATCGTTTATTTTCTCAAAATTTAAATTTATAAAATTTATCTTTATTCAAAATAAGTAATACAAATGATAGACAATAGTGATAATGGCTAATAATAGTTTCGTGGACTAATTATTGTTTAATGGAAATATAATTAGTGCATTTTGCCTTTTTTGAGGGCCTTGAGATCAGCATAATAATTTGTTATCCATCCTTCAATGATTTTAACTTCTGTGTTCCTTTGCATGGTTAGCCATTCTGGATCACTTGACTTTTTAGAAAGAATGTCTAGACAATGGGAACCTACAAATAAAAATAAATAAATTAGAGTTGACATGTACATTTACAAGAAAAAAAAAATTATTTGTTATTCGCCCGATATTCGATATTCATTTCGATTAATTTGGATTCACACCTTGTTTGTACATTAAAGGGGAAAGGGCTAGGTAATGCTTGCAAAAAGTAGCCACTTTTGATCAGCTCTTATGACTTAGCATTTAGTTATTGTCATTGAGTTTTACCTGTGAAATTTTTTAAACTTTATGACAATAGGTATTTTTCAAAGACATGGCCAAAAAATTAGCTAGTAGGTGTTGTTTCTACGAAGCTCTTGCTCTTAAGATTATTTTTAGGGAAAATGACAAAAATTTCACTTTTAAGTTCTTTAATTACCATTATTCCCTATTAGTTTTACAAATTTCTAAAATCTCTCATTTTCACGCATCAAATTAGTGTATCATGTATAATATGTACATAAGATTAGTGTATCATGTATAAGATATAATGTATCTTACTTAACGATTAATGTATCTCGACATCAGATTAATGTATCAGCACTTATATTATTATATCAGTTTGAGGGATTTTTGTAATTATAAACTTATAAGGGACAAATGATAATTTTACCTTCAAAATATGTGATTTATGTTCTTTGCCCTTTTTTTATGAACCTAAAATCTCTTATCAAGGGTTGAAAGGATTCTATCCATTTCATCATAACCTTCGATTATTTACTCGAGATATTAAAAAAATATTTTAATTATCTTTTATATAAGTAATCTGATGATAAAGTAAATATCCTTTTCATATAATTGTGAATATTGGCATACCGTTACGTGTGTGGACCGCTCGTAGACTATGAGATATGTCTTGCAAAACTCTAAAATAGAAAAAAATAATTAATGTAAGAATAAATAAATAAAACCAAATAGAAAAAAAGGAAAAAGAATATTGTGTACATACCCTGCACTACTATAAGGATCTCTTAGCCCATTAGAGAAAATAATATTGCTAGCAAACCTTTGAAGAATTAATTTTATGTCCTGCAAAATTCACTCATCATTTAGTAAATTCACAAATCTAATTATAGAATAAGAAAAAGTAATATGACAAAATAAGCATAATGAAAGATTGTTGAGGTTTTGGGTTTGTGTCTAGATAGAAAGTATTTTATTCTTAAAGTAGAATTATTCGACTATATTGTTTGAACTTTTCAAAAATATCATTATACTCACATCTCATATTCTTTGCATTACACATTATTCGTCCTCGTTACGTAGTCCAAGCAACATAGCTTTTTGATATGAATTCGAATATATCAAACATTCCCCGAAATAATAAGTGAATTTTCTATGAAATTTTTCAAGATCTATGAAATATAGTTTCTGACGAACCTACCTTGAAATTTTCCATGGAAAAGTCACTTATTGATCATAGTACTGTATGATATATATCTATAGCTAACACGTGTGCATGCACAATATGTATATGCGCTCACTCACTCTCACACACACTACGATTAGTATATTATATGTGTATCATCACGTATATAATTATATATCGAATGATAAATTAAAAAAAAAAAAAATTACCATTATGATAATTACTAATAAATTAATCAAGTATGAGAAAGAAGTATGTACTTGTCCTCCATAATAAGTTGTGATCCAATGTGGACGAGGTGAAACACCATACATCTTCTTGCAATCTTTTATGAAATTATTCAAATTGAAAGGAGCTGAATAGAACATTGTATCATTTTCCCCACGTCCTATAGGCATCACCATCTCACTGCATGTCTAAAAAAAAATCATAAAATGAATAATTATAAATATATTTAATTAATAATATGATAAAGTAGTAACTTTACCTATTATATCCCGATACAACTATATTTTAAATACAAACAGTATATATAACTTAAATTCTCGATTAAATTAGTGTTTATTAGTATAAAACTTACTTGCCATCTCCATCCCAAACTTGTTTCACTAGGCTTGGAATTCATGTTGTAACAAGATGAATTTCCTTTATATGCAACAATTCCAGCAAAAATTCTATCAAGAATATGACTTCCTTTTGGTGCACCATCAATTCCACCACAAACTATTGTTACTGGGTAACTTGGTGGACTATTATACTGAGCAGACACTGAATACATTGTATCCAAATAATTCTTCAACTCAAATGGATCATTCAACTTCCTATAAAAAAAAACAAGAAATCAAGACTAAATAAATATACAAATAAAAATTAGATTTTTTTTTTAAAAAAAATACACTAAGGGTGTGTTTGGTATGAAGGAAAATGTTTTCCAAAAATAAGTAGATTTTGGACTTATTTTCTCATGTTTGGTTAGTGAGTGAAAAATGTTTTCCAAAAATGATTTTTAGTGTTTGATTTATGAATGAACAAATGTTTTTTGAGAAACATCTTTTGTTTTTACTAGAGTAGAAAATAATTTATGAAATGTAAAATATTTTTAGAAATAAATTTTATTTAATTATTTTTTGGGGGGTGGGGTGGGAAGGGAGTTGGGGCTAGGGCTGGTAGGGGTGGGTAGGGGGGGCTGGCGGGGGGCAGGGGTAGGTGATTTTTTTTTTTTGAAGTTGAAAAAAAAATTTAATAATAAAATTAAATTTTTTTGGAGTTGGGGTGGGGGAGGGCTGGTAGGGGTGGGTAGGGGGGGCTAGGGGGAGGGAGGTAGAAGTTTTAAAATAAAAATATTTTTTAAAAATGAACTCAAATTTTTTGGGAGGGGGGATGGCCGGTGGTGGGTGGGTGGGGTGGGGTGGGGGTCAGGGATCGGGTGAAAAATAAAATTTTGAAAATAAAAATATTTTTTAATGTTGTTTTGGCAAAAAAAAAATGTAATTTCAAGTTAGAAGAGAGTTTTGGAAAATGTTTTCCTTAATTTTTGAAGGGAAGTCATTTTCCTTAATTTTGAGGAAAATGAGTTGATTTGGAAAATATTTTCTAAGACTTTTGTCCCAACCAAACATGAGAAAATTGGAAAACATTTTCCAGAAAATATTTTCCTTCATACCAAACACACCCTTAAACAAATAAAAGTGATTTGATGATGAATTACTTAAGTGAGATTTGTAATTTCGAATATAAGACATGTATATGCTCTAATAAATATAATTGACCTGATGATGTAAAACTTACTTATATTGACAATTGCATGTATATATATAATTTTCTCAAAGAAAGTTCTTATAATATTAATTCACTTAAAGGATAGATATCGATTAAAAATGTAAAATTTTATCATAAAAATAAAACAGATTACATGATACAATAAAAAAAGATAATTTTGATAGTTTAAAAATAATTTCAAATAGAAAAATAATACTATAATAATATTAATATTGATTACTTAGCTTGCTACAATAGATAAAATTGTTTAATGATGTAAGAAATATTTACATGGAGTAGGTGCATGATTAAATTAGCCAAAAGATATTTATAAGTAAAAAAAAAAATACTACGATAAAAAAAAGTAGCATAAAAATTCTAATACTATATATAAGTTAAACTCTTACAAACAAGTCTTGAATTTTCGACTGAGATAGGAGAGTCCATTTTTTCTAGAAGCAATCTTGTCAATTATTGCCCATGATTTTCTTATAGTATGGTAACAACTCTTACTAGCTTCCTGAAACAATTATAAAATTAATTAACATGTTAATATAAAAAAAAGAAAGGACTTATTAAAAGTTTAAAAAATTAAATTAAATAGATTTCTTACTTTAAAATCCCTTGACACAATTGAATCATATCCATTTTGTGGAGTGATATTATCAAAATAAAGAATTGGAGCTGATGAAGCTAAAGCACCAAGAGCTATATGTGGATACTTCATTCTAAACCAAGAAGCAAGCACTGCAAAATAAAATTAAAAAAATTAGAGAAAAAGTTTTGATAAAATTCAACTTTAAGGGTGTGTTTGGTATGAAAGAAAAAAATACTCTTTTTTTTGGAAAAATATTTTTTAATAAAATAAGTAGATTTTCTTGTTTTTTTGTATTTCAGTATATAAATAAAATATATTATTCCTTCATTTTAATTTGTTTAATCTATTTTTCTTTTCAGTACATTTAAAAAAGAATGATCCTTACTTTTTATTAATGACTCTTCAATTTCAATGTCCCACGTTGCATATTTAAGATCACAAAATTAAAAAAAAAAAAAAAATCTTAAGCTCAATATTAAATCAAAATAAATCATACAAATTAAAACGAAAAAAATATTCTAAAAAATATTTGTATATAATTTAGACAAATATTATGATGTGGAGTTGTGGGTATGTTGGAGGGTGAGACTGACAGAATCAGTATGAAATATCCTTGTGAAATTAATTTCTCCTACTTCAAAAGTACTTCTGACCAACACAACATGAAAACTTTAAAAGTATTTTCTAAAAAATATTTTCTCCATATCGAACATATCCTAAATTACCTAAAAAGACTTTTTTTTAAAAAAATTAAAGAAGGGGGTGTCTTATTTTCTTACTTCCTCCATAGGATCCCCCAATGACAATAATTGGAGAATTTTTTGCTGAATATTTTTGTTTAATATGTAACAAAAGTTCTGCATAATCAGCTATAGCTTGTGCTGAATTGAAATATCCTCTACTATCTTCATCTTTTAAAGCTTCTTCCATTGTCTTAAATGGTCTTGATTCTCCATAATACCTATGCTGGAAAATAGTATGCCAAAAAATTTAACATAACATATAGCTAGCATATATAATGCCAAAAGTCAAAAGAGATTTAAAATCTAAGATATATTCTTAATAAATAATTTTGATCTTGAGGACTAGAAAATACCATCATAGTATTTGGACTCAATTATGAATTTTTAACCATATTCTATTATTATAGCTCACTGATCGAGTACTCTCGCATTAATGATGAACACGGTTAAAACAAATAGTGTAAAATTCTTAGACGCTCTCATTTGACTATAAATTTTGAAGTTTAAACATGAAATTTAAAAATTTGAGTTTTCGACATTATTTTACGACATTATTTTACTTTTTTTAAAAATTGAATTTTTTTTCAGATTTTCAAGAACTGATCAAATTACATGATCAAATAGATATTTAAAGAGAAATTTTCAAAATTTACTTTTAAAATTTATGGTCAAACAGAAAATTAAGTTTTAGTTACCAAAAAAAATAAACATGACAAAACAAAGTAAAACAGGAGAGTTGGTAGTTTTAATTTATACATATATATACTTGATGTAATATAATTAATGAATTTAATTACCTCCATGTAAACAAGAAGAGCCTTAAATTGAGGTGCAAAATCAGTGAGAAATCCAATACCAAGAGGGTCTCTATCAATAGAAGATTCAGCACCAAGATAGGCAAAAATTGGAGAACTTGAATTGGAACCACCCCAATACTTAGAATTAATTATGTACCTTTGTTTAAAAGTTGAATAACTTTTTGGTCCATAATTAAAATGATCAAGTGTTTGTTTATAGTAATAAGTCTCAAATTCTTTTGGAAGATCATTTCTTGATGAAGAAAAAAATGTATTAGAATGATCTTGATGTATATTTTCAATAAGTGGTGTTAGTCTTGGGATTTTATGAGGTTTAGAAAAAATTAATGATGTTTTTGTGAAGATCAATAAAAGAAGCCATTGAAATAAGAAAAATTTATTCATCTTAAAAATAGAAAAGACTTTGGTAAAGAAAAAGAATGTTTCTTTGTGATTCCATGTATCTTATTGTGGATGTATTTATAAGTATTGTTGATAAAATATATCTATTATATTAAAAAGTATAACAATAATATTTGAAATCATTTTATATCTATTATTAAAGATGGTTAAAAGAATTTATTACATAATCACCTTATACTATTTTAGTCTTATTAATATTTTCTCTGTCTACTTTTTTTTATCATGTTTCAAAAGTTAATTTTACTAATTCTTTTAAATTAAATTAGATTATATCAAATTATTTTGATATTTTAAACAAACATTTTAGATATTAAAAAACTACTAAAAAGTACTATTAGTTGCATTTTATTGCGTATCACTAAGATGGAAAAATACATAAAAATTGTTAGTCGAAATTTTTATAGTTCGACTATAAAAAAAAAAAACTAGAACAATTAAAAGTGGATGAAAGCAGTATTATACTTACCATGTGTGATGCATGCATGATTCAATAATTTATCTAACAAATTTCTTTTTTTCTTATTCATTGTCTTCTATTTGTTATGAAGCTCGATTCATTTATATTCGTTATTTCTATAGATAATATCCGTTAAAAAAAATATCTTTCTCTATTCGGCTTCTGTTATTAAGACCTACTAATCTAGATTCGGAATATCTAAGGTTCATTAAAAGGTTAAAAAAACTTCTTGCCTATCAAAATTTTGGTATTTTCTAGATCGATCTGAATTCGGAACATATGATTATGAAGTAAAATTCATAAATAACCATTCTTCAACCCCTATAATTAAAAAATATTCAATGTCATAGAATAAAAAGAAAGTCTTTCATTTTCATAAACAGTACCTCTATTTCAAAATAAAATTTCCCTTTATTTCAAAAATAAATATAAATTCTACATATATTTTATCCTCTTGGATTTTTACTTCTGAAATCACATAATTGGAATCTAATGTGGAAAAATCACATATTATTTGTCTCTTAAAAACTTGGTCAAAGGTGTTATACTTATGGATAAAAAATTAAAGGTTCTCTTTTTTCTTTTTTTTTTCTTTTTCTTTTTTTGCAAAAAAAAATGACTTTAAATCATGAATCACATTGTGCCATTTTATGACCACTATTCCAGTTTCATTGAATAAAGTTAAGAGACTTTTATGAAACTTTATCATTACTATACATAACTGACTGGTTGTTATAATTATTTGGCTTTATTAGACACAATTAGTATGTCACTGCAATTTTGAGAAACAAAAGATTTGAGAGGAAAGAACAACAAACTTTTTTTCAGAAAAATTATAGAAAATTCTTTAACCATACGAAAAATAAATTGATCTTAAAATAATAACGATTAATTAATCTTGCTATTAAATAAACTTATACTTTAATATTTATTACATATTCTTCTAGAAACAAATTTGAAAGAATCTAATGGACCACTAAAACTATTAATTTTAAAGTCCAAAATAACTAAGATTTTTTATAGTGACCTATTACTTATCTTTGCTACTAAATACTAGTGATCTTTTTACCCCTAAGACGTGTGGCATCACTCTCATAATGGGAGGTGTATCACACTTGCGCCACATGAATGTCATGGCAATGCCGCGTTTAGATGTCATGTCAAATTTTGATTAAATTCTTCATGTCATTCAATTGTTTCTTCTTCAATGAATATCAATATCGTCGTATTACTACCAAATATATATATTTTATCATGAAAATCAAAATAGTCACCACAAATTTCACCACCTATGATCAAATCCATCATCGAAATCATACTATCATTATTATCCCCCATAAAATTTATAAAGATCCAAAAAAAAAATTGATATCCATAAACAAACTCATCACCAAAATTGCATCATCATCATCAAAAGGTACAAACCCATCACCATTATCAACATTGATTTTTTCTTCTCCACCATCTTCAATTCCCGCTTCTTTGACATCCCTCACCAATCCATCATTCTTATTTTTATTTTTATTTTTTAAATTTAATAATTAATTTTATCAATCACCGATAACGCCGAACACTAGAAAAATAAAATATAATGAAAATGGTGAAATCAAATAAGCGTTAAAATAGGATGTAATAAGGGTGTGGGAAGAGGATTGTAGTGGAGGTACAGTGGGGTGGATGAAAATTGAATATGAAAAAATGATGAAAAAAATAAAGAAGAAGAAAAAGATGTTGCTTGTGAATAAGAAGAGGTGGGGTTGGGGGTGTTAGTAGAAAGAGTATTTTAATTTATTTTTTCACTTTATTTACTATTAAATACGTTTTTTTTACCACGCCAGTTTAGGGGTAAAAGAAATTATTTTTAAATAGTAAAGATGTGTAATATGTCGTTATAATAGTTTAAGCATGTAACTGATTTTTTAAGATAAATTTAAGAATAGATTTATTTTTATTCTTTTTAATTTAATTTAATCTATAAGATATATAACTAATATAAATTAATTATTAATTGAGATAATTGTATATAATAGCAAAGTAATGACCTAAAATAAATGGAGTAGCTGATTTAATTGTGCTTCATAGCAAACGTTTGCAAAAAATTGCCAGGCGCATCTCTCCCAATATCTCGCTCGCCACTCTCCTCCATCTCTCCCTCGCTTTCTCACTTTTTATACAAACACAAGTGTATAAAAATTGTTTCGAATTGTATAAAGCAGAGAAAATTGTATAAATACATATATTCTTGTTCCCCTCTCTCCCCTCTTCCAGATCTCGCTCGCCACTCTCCCAAATCTCGCTCGCCACCCTCGCCATTCTCACTTATACAAACAGAAATGAAATGTATAAATTGCGTTTATGTTTGTATAAAGCGTGAGAAAATTGTATATACACATGCAATTACATATATTTTCGTCCTATACACTTATAATTATACAATAATAATACTCCCCTGCCCGATTTCTTTTGCCTTTCTCTCTTTCTCGTTTTATACAAATTTCAAATTGTATCTAATTTCTCTCTTTCTCGTTTTATACAATTGGATTCAATTGTATATTTCCTGCCAAGTCTCTTTTGTCTTTCTCTCTTTCTCATTTTATACAAATTCCAATTGTATATAATCGTTCTATACACTTATAATCATATAATTCGTTTTATACACTTCGTTTTTATACAAATCTCTGTCCAAGTGTCTTTCTCTTTCTCGTTTTATACACTTCGTTTTATATAATTCGCTTCAACTGTATATGTATAGCGAATTATACAGTTTCTATGTTTGCTATGGAGCGCAATTATGCAAACTTTGTTATAGCATAAAAATATAAATTTTTTATTTGCTATATGTGAAAGTTACCCTTATTTTTTCAACTAATATAAGACGGAGAATATTTTACTCAACCACTTGCAATTTCATCATGATTAGGGAATGTATGTCTCCCACTTTAAAAATTAAAGGTTGTGTATCCATTAAATATTATGGAGGACTAAGAGCAAATATTATGGAGGACTAAGAGCAAAGGTCAACTATATATTATCTCTTGATAATGAGTGCTTTTTTGGGGGGTTAATGCTAGCTTAGTTGCTGGTTATCATTTTAAAATGAAGATTTTCATTATTCATAGTTGATTTGTCAGTGTGAATATATATTAAGATATTATTACTAAATCAGTAGGATGTATATTTTTTCAAGATTTAAATATATAAAACGTATCTTTATTGAAAATAAGCAAAATTTAATAAATATTAGTCAATCTAATACTATAGTATTTTTGTATGCTTTCTTGAAGGTACACCTCTCACACAAGAGACCATAACGTCTTTAATTTGATAAATAAAAAAAAATACGTTGCATTGAGTAAATAACAAAAAATACACTTCATATATAACAAAATATTTTTAGAATAAGCTTTTACTTTCTCCGTTCATTTTTTAATTGTCATAATTTCTTTTTAGAATCAAATTATAAAATATTTGACCATCATTTTATGTTGTATTTTTTCATCATATTGATTTGCAAAAAATTACAATTTGTTTATATTTATTGAATATCTAATTTTTCTTTGTTTTAAGTATCGAATTAATGTAATCTAATTTAATTTTAAAAATTAGTCAAATTGACTATCGAAATATGACTATTAAAAGTGGACCACAAAAGGTCGCCCCTATCTCTAAAAGGGCTTATGCACTTCACGACTTGCTTATGTTATGGGGTCTCGAAGATTGGATTTAATTTGTATGCAAGTTGTATGCAGTGAGAATCACACATATGATAAGCGGAGGAGGGGATTTCACATCTATGCATGTAGTGTGGTGCTTAGGTCTACAATCAGATTCGTAAAATGAGAAATCAATCAAAATAGTTGAATCATGGCTATATAAATATAATCTATCATGATAATTGATATTAATTTAGAGATTTAATATAGATGAAGAAGGGAGTATAACGATTGGTAGTAGGGGTGTCAAATGGTCGGTTGAAATTGAAAATTTTAAAATGGATTGAGATAGAAATCGGGTTGGGTCTTGATCCGCCCAAATTTACTTTGGGCTCAAATGGATTGAGTTCAAATGGGCTAAAAAACGGGTTGGGTTTTAACACGCCCAATTTGATCCGATTAATCTCAATTATTTTAACAAAGTTTATTATTTTTTTAAAGTATCAAATGGATAGATGAATTCTAAAATTGTTAAATAGATAATTATTCATACATTTAATATAGAAGCATATCTTAGTAAAGAGTTTTAGAACGGGTTAAAATTAGAGATTGAATAAGGCTCAATTGAGGATTCTCTTAAAATGGATTAGGCTTAAATGAGTTGAGATTGAACCTAATTCAAATTATCTTGAGCCCAACCCTTAAAATTCTGAACAGATTAGACGAATTATCTGTGTTTGAGTTTCATTTTTAACACCCCTAATTGATAGTAATAATGACACAAACAATAGCAATTATAAGGGCCTGCTTCGCGAGATCAGAGTAGACTCAACAATTAGCCTCCATATTTGAATTATGTTAGAAGTCTTTCATTTTTGTCTGATTTAGAGATACTACAAGTCTTTCGTCTCAAATTTCATCACGGAAACCATTTGGTTCACTAATTTTATCAAATAGTATAATTATTTGGAACCAAGGAAATCCCATAGGGTTCAATAATTCTAATTAAAGCAGTCACATTTATCATAGATAATTCATAAACCTTTTATGAAGTCATGTTGACTGATGATAGTGATCATTTTATGGTGATAAAAAATAAAAATAAAAGTCTCAATCAATGAAACATATATTTCTATCTTTATCAAGGCACTCATTCAAAATTCCAATTGAGATAATATTGTTAGTCTTTTTTTTATTTCTTATTGATATTGTACTGGAGTTTGATTAATATAAATTTATATCATATAACACTTTATTTGGAGAAAATATTCTCTATTAAAAAACCATTCACATTCAAAGTCTAATCTCGATATATATTTAATTAAAAAAAATACTTTTTTATTACATAATATCATTCGATGATAATTAAGATAAGGGAAAAGGGTAAAAAATACCCCTTAATTTTGATTTATTGTTTAAATTTACCCTCGCCGTTAAAAGAAAGTTAATTTTATCACTCGCCATTAAAATAAAGTTAATTTTACCCCTCCTGTTACTAATTTCACCAAATTTACCCCTCATCAGAAGGATTGACCCAAATTTACCTCTTTGACATATTTAATGGAGATTTGGGAAAATGGGTATAGGAGATTTGGGAGAATGGGATCGGATTATTTTAAATGATCGAGTTAATGAATTAAAATAAGGAATAGGTTTTATTTTTAAAATTCGGGTCAATCCATCTAATGAGGGGTAAATTTAGTGAAATTAGTAACAGGAGGGGTGAAATTAACTTTATTTTAACGGCAAAGGGTAAAATTAACTTTATTTTAACGACAAGAATAAAATTAAATAATAAATCAAAATTAAAAAATATTTTTTACCAATTTCCCTTGAGATAATATCATGCACTTTTGGACCAAAACAAAGCACGGTTTATTGAAAATAACAAAAGTTGAAATTGATGGTCTAACGTGCGCACTATACACATTAATAAGTACCAATCATGGAGGGCCCTTACTCACAAATCGTAATTCTAATTATAACAAAAAAAAACATTTTATTCATGGAAATCATTGTTAATATATGTGATATTAACTAGGTTGCAATGAAATATTTATAGATATTTAGCGAATTTTTTAATATTATAGACAGGGGCGGATTTAGAGTCTGCCCAGGGGGTTTGGTACATTGTATACTTAAGATATTTTAAAAAAAAATTTATGTTTATATATTGATTTTGAACATGTTGAATATAAGATTAGAGGTTGACTTAGTGATTGAGAAATTCAAACCTCAAATCTTAAGCACTATTCTTTTTTTTTTCGAAACCCCTTAATAAAAATTCGAAATCCACCACTAATTATAGATCCGCTCGGAGGTACAAGTAATTAATGTTTGATCATTACAAATTGACTAATAAACCCGTTTGACATCGGAAAAGTTTTTTAGAAAAAAGTTTGCAAAATGTTGGGTTTTTTTTTTAGTTTTTCTAAAATATGATTGGGAGGGATTTTCCAAAATTATATTTGGAACTTTCACAGAAGAAGAAGAAAAACATACAATTTTATTTAAATTTTTATTTTTATAGAAAAGGCAACATTGCTAAAATTTTCAATCATTTGATGGAATATTGTGTAAGTCATGCCTGAAAAATTGTCACCTAAGCTTAGCATTGAAGCAAAGTTTCAAGCAATCATTTTATAAAAACTTGCTTGCTTTCAATATTTACATTAAATTATATTATTTTTATCGATCATATAAATCTATGTTAGTCTAGGAGAATTTCAATGTTCTCCTCAATAAAAATAAATCTGCAGCAATTACGATTCAAATTATCGATCATAAAAGAATCTCATTAAACGGATTTAATTTGTCCACAATCTGGATATTCCTTCTAATTCAGAGATAGATCTTATGTCTAAACATTGATCGTCTCAATGTAATGAATAAAGATTTCTTAAACATCCATAATGGTGTTTATATGGACTAGTTCTAGATTTAAACGTTGAGGAATATTTAATTGTTTTATAGGTCATTAAACACCTTATCCTTTATAATTAGTCCCCATCATATATATATATATATATATATATATATATATATATATATATATATATATATATATATATATATATATATGATAAATTAAGATGAAATTAAAGTATATACTCCCATTGTCTTAATATATGTGATGTAGTTTAATAGGAACGATAATTAAAATATGAACAAATTCTACAACGTTTTAAAACTATCCTTAAAATAAGTACTTAATGTTTATTGGGATATGAAAGTATTAATTGACCTTAGTGAAATATAATATATATGACAGAAGTGTTGTAAAGCAACAAATATCATACATTTGTAGGTTTTTTCTATAGGATTTGGATATGAAGAATATTTTTTTTAGGTATCATGAAGTATAACATAAATTTTTTTTTAATGATAATTGGAAATAAAATTATGGTTTGAGGATGAAGTATACTTTGTGTAATTATGGCAAATTAAGCTAGAGCTAGATATAATTTTAGAATCATGACTCTTATCCATTTTTTCCACATATTGCTATTTTTGTGATATAACACCAAAAAACTAACATTGCTTGTGAGGAATACACGTAAAATTATACTAATTATTATAACGTGTAATCGTAAAATGAAAACTTACAAATTCTTCGTTTAAGTAAAAACATAAAACTTGAATAAACCATATTTATTAAATGTAAACTTATATAGAGTTTTTTAAAATTGCCGCATTAGATTAGTGATAACTATATGTGATGATTTTCAAACTCGATTTAAATGCATATTATGATAGTTTTAAATCACACTAAAAACGATCATAATAACTTTTTTTGGTAGTGAAAAGGGGACTAGACATAAGATAGAGTAATCGACTCAAAAAAAGGAATAAATCAATAATTTATCGACAATTATTATAAGACTATCATAAATTATTAATATGCATATTTATTATCGCAAACATTCACGGTACACTCATTATATGTGGCTAAAAATTATCTCATCCGTTTATTTTTGTCTAACTTCAATATTTGATATATCTATATTTTGATATATCTATATTTTATCAATATTAACTTCAAAAAATCTTTCTTCGTCTAAGTGGGCTTAAGAATTGAGATCATCATTTTGGGCCATAATGATAGATGTGGGCCAGAACTTGTGGCCCAATATTGCAAAAATGTGGGCTTCAGAATTGAGGTTACCATTTTGGTCCAGAGTATATGTCCCAATAATACTAATAGGTGGGCTTCCGAATTGAGGTCACCACTTTGGGCCATAATAATAGATAATGGGCCAGAATGTATGGCCCAATAATTATAAAAGATGGGCTTGAGAATCGGGTCACTTTTTTTTTTCTCACGACGGTTTGACATTATTTTAAGGGAAAATGACAGAAATCCTACCTTTAAGTTTTGTTATT
Organism: Solanum lycopersicoides; assembly: GCA_022817965.1. Classification (NCBI taxonomy): domain Eukaryota; kingdom Viridiplantae; phylum Streptophyta; class Magnoliopsida; order Solanales; family Solanaceae; genus Solanum; species Solanum lycopersicoides. The sequence continues at coordinate 69,200,689 of CM040628.1, read as the reverse complement.
ACCATTATCCCCTATTAGTTTTACAAATCCCCAAAATCCCTCATTTTCAGGCATCGCATTAATGTATCAGCGCATCAAATAAATGTATCTCGCGCATCAGATTAGTGTATCATGTATAAAATGTATATCATACTAGTGTATCATATATAAGATGCAATGTATCTTCTTAACGATTAATGTATCTCGCACATCAGATTAATGTATCAATGCTTATATCATTGTATTAGTTTGAGGGATTTTTGTAATTATAAACTTATAAAAGACAAATGGTAATTTTACCTTAAAAGTATGTGATTTCTGTCCTTTGCCCTTTTTTTAACGTGCTACTTGAATTAATATCCAAGTTCCTTATCCTCCTCTATATTAAAAAATAAAAATTGAATATTATGAAATAAATCAAATGTCTTAAGGCCTAGTATTCCAATATCAAGAAAAGAAAATCTACAAGCACAAAAGTTTATTAGAAGAAAGCCAAGCAAATTACAAAATAAATTCCTTCAAGATATCGCACTATCATTATTTTTATATATAGCCAACATATGTATTCCTTAGGTTATGGTCTTTATCAGGTACGTTGTACTATAAATTATTAGAAAGGCTCGCTCGATCAGCATCGATAAATGTCCAAAGATAGCCTCGGAGTAACCATAGCTTCAAGAGGGACAGCTTTTTGCAAAGCTAATCCAAAAGATTCCTCCATATTAATATCAATAACATTATTTGGTAATTTCCAATCAAATGAATGAACCAAAGTTCCCAATATATATTCCACCATCACTATTCCCATCCTTGTCCCCGCACAAATCCTTCGTCCTGCACCAAATGGAATTAACTCGAAATTATTCCCACGAGGTTCAATCTTTGCATTTTTCCCGCTAAGAAACCTCTCGGGATTGAACTCAAGTGGATTCTCCCACACGTCAGGATCTCGTCCGATTGCCCATATGTTGACACTCAACCTAGTATTTTTTGGTATATAATAACCATCGACCGTGCATGGCTCGCTCGATACCCTAGGGAGATTTAGTGGCGTTGAAGGATGTTTCCGAAATGTTTCTTTGCAAATTGCACGTAAATAAGGAAGATTTGTAATATCAGACTCAATTAAACGTCTATTTTTGCCAATTACTTGGTCCATTTCTTCTTGTGCTTTTTTGAAAATTTTAGGATTTTTCATCATTTCTGCAAGGGCCCATTCTATTACACTAGATGAAGTGTCTGTACCAGCAGTAAATAAATTCTGTAACAAAGAAAATATGTCAATATTAATTAGAAAGGAAAAATTAAATTTAATTAATAGAAATCTTTCCTTAAAAAAGGTGGAATTAGTTACCAATTTTATTGTTAAATGAGATTAATTGTTTAGCCGTATAAGTTGTCAATCTATTTCCTTTTTTTTTTTTAGTGTAATGAATGAGAACATGTCCAAAAGAAAACTCTTTTAAGAAATCGTCAGGTATGTATTAAATAGTATATTTCTAAAAGATACGATACGAGTATGACATTAACTTGAGAGATCATACAACATACAATAGACCTTTTAAAAATTTTCATATATATACTATCTTTACCTACTTTCTAAATAAGGTTACGTTTGTTTCAACTATGTTCCTCAGACGACTCTTCAGAAACGTTACGTTACTTGTGCCAAATTCTTAAAAAATGTATTAATATTTTTTAACAATTCAAAAACACATTAACAATTTTTTAGTAAAAGTCTAAGCAACATAATTTTCAAGTAATTGCTACTCCCTCCGTCCCATTTTATATGACACTTTTCGATTTCAAAATTCAAACAAGTCTATTTTTTGCCGTCAGTTTTTCATAGATCTTTTAAACATTTTGAATTATCAATTATCATGACTTATAGTACTTTTCACATAATTTACACATAAAAATTTTATTTCAAGAAAAATGAAGATTTCATGCGCAAATTTCACGGTCAAATTTAAACAAGACTCTTAGAAAACGAAAAGTGTCACGTAAATTAAGACGGTGGATAGAGTAATATATATTTAGAAGATACATACCAGCAAAAGTGCTTTGATATTTGTTGTACTTAGCCTTTCTCCTTCTGAATTATCCTTATTTGCCATAACAACATCAAGAAAATCAGGATTTTCTTTTCTTTCATATCTAGTTGCTTCATGTTCATCAAACATTTTTGTCAATAAATCATCAAATTTTTTATGTAAATTTTTCATCCCTTTTTCAATTCCTTGTATATCCATCCAAGCTAACTTAGGTATAAAATCACCAATATTAAAATATCCTGCAACTGTCATTAATTCCACAACCATATTCTTAAATTCATTAACCTCTACCCCTTTTTCAGCAAAAACTCTTTTACTTAACATTACTTGACCAATCATATTTGCCATCGCGAACGTTAACATATCAGCAATCACCACACATTCGCCCTCCTGGCTTGCATCGAACATCGATTTTAGCATGTGACCTAGCTCATTGGCACGAATATTGGCCCAATTTTGTAAAGCTTTTCCACCTAGCATGTGTAAGTTGCTCAATTTTCTTAGCAACTTCCAACGTGGTCCATAGGGTGCAAAAACCATGTCTTGGGCATTATAGGCCAAATGTGTGGCACCTAATTTAAAGGATCAATAAAAGTATTAATTGTTAGAAGATTTTGAGAGTTTTTAAATACATAATGATAAATAAGATGGGGTATTTTTAATTTTATAAGTACAAAAAGTTAATTCTATATAAACTTACCTCTAAATAAGACTTTATATCACCTTAAAATCACAAAATAAAGTTCTAAAACAACGACAGATTCACGGTTTAAATATAATGTGCTTGACCTTTAAAAAGTTCAGATGAATTTAATACTTGTTGAAATCTTAGTGATTTTTTCATATAGAAAAGTTGTATATAATAATATCGAGTTTAGATAAACTTGTAGTGGACTAGTGATGCTGAAAAGCTACATCCAGGTCATTAATTACCCTAAAATATGGATAAAAACTATAGCTGATCAACACCCGTTTCACATCGGATACGAAAAAGGTCAGTGTCGCAATAGAATGTGACATCGACTTTTTTACCTAACTCAAACATCAATATACAGTTTCACGATTCGAACTTATGTCCTAGGTCTCACAAAGACAAATTTACCGTATTCTAAAGTATGAATAATATATCAAAAACTTAATCAAACAATGCTTTTACCTACAAGAACACACAATTAAGCACCACAAACCATATGAACTCATTTAATTTATAACCCTAATACTATATACTATAATTTTTTAATATTAACAAATTACTACTAATATTTTTACCTGCATTAGGTGGACGATTAGAGAAATTAATATCAAGTGTTTTCAAGAAAGCTTTAGCAGCATTAGGGGTAGATGCAACAACCATCCCACATGTACCAACTTTTAAATACATAATAGGTCCATATTTTTTGGCCATTTTAGCAAGTGAAACATGTGGCATTGAACCTAAAAGTGGTAGTGCTCCGATCACCGGCCACCCCGTCGGACCCGGCGGTAGCCGCCGCCTCCGCTCCCGGACAGTGGCTATTAATTTTGAAATAATAATATGTACTATAATATATATTATAGCCGTCGCAAACAACTCACTAATACGTAACGCCATGATAAAATCAAAATATAATATAAAGCTTATAATATATAGTTTTAATACTTCTAATTTTTTCAATTTCACGATTTCTTTATATATAGAGAGTGAGAATGAATGAGAAATTGAATTTAAAAAATAAAAAAAATGGACATAGGGTTTGGTAGGTATTTAATTTGTAAGTGAATATCACGTTGAACTTTTTTGTATCTACCGTTCAAACATTTCATAGTGTATTAGTTGCACTTATTGGGGCTGCAAATAAAAATGGAATATATATATATATATATATATATATTAGAAAAAATCGATGCTTAACTTATGTATATTGACGAAGAAAAATAAATATCTAATCGGCTATTAATTTATGTAAAAATTACTTATCTGTACGTGTGCGTTTTCAATAATAAAATTGTAGTATTTTTTTTTAAAAACTTTGTGTTCAGTCAAACATAACTACATAAATTGAAATATAAATTATACTAATTAATAGAGGGGGGAGGGGGATATTACTTTGTGGATGAATTTATCCAATATTTATATCAATAAAAAATAACAAAAATTCCTTAAAATTAATCGAAATTCGTGTGGGTGGGGGGTGGGGGGTGGGAGATATTACTTTGTGGATGAATTTATCCAATATTTATATCAATAAAAAATAACAAATATCCCTTAAAATTAATTAAAATTCGCATAAATTGATCCGAACATATTTTGGCCATCCCTTGGATATATAAACTTAACCAAATAGTCATAGAAAGACAATTACAACATTTACTTAACCAAATAGTCATAGAAAGATAAGTACAATTTACAACCTACATTTCACTCAGCTACCACTCTCTTTTTATTATTTCTTTTTTGGGATAATATTTCGACATAGATTTAATAAAATAAAATTCATAGTATAGCAATACTTTCTTGTAAAATCTGTCCAAGTCAATATTCACTTGCAAAATCGACTAATTATTTAAGTGAAAAGATTTAAAACTGCTCTTAAACTATATGGAAGAAATAAAAATATTGGTTGTTTATAGTTTAACTCAAAAATATCTTTATTGTTAATATTTTAGTTCAAAAATGTCATCTGTTTATATTTTTGTTCCTTTCACATAGTTTAAGAGCATTTTTATTCTTTCACTTGTAAATATAAAAACTTCTTTTTTAGTCTGTTTAAAAAAAGAGACACGTTTTTATATTTAATAAAAATTAAATTTAAAATATTTATATTACAGCTAGTGAAATAATTGTCTTTCTTTATTTCTTAAACTTCATGTTAATTTAAACTCACTCACATATCGAAAACAAATGAAGTATTTATTATCAGTTGACTGATTTAGTATCTTAAATTCTTTCATGGTCCTCCATATAGATTAGGGGTGAGCATACTACTGTAGATATCAACTTATTACGGTAGATATTAATTTATTATATTAAATCAAACTTTTTGTTATCGTGATTTTAATATTGTGATATGGTATATGATATACATTTTAAATCTTTGATATTCAATATTTATGAATAAAATATTTAAATACTAAATACCTTATCAAAATATATAATTATATAAATAATTTATGTATATTATTATATATAAATTAACAAGCATACAACCTAGTACTTGTATAAATTCAAATGTTTAGATATAAAATTTTGACTACTGCTTTGATTAAAATATATTTTATGTAATTGCTTAACAAATTTGAAAGATTGAGGTCATTTTTTATTATATGAGTATATATAAATTAAAGTTGAATATATTATGCTTATCAATTTAACATACAATAAATTATTGAGATCAAACTTTAAAATATCAAATCATACCGAAATAACTTAACATGAAAATGATATAATTTTCTTAAAATATAAATACCAAATTACTTAATTAAAAATTTAATATTGTCTCATACTATGCCCACCCCTAATCTAGATTGATTAGTATAGCACTATTTAATTAATGATTCTGTTACACTATCTAATATCTATGAAGCTATCATTTACCTTGTATTAAGGGTTTTCAGTATTGCATAGTTGAATTTGTTATTTGTTTGAATATATATATTTTTTAAAATTCTTATAATGAATGACCATTTATATATATAATTATATACACATAATAGCAATTGATCTTTACCCAGAAAGTCATTTTTAAAAAAATAAATAAATTATGTTATAATAAAAAACAAATTAATATTTAAATTGAAAATCTCAAAAGATATTCATATCTCATTGAATAAAAAAATTTAATTGCTAATACATTATTAATACTTGTAATGTACCCACAAAGAAATAAACTTTTTAAAGCACTCACATATCTTTAAAAAAATTCAAAAAAAAAAAACTTTTTAAAACATTTTAAGTTGTAGTTTGTGCTATAAGTATGAAAATTAATGACTAGACTGAATTTGAGAAATAGCATCATTATAGCGAAATGAAAATAATAATAATTAATATTTGAATAAAACGGCTATAGAGAGGTAATGTTATTTAAGATTTGTGACGTAATAATGACTATTGTTATAGATATTACATGTGTTGGTCAACTTTAGAAGCATCAACTACCTTACGCTACCGACGGAACTCTGGTAGAGTGGTAAGTACTACTTCATCCTTAATCAAGAGGTTTTAGGTTCGAGTCTCTTTGGTATGGAGTCGCATTTGTTAGGAAGCATTTTACCCCAATGTGAGACTTTCCAAAGCTACTTTAAATTTAATCAAGAGGTATCTCAAGTTCGAGTCTCTTGGGTATGGAGTCGCCTTTGTTAGAGAGCGTTTTACCTCAATGGGGACTTTCCGACGCGAATCTAAATTTAATAAAGAGGTCTCAGGATCGAGTCTCCTTGATATGGAGTCGCCTTTGTTAGGGAGCGCTTTACCTTCGATGTGGGACTATCCGATTCGAATGTGAATTTAATCGGGCTCTAATGTATTTATCGAACATCTGGTACATCTGGTGGAAAACAGACGTGAATCTAAATGAGTCTGAATTTAATTGGACTCTAATGTGGATATCGGACATCGGTGAACCTCTAATGTGGATATCAGACATCGGATGAGAAATAAAAAAAACACATATGAAAAACTTTTCGATGCAAATCTGAATTTAGCCAATATAAACATCGGATGGTTTGAGATGTTTGAATTATAAGAAACATGATATTTTTCAATGAAGTTTTAACTCCAATTTGTAAGCTTAAGATTAGTTGTCTGGTTAATCTTTTTAATTGGGCTAACTCTTTCCTCGTAAATAATAATTTAGATCACTATCTTTATTTTGTCTGCTCCTTAGCCCTATGAGTTTTTCTGCAGTGAAAAAATAAGTTCAAAATATAAATACTATGATAAAAATAATGTTATAGAAAAATTTGAATGTAATTAATAAAATAGGAACTTACTATTGTTTGAATGGCAGATAGAAATATTAAAAAAAATAACAAAATGTGATGATTAAATGGCACTTATTGTATTGATAGCCATTTGTCAAAAATGTTGTGCATCATTATTCATTAATAATCTCTCTTCTGAATTAAACATGCGGTTAAATATGCAAATAAATGACTAAAAATGGAAGTTGGAAATTTCTTTAAATCAATCAGAATTATCGTCATTATAATGATTTGACAAAAAGTGTATCAATATAATAATGAGGATCACTGTAATTATAAATAAATATTATTTTTATTTAAAAGTAAAATATAATATAATTATTTTTAAAAATACAGTTATTATAATAAAATAAATAGTATTATAAAAAATGTTATAGAGAGATTTAGTTGTAATACAACAATAATAAAACTTACTATTGTTTGAATGGCAAATGTGATTCCATGACGCTTTTAGGAGGACAAACTTGAAATTTTTACTCCTTTTTCTGTGTAAAGTTTATTTATTCTTTTCTCATATATATATATATATATATATAATAAAAAAAATTACCAGTTTGAATTTACTATATGTTACAATTTGGTGAAATTATTACACATAAATCTATACTTTACATAAAGAAAAGATCGAGTTCAAATGAGCTTATCGCAGCAATATTACATCTGTTTCTGATTTAACTCTCATAAATCTATAAAATACAATCAGAGATCTTTATAACAATTTTTCACTTTAATGGTCCTTTAAAACTGATTCTTCATATGGTATGTTACATTGTTTGTTCTCTATAACAACATTTATTATAATAACCAAAAAAATAAAATATTCGAACAAACGACGTTAGATTTTTTTTACTATGATAAATACATTCCACCCTAAACTAGCCGGGGGTTGGAGAACAATATGCTTCTTAACCACCTCTAAATATTTGACCATATATACACGTGGTGGTTGACAATACATTCCTAAAAGGCCAAACTCTCTTCATCATATTGGTATTTTTTTGTCATCATAATTGACCTTAAATAGAAAACAAGTTTGCACCTCCAATTTAGGATAGTGATAAATGGTATTTCTACGTCAGATATGAATTTGTGAATAAATTATTTTTAAAAGGACATGAAATTTTTTGATAATGTGACAAACTATCACTCACCTGCCTCTAGATGTCAATTAATGGATGGATAGGCGTAGCAGAAAAGAAATAGTCAATTAAAAGAGAACGGTAGAGGAAGACCCAAGAAACTCACAACTACCACAACCATAAGCACTGTTGGGCCCCTTTGGATATATGAGGTGTTTCATGAAATTACTCGAGAGTATTAAAGACTCTGATGGCAACATATGACAGGCGAATGACACGACTCTCGAGGAATAATGTAATAATCGTATATGGATTTTAAAAAAAAAAAGAGCATTTTCCTTAGTACCAGACATATATATGACCAGTAATAGCAGAGGACACCAAATGTAGGAACTTGATGCTATCCAGTATTCAACTTCATTACTACTAGCACTGTGTTTTCGTACTGCTTTCTCATCGATATGGTCAGCTTTGTAATCAGTTTTCACAAGGTTAAATGTCAAAAATCGAAAAGGAGGGGAGGGAAGAGATGAACACCAAGAAAATGAAGCAATTTTTTGTGAATTATTAATCCACAAAGTCTGTTAAAAAAAGAACAGCACCATACAAATAATCTGGAAAATTTTATGCGTTAAGCCGTCCCTAATAATTGAAGGGATAGCAGAGAATTCGACTCGACCAAAAAATACAGTACAAATTCCTAAAATACAGATATAGAACATTAGAAAGCAGTCTCTATCTAATAAATAATAATAACACATGATCATGATATATGCACACACCAAACAAAACTATGGTACACCACAAACAAGCAAAAAACAACAGATAGTCAACCTGCAGCTGTAGTACACAAAATACAACGCATCCGAGGGGTACCTGAAGAAGCATCTTCGTCATCTTCTTCTTCATCATCGTCATCACTGCCATTATCAAATTCATAATATGACGTAGTGCCCTTAGAAGAAGCACCCGCATCTTTTTTATCGCCGCCAATGGAAATGGTGGACTCCATGAGACAAGTTGTATGGTAGGCATGACAACAAAAGAAGGCAATAATAGATACGTTCTGTAGAGAAAACGGATCAAAACATATGCAACACCTTCCACCTCCTCTGGTTTTTGACTTGACCTCCATGGATTTCATACTCATGACTCTCTCTCCTAAATGTGAAGCCCTCTGCTGATTTCTTTTGGAATGCGCTTGATCAACGTCCTCACTCAAACATATTGCACGCTTTGCTTCCTTGTAGTATTTGACTAACAGGTTGACACAATCAGCCTGGCAGTGAAATCAAATCATCAATGGAATCACTTCATCATAACTTGCAAACAAAAGCATATCTTATGTAAATACTGTGGAAGGTAGGCTTACTAATAATGTACCTTGAGAATGTCATTACATCCATGTCTAAGAGAAGTTTCTGTTCTGTAATCAGTGACAATTTTGACCAAACGATCCCTCAGACTGCAATGGAATGCAATATTGCAAAACATTCAGATTAGTGCTAAGAGATTCAAGATTAACAAACAGCACTTCACATCATAAATTGCAAACCCAATCTGACTATCCCTATTACATCATACATACAGACCACAATATCCAACAAGTGTCACTAAGAATCTAGAAATTAACTTATGATGCTCACGGAAAAGCAATATCAGGTCGAGTCACAATTATATTGCCTCCCAGTGTTATCAAAGGCGAAAAACGCATAAAAGCTCTAAGGTCCATTGGGACTTTTAAGCGCAAAGCGCAAATAAGGTGTAGGCTTTAATGAAAAAAGGTGCAGAGGAAGAAAAAAAAATACAAATATATATGTTTAGTCCAAGACTAATAATTAAAAACATGAATGACAAATATATGACCAAAGAAATTGAAAAAATAAATAATGATTAACTGAAATATCAATTGTTGACTGTCACTTCTTCAGAATAGGCTCATTGGCAAGGAGAAGTTTGCCTTAGAACCTTGATGACGACACTAAAGCCCACATAAAGCGAGGCGAAGCGCTCAACACGTTTTGAACCACGCCTCAGGGCTTAACCGCGCCTTTGACTACAGTATTACCTCCTCCTAGTTCACTATTCAAGAAGACTTGCCAGCAATATAAATATTTTATGCCAAAAGAATAAAAGCAAAAAAATTTATGTAACTTGTTTAAGAGTCATACCCATGAAAATGTGGATGAAAATTAGATATGAAAAAATGATAGAAAAAAAAATAAAGAAGAAGAAAAAGATGTTGCTTGTGAAGAAGAAAGAAGAGGTGTGAGGTTGGGGGTGTTAGTAGAAAGAGTATTTTAATGTATTTTTTCACTTTATTTACTATTAAATATGTTTTTGTTTTTTTTGCCACGCCAGTTTAGGGGATAAAAAAATTATTTTTAAATAGTAAAGATGTGTAATGTATCGTCATAATAGTTTAAGCATGTAACTGATTTTTCAAGATAAATCTAAGAATGAATTCGTCTATTCTTTTTAATTTAATCTATAAAATATATAATAACTAATATGAGACAATCATTTTTTCAACTAATATAAGACGGAGAGTATTTTACTCAAACCACTTGCAATTTCATCATGATTAAGGAATGTATGTCTCCCACTTTAAAAATTAAAAGTTGTGTATCCATTAAATATTATGGAGGACTAAGAGCAAAGGTCAACTATATATTATCTCTTGATAATGAGTGCTTTTTGGGGGGGTTAATGCTAGCTTCGTTGCTGGTTAGCATTTTAAAATGAAGATTTTCATTATTCATAGTTGATTTGTCAGTGTGAATATATATTAACATATTATTACTAAATCATTAGGATGTATATTTTTTCAAGATTTAAATATATAAAACTTATCTTTATTGAAAATAAGCAAAATTTAATAAATATTAGTCAATCTAATACTATAGTATTTTTGTATGCTTTCTTGAAGGTACACACCTCTCATACAAGAGACCATAATGTCTTTAATTTGATTAAAAAAGAATTACGTTGCATTGAGTAAATAACAAAATATATACTCCATAACAAAATATTTTTAGAATAAGTTTTTACTTTCTCCGTTCATTTTTAAATGTCATAATTTCTTTTTAGAGTCAAACTATTAAAATTTTGTCTAACATTTTACGATGTATTTTTCATCATATTGATTTGCAAAAAATTATAATTTATTGTACTTTATTTATAGATCGAATTTTTTTTATTTAAAATATCAAATTAATGTAATCTAATTTAATTTTAAAAATTAATCAAATTGACTTTCGAAAAGCAAACTATGACAATTAAAAGTGGACCACAAGAGGTCACCCCTATCTCTAAAAGGGCTTATGCACTCCACGACTTGCTTATGTTATGGGGTCTCGAAGATTGGATTTAATTTGTATGCTAGTTGTATACAGTGAGAATCACACGTATGATAAGTGGAGGAGGGGATTTCACATCTATACGTGTAGTGTGGTGCTAGATCTACAATCAGATTCGTAAAATGAGAAATCAATCAAAATGAACCTTAGTTGAATCATGACTATATAAATATAATCTATCATGATAATTGATGTTAATAAGAGATTTAATATAGATGATGAAGGGAGTATAATGATTGATAGCAGAGGCGTCAAATGGGCGGTTGAAATTGGAAATTTTAAAATGGGTTGGGACAGAAATCGGGTTGGATCTTGACCCGTCCAAGTTTACTCTGGGCTCAAATGGGCTAAAAATGAGTTGGGTCTTGACCCGCCTAATTTAACCCGATTAATCTCAATAATTTTAACATGGTGATATTTAACTTTTATAATCACAATTCGAATTTCCGCTCAAAAATTTATTTTTTTAAAAGTATCAAATGGATAGATGAATTCTAAAATTGTTAAATAGATAATTATTCATACATTTAATATAGAAACATATCTTAATAAAGAGTTTTAGAACGAGTTAAAATTGGAGATTAAATTGGGCTCAATTGAGATTCTCCTAAAATGGGTTAGACTTGAATAAGTTGAGATTGAACCAAATTCAAATTATCTTGAGCCCAACCCTTAAAATTTTGAACGGGTTAAGCAGATTATCTGTGTTTGAGTTCATTAATGACAGCCCTAATTGATAGTAATAATGCACTAATAATAGTATTTAAGGGTTTTGATTGACCGTAATTGACTAATAATATTGGATAAATGTGATATATAAAAAGTAACAATCTAAATTCTCAACACATCACAAATAAAGTCTATTTGAATTATGTTAGAGTCTTCCGTTTTTGTCTGATTTAGAGATACTACAAGTCTTCCGTCTCAAATTTCATCACCGAAACCATTTGGTTCACTGATTTTATCAAATAGTAACATAAGTCATTGTTAGTTATGTTTTAATTATTTTGAACCAAGGAAATCCGTTCAATAATTCTACTTAAAGCAGTCACATTTATCATAGATAATTCATAAATCATGTTGACTGATGATAGTGATCATTTTATGGTGTTAAAAAATAAAAATAAAAAGTTTCTAATGAAACATATATTTCAATCTTTATCAAGGCACTCTTTCAAAATTCCAGTTGAGATAATATAGCTAGTCTTCTTTTTTATTTCTTATTCATTATTCGATATTGTACTGAAGTTTGATTAATTTAAATTTATATCGTATAGCGTTTTATTTGGAGAAAATTTTCGCTACTAAAAAAAATTCACATTCAAAGTTTAATCTCGATACATATCTAATTAAAAAAAATTAATTATTTATTACATCACATCATTCAATGATAATTAAGATAATATCATGCACTTTTGGACCAAAACAAAGCACGGTTTATTGAAAATAATAAAAGATTGAAATTGATGGTCTAACGTGCGCACTATACACATTAATAAGTACCAATCATGGAGGGGCCTTACTAACAAAAAAAAAGACATTTTATTTATGGAAGTCACTGTTGCTTTAGAATCACAGCCCGTAAATATTGATCGATTCAAAATTTAAAATTTAAATAATAAATAAATAGTCTGTTTTGTCAAATTCATTATTTCTATGTTACATTCAAGATGTTGATATATGAGGTAGATGAATTCAAAATTTAAAATCTATTTCTTCTTTCAACAAATTAAGTTAAGTTAATATATGTGATATTAATTAGGTCTGCAATAAAATATTTATAGATATTTAGCGAATTTCTTAATACTATAGATCCGCTTGGAGGTACAAGTAATTAGTGTTTGATCACAATGATTTGACTAATAAACCCGTTTGACATGTGAAAAGTTTTTTAGAAAAAAGTTTGCAAAATCAGTATAACAAAAATAACTTTTAGCGGCAATAAATAGACACATTAATAAAGAGTGCTAAAGTCCTTATCAGCTTTAATTAAATATCATTAGATTCAATATCGCTAAAGCCTTTAGAGATATATACAAAAAATGTTAACTGATGCTAAAAATATATATTTAGCAGCAATTGCTAATCATCAATTGCCGCTATTTGATGTAATGAATGTTGCTTGTTTGTTTGGGTTTTTCTAAAATTTGTTTAGGAGGGATTTTCCAAAAATATATTTGGAACATTCACAGAAGAAAAAAAGAACTTACAGATTTTATTTAATTTTTTTTATATAGAAAAGGCAACATTGCTAAAATTTTCAATCATTTGATAGAATATTGTCTAAGTCATGCATGAAAAATTGTCACCTAAGCTTAGCATTGAAGCAAAGTTTCAAGCAATCATTTTATAAAAACTTGCTTGCTTTCGAAATTTAGATTAAATTATATTGTTTTTATCGATCGTATAAATATATATTAGTTTAAGAGAATTTCAGTTTTTTTTTCAATAAAAATAAATCTGCAACAATCACGATTCAAGCTATCGATCATCAAGAAATCTCACTAAACGAATTAAATTTGTCCACAATCTAGATATCCCTTCTAATGTAGAGATAGATCTTATGTCTAAACATTGATCTTCTCAATGTAATGAATAAAGATTTCTTAAACATCCATAATAGTGTTATATGGACTAGTTCTAGAGTTAAACGTTGAGGAATATTTAATTGTTTTATAGGTCATTTAACACCTTATTCATTATAATTAGACCCCATCCAATAATTATTATTTTTAATATATATAAAATGTATATGATAAATTAAGATGAAATTAAAGTATATACTCCCGTTGTCTTAATATATATGATGTAGTTTAATAGGAACGATAATTTTAAAATATGAACAAATTCTACAACGTTTTAAAACTATCCTTAAAATAAGTACTTAATTTTTTATTGGGATATGAAAGTATTAATTGACCTTAGTGAAATATAATATGATAGAAGTGTTGTAAAGCAACAAATATCATACATTTGTAGGTTTTTTCCTATAGGATTTGGATATGAAGAATATTTTTTCTTTTAGGTATCATGAACTATAACATAAGAAATTTAATGATATTGGAAATAAAATTATGGTTTGAGGATGAAGTACACTTTGTGTAATTATGGCAAATTAAGCTAGAGCTAGATATAATTTTAGAATCATGACTCTTATCCATTTTTTTCCATATATTGCTATTATTGTGATAAAACACCAAAAAACTAACATTGTTTGTGAGGAATACACGTAAAATTATACTAATTATTATAACGTGTAATCGTAAAATGAAAACTTACAAATTATTCGTTTAGTAAAAGCATAAAACTTGAGTAAACCATATTTATTAAATGTAAGCTTATAGAGTTTTTTAAAATTGCGGCATTAGATTAGTGATAACTATATGTGATGATTTTCAAACTCGATTTAAATGCATATTATGATAGTTCTAAATTACACTAAAAACGATCATAATAACTTTTTTTGGTAGTGAAAAGGGGACTAGACATACGATAGAGTAATTGACTCAAAAAAAGGAATATATCAATAATTTATCGACAATTATTATAAGACTATCATAAATTATTAATATGCATATTTATTATCGCAAACATTCACGGTACACTCATTATATGTGGCTAAAAATTATCTCATCCGTTTATTTTTGTCTAACTTCAATATTTGATATATCTATATTTTGATATATCTATATTTTATCAATATTAACTTCAAAAAATCTTTCTTCGTCTAAGTGGGCTTAAGAATTGAGATCATCATTTTGGGCCATAATGATAGATGTGGGCCAGAACTTGTGGCCCAATATTGCTAAAATGTGGGCCTCAGAATTGAGGTTACCATTTTGGTCCAGAGTATATGTCCCAATAATACTAATAGGTGGGCTTCAGAATTGAGGTCACCACTTTGGGCCATAACAATAGATAATGGGCCAGAATGTATGGCCCAATAATTATAAAAGATGGGCTTCAGAATCGGGTCACTTTTTTTTTTCTCACGACGGTTTGACATTATTTTAAGGGAAAATGACAGAAATCCTACCTTTAAGTTTTGTTATTACCATTATCCCCTATTAGTTTTACAAATCCCCAAAATCCCTCATTTTCAGGCATCGCATTAATGTATCAGCGATCAAATAAATGTATCTCGCGCATCAGATTAGTGTATCATGTATAAAATGTATATCATACTAGTGTATCATATATAAGATGTAATGTATCTTTTTAACGATTAATGTATCTTGCACATCAGATTAATGTATCAACGCTTATATCATTGTATTAGTTTGAGGGATTTTTCTAATTATAAACTTATAAGAGACAAATGGTAATTTTACCTTAAAAATATGTGATTTCTGTTGTTTGCCTTTTTTTAACGTGCTACTTGAATTAATATCCAAGTTCCTTATCCTCTATATTAAAAAATAAAATTGAATATTATGAAATAAATCAAATGTCTTAAGGCCTAGTATTCCAATATCAAGAAAAGAAAATCTACAAGCACAAAAGTTTATTAGAAGAAAGCCAAGCAAATTACAAAATAAATTCCTTGAAGATATCGCACTATCTTTATTTTTATATATAGCCAACATATGTGTTCCTTAAGTTATATTATCGTCTTTATCAGATACGTTGTACTGTAAATAATTAGGAAGGCTCGCTCGATCAGCAACGATAAACGTCCAAAGATAGCCTTGGAGTAACCATAGCTTCAAGAGGGACAGCTTTTTGCAAAGCTAACCCAAAAGATTCCTCCATATTAATATCAATAACATTATTTGGTAATTTCCAATCAAATGAATGAACCAAAGTTCCCAATATATATTCCACCATCACTATTCCCATCCTTGTCCCCGCACAAATCCTTCGTCCTGCGCCAAATGGAATTAACTCGAAATCATTCCCACGAGGTTCAATCTTTGCGTTTTTTCCGCTAAGGAACCTCTCGGGAGTGAACTCAAGTGGATTCTCCCACACGTTAGGGTCTCGTCCAATTGCCCATATGTTGACACTGAGCCTAGTATTTTTTGGTATGTAGTAACCATCGACCGTGCATGGCTCGCTCGATACTCTAGGGAGATTTAGTGGCGTTGAAGGATGTTTTCGAAATGTTTCTTTGCAAATTGCACGTAAATAAGGAAGATTTGGAATATCAGACTCAATTAAACGTCTATTTTTGCCAATTACTTGGTCCATTTCTTCTTGTGCTTTTTTCAAAATTTTAGGATTTTTTATCATTTCTGCAAGGGCCCATTCTATTACACTAGATGAAGTGTCTGTACCAGCAGTAAATAAATTCTGTAACAAAGAAAAATATGTCAGAATATTAATTAGAAAGGAAAAATAAATTTAATTAATAGAAACCTTTCCTTAAAAAAGGTGGAATTAGTTACCAATTTTATTGTTAAATGAGATTAACAATAAAATTTCATTGTTTAGACGTATAAGTTGTCAATCTATTTCCTTATTTTTTTAGTGTAATGAATGAACATGTCCAAAAGAAAACTCTTTTAAAAAATCGTCAGGTATATTTTAAATAGTATATTTCTAAAAAATATGATAGGAGTATGACATTAACTTGAGAGATCAGACAACATAGGATAAACCTTTTTAAAAATTTCATATATATACTATCTTTACCTACTTTCTAAATTAGGTTATGTTTGTTTCAACTATGTTCCTCAGACAACTCTTCAGAAACGTTACGTTACTTGTGCCAGATTCTTAAAAAATGTATTAATATTTTTTAACAATTCAAAAACACATTAACAATATTTTAGTAAAAGTCTAAGCAACATAATTTTCAAGTAATTGCAACTCCCTCCGTCCCAATTTATATGACACTTTTCGATTTCAAAATTTAAACAAGTCTATTTTTTGCCGTCAGTTTTTCATAGATCTTTTAAACATTTTGAATTATCAATTATCATGACTTATAGTACTTTTCACATAATTTACACATAAAAATTTTATTTCAAGAAAAATGAAGATTTCATGCGCAAATATCACGGTCAAATTTAAACAAGACTCTCAGAAAACGAAAAGTATCACGTAAATTAAGACGGTGGATGGAGTAATATATATTTAGAAGATACATACCAGCAAAAGTGCTTTGATATTTGTTGTACTTAGCCTTTCTCCTTCTGAATTATCCTTATTTGCCATAACAACATCAAGAAAATCAGGATTTTCTTTTCTTTCATAGCTAGTTGCTTCATGTTCATCAAACATTTTTGCCAATAAATCATCAAATTTTTTATGTAAATTTTTCATCCCTTTTTCAATTCCTTGTATATCCATCCAAGCTAACTTAGGTATAAAATCACCAATATTAAAATATCCTGCAACTGTCATTAATTCCACAACCATATTCTTAAATTCATTAACCTCTACCCCTTTTTCAGCAAAAACTCTTTTACTTAACATTACTTGACCAATCATATTTGCCATCGCGAACGTTAACATATCAGCAATCACCACACATTCGCCCTCCTGGCTTGCATCGAACATCGATTTTAGCATGTGACCTAGCTCATTGGCACGAATATTGGCCCAATTTTGTAAAGCTTTTCCACCTAGCATGTGTAAGTTGCTCAATTTTCTTAGCAACTTCCAACGTGGTCCATAGGGTGCAAAAACCATGTCTTGGGCATTATAGGCCAAATGTGTGGCACCTAATTTAAAGGATCAATAAAAGTATTAATTGTTAGAAGATTTTGAGAGTTTTTAAATACATAATGATAAATAAGATGGGGTATTTTTAATTTTATAAGTACAAAAAGTTAATTCTATATAAACTTACCTCTAAATAAGACTTTATATCACCTTAAAATCACAAAATAAAGTTCTAAAACAACGACAGATTCACGGTTTAAATATAATGTGCTTGACCTTTAAAAAGTTCAGATGAATTTAATACTTGTTGAAATCTTAGTGATTTTTTCATATAGAAAAGTTGTATATAATAATATCGAGTTTAGATAAACTTGTAGTGGACTAGTGATGCTGAAAAGCTACATCCAGGTCATTAATTACCCTAAAATATGGATAAAAACTATAGCTGATCAACACCCGTTTCACATCGGATACGAAAAAGGTCAGTGTCGCAATAGAATGTGACATCGACTTTTTTACCTAACTCAAACATCAATATACAGTTTCACGATTCGAACTTATGTCCTAGGTCTCACAAAGACAAATTTACCGTATTCTAAAGTATGAATAATATATCAAAAACTTAATCAAACAATGCTTTTACCTACAAGAACACACAATTAAGCACCACAAACCATATGAACTCATTTAATTTATAACCCTAATACTATATACTATAATTTTTTAATATTAACAAATTACTACTAATATTTTTACCTGCATTAGGTGGACGATTAGAGAAATTAATATCAAGTGTTTTCAAGAAAGCTTTAGCAGCATTAGGGGTAGATGCAACAACCATCCCACATGTACCAACTTTTAAATACATAATAGGTCCATATTTTTTGGCCATTTTAGCAAGTGAAACATGTGGCATTGAACCTAAAAGTGGTAGTGCTCCGATCACCGGCCACCCCGTCGGACCCGGCGGTAGCCGCCGCCTCCGCTCCCGGACGGTGGCTATTAATTTTGAAATAATAATATGTACTATAATATATATTATAGCCGTCGCAAACAACTCACTAATACGTAACGCCATGATAAAATCAAAATATAATATAAAGCTTATAATATATAGTTTTAATACTTCTAATTTTTTCAATTTCACGATTTCTTTATATATAGAGAGTGAGAATGAATGAGAAATTGAATTTAAAAAATAAAAAAAATGGACATAGGGTTTGGTAGGTATTTAATTTGTAAGTGAATATCACGTTGAACTTTTTTGTATCTACCGTTCAAACATTTCATAGTGTATTAGTTGCACTTATTGGGGCTGCAAATAAAAATGGATATATATATATATATATATATATATATATATATATATATATATATATATAGATATATATATTAGAAAAAATCGATGCTTAACTTATGTATATTGACGAAGAAAAATAAATATCTAATCGGCTATTAATTTATGTAAAAATTACTTATCTGTACGTGTGCGTTTTCAATAATAAAATTGTAGTATTTTTTTTTAAAAACTTTGTGTTCAGTCAAACATAACTACATAAATTGAAATATAAATTATACTAATTAATAGAGGGGGGAGGGGGATATTACTTTGTGGATGAATTTATCCAATATTTATATCAATAAAAAATAACAAAAATTCCTTAAAATTAATCGAAATTCGTGTGGGTGGGGGGTGGGGGGTGGGAGATATTACTTTGTGGATGAATTTATCCAATATTTATATCAATAAAAAATAACAAATATCCCTTAAAATTAATTAAAATTCGCATAAATTGATCCGAACATATTTTGGCCATCCCTTGGATATATAAACTTAACCAAATAGTCATAGAAAGACAATTACAACATTTACTTAACCAAATAGTCATAGAAAGATAAGTACAATTTACAACCTACATTTCACTCACCTACCACTCTCTTTTTATTATTTCTTTTTTGGGATAATATTTCGACATAGATTTAATAAAATAAAATTCATAGTATAGCAATACTTTCTTGTAAAATCTGTCCAAGTCAATATTCACTTGCAAAATCGACTAATTATTTAAGTGAAAAGATTTAAAACTGCTCTTAAACTATATGGAAGAAATAAAAATATTGGTTGTTTATAGTTTAACTCAAAAATATCTTTATTGTTAATATTTTAGTTCAAAAATGTCATCTGTTTATATTTTTGTTCCTTTCACATAGTTTAAGAGCATTTTTATTCTTTCACTTGTAAATATAAAAACTTCTTTTTTAGTCTGTTTAAAAAAAGAGACACGTTTTTATATTTAATAAAAATTAAATTTAAAATATTTATATTACAGCTAGTGAAATAATTGTCTTTCTTTATTTCTTAAACTTCATGTTAATTTAAACTCACTCACATATCGAAAACAAATGAAGTATTTATTATCAGTTGACTGATTTAGTATCTTAAATTCTTTCATGGTCCTCCATATAGATTAGGGGTGAGCATACTACTGTAGATATCAACTTATTACGGTAGATATTAATTTATTATATTAAATCAAACTTTTTGTTATCGTGATTTTAATATTGTGATATGGTATATGATATACATTTTAAATCTTTGATATTCAATATTTATGAATAAAATATTTAAATACTAAATACCTTATCAAAATATATAATTATATAAATAATTTATGTATATTATTATATATAAATTAACAAGCATACAACCTAGTACTTGTATAAATTCAAATGTTTAGATATAAAATTTTGACTACTGCTTTGATTAAAATATATTTTATGTAATTGCTTAACAAATTTGAAAGATTGAGGTCATTTTTTATTATATGAGTATATATAAATTAAAGTTGAATATATTATGCTTATCAATTTAACATACAATAAATTATTGAGATCAAACTTTAAAATATCAAATCATACCGAAATAACTTAACATGAAAATGATATAATTTTCTTAAAATATAAATACCAAATTACTTAATTAAAAATTTAATATTGTCTCATACTATGCCCACCCCTAATCTAGATTGATTAGTATAGCACTATTTAATTAATGATTCTGTTACACTATCTAATATCTATGAAGCTATCATTTACCTTGTATTAAGGGTTTTCAGTATTGCATAGTTGAATTTGTTATTTGTTTGAATATATATATTTTTTAAAATTCTTATAATGAATGACCATTTATATATATAATTATATACACATAATAGCAATTGATCTTTACCCAGAAAGTCATTTTTAAAAAAATAAATAAATTATGTTATAATAAAAAACAAATTAATATTTAAATTGAAAATCTCAAAAGATATTCATATCTCATTGAATAAAAAAATTTAATTGCTAATACATTATTAATACTTGTAATGTACCCACAAAGAAATAAACTTTTTAAAGCACTCACATATCTTTAAAAAAATTCAAAAAAAAAAAACTTTTTAAAACATTTTAAGTTGTAGTTTGTGCTATAAGTATGAAAATTAATGACTAGACTGAATTTGAGAAATAGCATCATTATAGCGAAATGAAAATAATAATAATTAATATTTGAATAAAACGGCTATAGAGAGGTAATGTTATTTAAGATTTGTGACGTAATAATGACTATTGTTATAGATATTACATGTGTTGGTCAACTTTAGAAGCATCAACTATCTTACGCTACCGACGGAACTCTGGTAGAGTGGTAAGTACTACTTCATCCTTAATCAAGAGGTTTTAGGTTCGAGTCTCTTTGGTATGGAGTCGCATTTGTTAGGAAGCATTTTACCCCAATGTGAGACTTTCCAAAGCTACTTTAAATTTAATCAAGAGGTATCTCAAGTTCGAGTCTCTTGGGTATGGAGCCGCCTTTGTTAGAGAGCGTTTTACCTCAATGGGGACTTTCCGACGCGAATCTAAATTTAATAAAGAGGTCTCAGGATCGAGTCTCCTTGATATGGAGTCGCCTTTGTTAGGGAGCGCTTTACCTTCGATGTGGGACTATCCGATTCGAATGTGAATTTAATCGGGCTCTAATGTATTTATCGAACATCTGGTACATCTGGTGGAAAACAGACGTGAATCTAAATGAGTCTGAATTTAATTGGACTCTAATGTGGATATCGGACATCGGTGAACCTCTAATGTGGATATCAGACATCGGATGAGAAATAAAAAAAACACATATGAAAAACTTTTCGATGCAAATCTGAATTTAGCCAATATAAACATCGGATGGTTTGAGATGTTTGAATTATAAGAAACATGATATTTTTCAATGAAGTTTTAACTCCAATTTGTAAGCTTAAGATTAGTTGTCTGGTTAATCTTTTTAATTGGGCTAACTCTTTCCTCGTAAATAATAATTTAGATCACTATCTTTATTTTGTCTGCTCCTTAGCCCTATGAGTTTTTCTGCAGTGAAAAAATAAGTTCAAAATATAAATACTATGATAAAAATAATGTTATAGAAAAATTTGAATGTAATTAATAAAATAGGAACTTACTATTGTTTGAATGGCAGATAGAAATATTAAAAAAAATAACAAAATGTGATGATTAAATGGCACTTATTGTATTGATAGCCATTTGTCAAAAATGTTGTGCATCATTATTCATTAATAATCTCTCTTCTGAATTAAACATGCGGTTAAATATGCAAATAAATGACTAAAAATGGAAGTTGGAAATTTCTTTAAATCAATCAGAATTATCGTCATTATAATGATTTGACAAAAAGTGTATCAATATAATAATGAGGATCACTGTAATTATAAATAAATATTATTTTTATTTAAAAGTAAAATATAATATAATTATTTTTAAAAATACAGTTATTATAATAAAATAAATAGTATTATAAAAAATGTTATAGAGAGATTTAGTTGTAATACAACAATAATAAAACTTACTATTGTTTGAATGGCAAATGTGATTCCATGACGCTTTTAGGAGGACAAACTTGAAATTTTTACTCCTTTTTCTGTGTAAAGTTTATTTATTCTTTTCTCATATATATATATATATATATATAATAAAAAAAATTACCAGTTTGAATTTACTATATGTTACAATTTGGTGAAATTATTACACATAAATCTATACTTTACATAAAGAAAAGATCGAGTTCAAATGAGCTTATCGCAGCAATATTACATCTGTTTCTGATTTAACTCTCATAAATCTATAAAATACAATCAGAGATCTTTATAACAATTTTTCACTTTAATGGTCCTTTAAAACTGATTCTTCATATGGTATGTTACATTGTTTGTTCTCTATAACAACATTTATTATAATAACCAAAAAAATAAAATATTCGAACAAACGACGTTAGATTTTTTTTTACTATGATAAATACATTCCACCCTAAACTAGCCGGGGGTTGGAGAACAATATGCTTCTTAACCACCTCTAAATATTTGACCATATATACACGTGGTGGTTGACAATACATTCCTAAAAGGCCAAACTCTCTTCATCATATTGGTATTTTTTTGTCATCATAATTGACCTTAAATAGAAAACAAGTTTGCACCTCCAATTTAGGATAGTGATAAATGGTATTTCTACGTCAGATATGAATTTGTGAATAAATTATTTTTAAAAGGACATGAAATTTTTTGATAATGTGACAAACTATCACTCACCTGCCTCTAGATGTCAATTAATGGATGGATAGGCGTAGCAGAAAAGAAATAGTCAATTAAAAGAGAACGGTAGAGGAAGACCCAAGAAACTCACAACTACCACAACCATAAGCACTGTTGGGCCCCTTTGGATATATGAGGTGTTTCATGAAATTACTCGAGAGTATTAAAGACTCTGATGGCAACATATGACAGGCGAATGACACGACTCTCGAGGAATAATGTAATAATCGTATATGGATTTTAAAAAAAAAGAGAGCATTTTCCTTAGTACCAGACATATATATGACCAGTAATAGCAGAGGACACCAAATGTAGGAACTTGATGCTATCCAGTATTCAACTTCATTACTACTAGCACTGTGTTTTCGTACTGCTTTCTCATCGATATGGTCAGCTTTGTAATCAGTTTTCACAAGGTTAAATGTCAAAAATCGAAAAGGAGGGGAGGGAAGAGATGAACACCAAGAAAATGAAGCAATTTTTTGTGAATTATTAATCCACAAAGTCTGTTAAAAAAAGAACAGCACCATACAAATAATCTGGAAAATTTTATGCGTTAAGCCGTCCCTAATAATTGAAGGGATAGCAGAGAATTCGACTCGACCAAAAAATACAGTACAAATTCCTAAAATACAGATATAGAACATTAGAAAGCAGTCTCTATCTAATAAATAATAATAACACATGATCATGATATATGCACACACCAAACAAAACTATGGTACACCACAAACAAGCAAAAAACAACAGATAGTCAACCTGCAGCTGTAGTACACAAAATACAACGCATCCGAGGGGTACCTGAAGAAGCATCTTCGTCATCTTCTTCTTCATCATCGTCATCACTGCCATTATCAAATTCATAATATGACGTAGTGCCCTTAGAAGAAGCACCCGCATCTTTTTTATCGCCGCCAATGGAAATGGTGGACTCCATGAGACAAGTTGTATGGTAGGCATGACAACAAAAGAAGGCAATAATAGATACGTTCTGTAGAGAAAACGGATCAAAACATATGCAACACCTTCCACCTCCTCTGGTTTTTGACTTGACCTCCATGGATTTCATACTCATGACTCTCTCTCCTAAATGTGAAGCCCTCTGCTGATTTCTTTTGGAATGCGCTTGATCAACGTCCTCACTCAAACATATTGCACGCTTTGCTTCCTTGTAGTATTTGACTAACAGGTTGACACAATCAGCCTGGCAGTGAAATCAAATCATCAATGGAATCACTTCATCATAACTTGCAAACAAAAGCATATCTTATGTAAATACTGTGGAAGGTAGGCTTACTAATAATGTACCTTGAGAATGTCATTACATCCATGTCTAAGAGAAGTTTCTGTTCTGTAATCAGTGACAATTTTGACCAAACGATCCCTCAGACTGCAATGGAATGCAATATTGCAAAACATTCAGATTAGTGCTAAGAGATTCAAGATTAACAAACAGCACTTCACATCATAAATTGCAAACCCAATCTGACTATCCCTATTACATCATACATACAGACCACAATATCCAACAAGTGTCACTAAGAATCTAGAAATTAACTTATGATGCTCACGGAAAAGCAATATCAGGTCGAGTCACAATTATATTGCCTCCCAGTGTTATCAAAGGCGAAAAACGCATAAAAGCTCTAAGGTCCATTGGGACTTTTAAGCGCAAAGCGCAAATAAGGTGTAGGCTTTAATGAAAAAAGGTGCAGAGGAAGAAAAAAAAATACAAATATATATGTTTAGTCCAAGACTAATAATTAAAAACATGAATGACAAATATATGACCAAAGAAATTGAAAAAATAAATAATGATTAACTGAAATATCAATTGTTGACTGTCACTTCTTCAGAATAGGCTCATTGGCAAGGAGAAGTTTGCCTTAGAACCTTGATGACGACACTAAAGCCCACATAAAGCGAGGCGAAGCGCTCAACACGTTTTGAACCACGCCTCAGGGCTTAACCGCGCCTTTGACTACAGTATTACCTCCTCCTAGTTCACTATTCAAGAAGACTTGCCAGCAATATAAATATTTTATGCCAAAAGAATAAAAGCAAAAAATTTATGTAACTTGTTTAAGAGTCATACCCATGAAAATGTGAGAGTTTACTTAATAGACAAACTTACCGAGGTATTTCCAAGCCATTGGGCAACATATTCACAATATAAAGGGGATCAAGATTCCCTACAGTATGCTCTAACAATACACCAACCTGTAAAAAAATAAGGCAACTTAATCCCAAACGGCAAACGTTAAAATAATGTTCATACGGTCTCCTGTGCTCTACCAAAGAAGGGAAAAAAAGAAGGTGATGGTTTACCATTTCAGGCTTATTAAGACTTTGCTTAATTAGCTCATCCCAGAGTTCATCATCATGTTGCATGCTTACAAATTCTATGGCCTGCATGTGACTAGTTATAAGGCTAGTCTGTTTAACTCCAAATTGGAAAAGCAATATTAAGACTACAAATCAGCAAGAACCCACCTCTTCTATATCTCCCACTCTATTTATGATAATAGCAAGGGCCTGCTTTGCATTCCCCATTCTTCCAAGGATGAAAACTTGCTCCTTTAATAAATCCCTCTTCACGCAGATATCATAAGCCTAGCGTAGTTCATCAAAGAAGAAAAGGTCAATAAGAAGAACAAACAGCCAGAGACCGGGACTTGTCATCCATTCATTCACAAAAACCTTCTCAAGTGTATAATGCTGACTACTTCTGAGAAAGGGAAGCATCATCTTTGGATCATAGTCAGCATAAAGCTCGACCTACGGAAATCATAAACAAGGAGAAACAAAATCAGTGGACGCCAATATAGAATCCACAAAATATAAGAATTAAATAATTAAAAGAAAAAAAAAGCATCCATACACCAAGTTATGCTTGACATAAAAGACAAAAAAAACACAAAAATGGGGCATAAAAACCTTAAGGCATAAGGAAATACTTGTACTCCACTTTTGTTTTTTAGCCTGATCAATTAGATGGAGATACTCTATGTTTCATGGATTCATCTATAGATATATTTGATGCCAGAGTAAGTATTCATGACCTGTACGTAATGTTCTTAAATTTGCGTATTTTGAAGAATTCATATGGATTATTCACACCCATGGCACACCAGTTTGACATGGGTACGCCAAGACAAATGACGGAATCAAACAGAGATATTTAAGTTTCCAAAAAATAAAGGCATGATATTGTTGAATCCAACATGTGTGAGACGGTGAGAGCAATAAAAATGAAACTTATAATGTGGAACACTGAAGAAAGGTAGTTTCAGGATTAAGATATTTATAAGCATTACGCAGGGCTAGTCGATGGATCAGCTCTTTCTAGAGTAATTAAAGACTTATACAACACTCGACAACCGAGTATTTTACAGACAACGTTCCTGAACAAATAACATCAATGTACTGCATCAACTTTTCTACAGGTTCAGTAACTACTAATCGGTT
This sequence comes from Solanum lycopersicoides, assembly GCA_022817965.1. Classification (NCBI taxonomy): domain Eukaryota; kingdom Viridiplantae; phylum Streptophyta; class Magnoliopsida; order Solanales; family Solanaceae; genus Solanum; species Solanum lycopersicoides. The sequence goes on along the minus strand of CM040628.1, from coordinate 69,173,546 downwards.
TGGACCCATCTTATCAATTTTGAGTTTGCCAAAGGCGTGTCCTTGGGTTACCATATGGAAATGTATACTTAGTAATAAAACAAACAAATTGTCAAGTGGCACAAAATGAGATAAGGGCACCCACATGAACAGGAAGACACTGCATATACCTTCAAATACAATTCAAAACCAAAACATTTAACCCAAGAAACATGAGCAACAGCACAATTCTTAATTGCTCATCATAGAGGATGCATTGACATGCCACATAACCTCACCTACAAATTACCACAAATAAACTTTAAAGTGAAAGCTCCCAGGGTGATTCTATACAAACCTGCATGTCATGGTAATCCCGTCCAGCATGAGGATTCACTTCAAATAGTGAATGAAGATACAAATGCAAAAGGTACCGACAATCACACTTAGTCTTTGCAGCCATAAGTTGTGACACCACTTCGGGTGGATATATAAAGTCCCTATGCTGGATCAACAAAGGTACAGCACGCTTGCTGTCAACCATCATTAGTTGGACAACCTGTCAGTCCGTGATAATTAGACAATCATAAGTGAAGAGTTGTAGAACCATATTATCTGACAGATGGCCAATATTATGTCCTTTAAGTCTCTTACTTCCGGTTTCAAGATTATCGAGAAGACAAAAACAGGATTTATTTCCTTCTAGAAATAGTAAAGCGTCAATCGACCAAATAGAAAAATAGAACAGAAAAGTGAAAAAGATAGAAGTTTTTATTTTCCATTAGAGCTGAATTACATCTTTCTCAACATAATTTATAAGAGAGTTATATAATAAACTCAGTCAGTCTAATATACAACCATACCTTTTCACGCACAGCATCATGCAAATTATGCTTTTCAATGAAGTCAAACAGATCCGGCTTCATAAGCTGAAAGCAAAAACAATTGAACAAAGAGCAAAAGAAGTCAACTTCTTAACACACAATTGACAGCACCTCCTCCAGGGTAATAAATTTAATACAGCACTGAACTTACATCCGCATAAAGAGCAAAAGCTTTATCATGTTGTCCCTCAATCACATATAATTCTGCTAGAGCCTACATGTTAAAGTAGCACGATAAATAAATGTACCCAAAGAAAGCATATGTAGAACATAAAACATGAGCTGTAACTCCTTTGTACTTACCTCTTTGAGGTGATCAGTCATAGATGAGGTATTAAGCTGAGATTCTATAGCTGAGATAACAGGCGATGTAGAATAAATGCCAGGTGGCCAGGATTTGACAGTTGATACAAGATCCTTGTGAAAAGATGGATTTGTTGCCAAAGCAACAAGAGCTACCTAATGTAAAAAATGATTCAGCTGTTGAGTTTTTATTTTGATTCAGCTGTAAAAAATGGATTTGTTGACTCTCTTTAGGAGTGTATAAGAAGTCATTCATGAAACTAATGGACACAGTAGCAAAGTGCAGACCTCATAAGCTGTATCACGCAATGTTGGATTTTCTGTTGGGATGTACGGGACCAACACAGGCAGTTGGCGCAGCTGTGCAAAATGGAAAATCCATCTGGAAAAGACAACCAGTTGCACTTCAATAACTAAAATTATATTTCCAAGATATTTCATCGTTTTAAGGATATTTAAACCTTTCCCATGCCGAAGCTGATCCTCGCAACAATTTTGGACATAGAGATGCCGCTTCACCATACTTCCTTTCCACAATCAGATGATCGAGGTATCTCGAACCCACCTGATTTGAGTAGAAAATTTTTGTGAGAGGAAATCTATAATGATTATCTTGTTAGTGGATAGCCAAATTTTAGAAATATGATCAAGAGAAAAACAATCAAGCATAAACTCAATATGGAAACTATCCATGAATGTAAGCGAGTTGTGTCACACAATTTTTATCTTTATCCAATACATTCAAGATATACCACTTAGGCCATCAGGCAGAAACAGAGAAAAGATAAGGGTGGCATACGATAACTAAGAAACTTATCTTATTGATAGGAGTAGTTGCAGAGAACATGTGGTGTGATGCACACAAAGAACACTTTCTGGGAGTAGTTGGGAACGTCCAAGAAAGGAGAGAAGGACAATAAATGATCTCAAACACAGAGGACTAGCTATTGTAACGTTGCAAAATGATGAAAGAACGGCCCAACCAACCGGGGTAAAACCTCTGCTCCTATGCAATAGCTCGCAAACCTTTGTTCTAGCCCTTCCCCATCATTTATATATAAAAGACACATCAAAGTTGTTGAGCATCATAGCAACAGATTAACCTATATTAAGCTGAACATATATGAAAATTATATCGGTTTAATGAAAAAATCAATATAAACCCAGATTCAAACAAAATACCTCATCAACGAGCTCACTCCTTCCCTGATTGGCCTCAACAGCTTCTAAAGCTTTCTCATGCCATCCATGCTGGAGAAGCCAATTAATATGATCTTCTGTGTCCCTAACAATCAACCATAGAAGTAAATTAAAATTTTTTGTCAATCAGCATTCCTGTATCTAAACAGAAGGAAGTGCCATTCTTTATATAGATAGATGTTTTTTGATAGATAAATAAAATTTGTTGGATAGATAAATGTTACTGAATGGAAATTCAACATCCATCTCTGCAGGCTAGAGACATAGGTATTGAGTTACTTTTTTTGGTATCAAATTAAAGTCCTTAAATGGGATCAGACACTTTCAGGACATGGACATGCCTAGACATGTATAATACATTTTTCTGATTAGTGTATTCTTGTTTAATTTCTGAGCACGTGTATCCTCCCTTTTACAGGGATGTCCTACATTTCCATACCAAATGAAACTTTGGTTGGCTCGTCTATTCACCACCTTATCCCTACTTTTCTGCTTGGCTGCTACCATGCTTCTGATTAAGGTTCTTCTTCTGCTACTACGCTTCTCTGTTCTCAAGTTCCAGCTTTCTTCTTCCCCTTCCTCCTCCTCCTTCACTAGTTTTTCCCAAACCACCCACCCTCCCTCCTTCCTAAATCAGTTTAATATGCTGCTGCTTTATTTAAATATTTCTCTCTGCTTTACACCTTTGTAGCCTATTATAGCTCCACAGTGCACGACTTTTTGGTATATGAATATGCTTAGAATCTTGAATTACAATAATATTAGGTGTTACTTGACCAAGCTTTAAATTATAAAATTTAAAGACAGATCATCAAAATGCCGCTATCCAACAAAGAACATACGCATCATAAATGATAGGTTACACTTGAAATAAAAAGACAAAACCGAGCACTAATTGTTCAGAACAGATCAATCCTGGTAAAAGAGAGAAACCAGAGCCTATGCAGCAGATAACATAAAAGAACCTCACTTTGCTTGGTGCATATGCATAATGACATAGCGATTGACATATGAAGATAATAAGAGAAAAGCTTTACCAACCTTGGCTTCGCAATAATCACATCTTTTGGGGACACAATGTAGTATAAGGGTTCATCACCAGCAGCCCACTGACCCCCTGCATAGCTGCTACCTACATCATTTGGTTATGTTATATTGACTCGTAAAAAATCTATTATGTGCACGAAATGAATACAGAGTGATGAAAACTTATAAACACTGAATTGTTACCTGAAAATGGAGCATGAGCAAGCGAATAATCTTTCGCCTTGTAGTGCTCAAAGCCATGTACAGGGAGAGCATCGGTAGCGAGCTCATCATTATTCCACGTCACAACACGCACTTCTGGTCTTTGAGCATTTCCCTGTTGGATGAATTCACAAACCCTAGCAACTATCACCAATTACCCTTATTAAAACAACATGGATTTCAGTAGCATTTAGTGGGTAGCAAACAACGTTTAGGAGAACGTCCAACAGAGAAGCAAAATGCCTTAAGGCATTAAAGCCATATGGTGGAGGCAACCAAATCTAAAACAGTTCATCAGTTAGAGAGCTACAACTTGTTTGGGATTGAGGCATAGTTGTTGTTGTTGTTAGGAAGCTACAAGGAACATGGCAGTTTGAGGTGGCCAAAACTGACAAAGCTAGCCAGTAAAAGTGAGAATTAAATACATTTCGCTATTTAATCTTGAACTTATCGACCCTCTACTAATAACTGAAGCACATAACTGTCTCAATTTATACATCATAAAAGCATTAAAACAAATTATCCAAATAAGCAGAAGCACACAAACACAAACCCCTCACTAATTGCATAAGACTAAATTAGTGTTCTTACCAGATGACCTCCTTGCCAGCCCTACTGCCCCCCTTAAGATAACACTCTTTATATCTTTGGTCCTCCTAGTAGTTCTGATTTTTTTTTCAGCCTCAAAAAAATTCAGAACTACTAGGAATGTTGTCCTCTTCATAAGAACAAGAATAGGCATCTTCGGTAGAAATGTCAACCAGGTCCATAAATGAAATAAAGCTTTGAGAATGTACCAAAAGTTGAGGAAGGTCATGCAACACAAAACATCTGGAACACGGTACAAATTTTAACCCAAAACTTTACAAGGACACAAAGACATGTAGTGGTCGATGAGAAAAGACTTGTTTTCCCTTCTTCTAAAACTTAAAGAAAAAAGTACATTAATAAAGTAAATATAACTTAAACCAACAGTGGAATATAGAAGGCAAGAACTCAGCAATCTCATAACTATGTCAATCAAAAAATGGATTTGATGCCATAGCTGTGAAAATTGTACCAAAAGTCCAAAACAAGGTTTAAGCGACATAATATAGATAGCCGAAAGACCTTCTGAATCTAGCATAGAGTGGAATCTGATAATTATGCAATTACTTAAACCTCACAAAAGAACTTCTCTATTGAGTTTTAGGTAACAGAGATTTCTACTTATGCCTCCTACTTCACAAAAGCAACTATCTCCCCCCTTTACTCCTCTTCTTCTTGCCCACAATGGTCAGCACAGGTAGTTTTGTGTCTCAAGCAGTTCTTAATCCTAGTTGATAACATCAAATATGGTCAAAAAGTTCAACGCTGAAGAAAATTCGTCTTCTTTTTTCCCTTGATAAAGTGGTGTTGGGATCAGAGTTGCGCCCTCTAGAATCTCGATTATTCTATAAGGTATCTGCTAGTGTTCACCAATAGTGGTATTAAGAGCCTGTTTGGATGGACATAAAAGTTGCTTTTAAGTTCTTTTCAACTTTTTGGAGTGTTCATCAAAATTCAAAGTAGTTTTTAAGTCAAGTGTTTTTATGACAAAAGCAATGCGTTGGGTTGTCCAACTTATTGCTTTTGCCTTATTTTAGCTTAATAACTGTTTTGCTTTGATTAGTCTGTTAACTTTTTCATCATAAAGACTTATTTTTATCCAACATAGCTCCCACACCTAAAAAGTGTTTTTCAACACTTGGAGCTTAAATTAAGCCAATCCAAATGGGCTCTAACTCTGCCACCAAGATTCAGGCTGACGGAAAAGATCACCTAGGCTTTGTTTCTGCTGGAACTTGAGCCCTGGTATCCAAGATTGTGCATCCACTGCCATTAATCACTAGGTCACACTTTTGGGTACAACGGGAAAGGAAATTCTAAGAACATAATAGCATCGAAAGACTTCATTCAACAGTCTTGATCATTATGATACTGCAATTTACATTCACGTCAAGCACAACCATTTGAAGTCAAGGGTTGGCGTCAAATATGACAAAGCATTTTCCCTCAAAATATGTAAACCTCCGATAGAAGTGAAACTTAGCAAGAAAGATAACTCATTTATAAAACAGAAAGGGCAAAATACGTTGACATTTGATCCAGCGGTTCAGTTAAATCCAACGTCAGAAAGAAGAAAACAGATACCTGTCTGGAGGGAATAGTGCTGCTAAAGTTCTTCTCTCCATCTTCTTCGGCAGGAATATAAGCTAGAACAACCAAAGAATCACCAAAAGGAGCAATTCCTGAAATGAAATAGCTGGTTTGAAAGGATGCCACAATATCCACCTGATTCAGACTAGACATGGTTATATACTTGTATGACCCATTCAAGCCTTTGTTCTGGTTTGTTTTTATCGATGCAATTTTCACCGAGGTTCCCCATCCAACGACCAAAACAGTGTCATCCTGAATGTGAATGTAAAACAATGAGGATTGTCCAGAATAATTAGAAGTAACAACATACACAACAGCTGAAACAGAAAAGATACGATTACGGTTTCACTAAAAAATATGTTGGGAAACATAAAGCAACACAGCAGTCGTGAATTGCATGCAAATCTCTCATAACTACAATCAAATAATCAACGGATACAGATTTATTACAACAGCCTTGAAACCTACCTGCCAAACTATATGAGGGACAAGAAGTTCAGGGTGTGGGCTTCCACGAGGTCGTTCAATGAAAGTTATGCGCTGATCATTGGCAGCATCATAAACTTTAACTCCTGCATCATTTGCCCAGGCAATGAGACTAGTCCGCCACTTCACTGCATGAACTGGACCTTCACCAGAGTGCAGAACCTGCCAAAGAAAGCCATATGAATGCCAATCAAGAGTTCCCACAGTCTTTTCATGTTCATTCAATGAGAAAAGGTAAATGCACCAGCACTATGGACAAAAGACAAACCTGGTCCCGATAGCCCATCCACTTCTTCGCATTAAGATACAAATTACCAGCTAAACCACCAGTCACAAATCTTCTGGAAGACTTTCTTGCATAATCTGGGTCTAAAGCAACAGCCTTCATTGGACGATGATACTCAAATTTCATCCTCTCATTAGTAAAGAGACTATTTATTATGACAGACCCATCATCGGAACAGCTTCCAATGTATTCACCTTCTGTGTCAAAGCAAAGATCGTTGACTGCAGCAGTGTGAGCAGCAAACTCTTTAACCTATGGAAGACAAAACTTCTTTAAGATTTAAGTAAGGAACAAGTGACTTCTTGATTTGAAAAAACCTAAACCAACGAGCAAGAGCCTTGCTCCGAATAGAGATTAGAGAAACACCCTGGTTATCTACTAAAGGAGATCCTAAACGATGTTTTTTTCAACAAGATTTTTGATTATCAAAACTGAAGTAACACAATCCTATTTGACTGCCACATGCAGATCTAAAGATGTACTCCTCATAACCAGTTGTGAGATGATGCATTTTTTTAGTTGCTGGACATTATTTCTCAGTTATCACAAACTCAGTGGATAATGCCAGAGCACACAGCAGATCTTCTTAGTTGCTGAAATAAGAGAGTACAGAAAACGCCAAAAGAAATGGTGTAATATAATACCACCTTGCATGTGGTGGTCAAGACAACACTCTATCCCTACTAACCTTCAACCCTGATACGCGACCTCCACTCCTTCTGATCAAAGTCATGTCATCGGTAATACGAAGTTCATAAGTTGCGTCATGTTGAACAGTTAGTAGATTTTCTAGGCTTTTTATAATTGTTGTACTTACTTTTGTTTTTCTATCTGAAATTTTTGGAGGTCTCCAACACGTCCTTAATGCTTAATGCTGAGAATACAACATTACCGTTCTCAAAAAAAGAAAAAAAACTTCCTAATGAAGGTATAGCTTCTGTTATAGATATATGCATGTGTCTAACCTGATTCACTACAGCCCCGTATTAGTGTTCCTAAGTCTATGATATATCAACATTTCCTAAAGCTTCATATGACCCATAAGATTAATATCTAATAGTTCATACAACTTTGAATAGCCTGAAGCAAGGTATTTTCTTACTTGTTCCTTAATAAAACATTGAGTAGATTGGTAGTCATATTAATCCAACCTCAACAATGTACTTCCCAAAAGGGATAAAATCTAGACTACAAGCTTTTCAACCCTCATACTTTTTATGGCATCCTTTACTTCCACATACTTTATCCCATGAGTTCAACTAAGGTTTCCATCTAGCCTAAAATCATATGGGATTAGAATGACGACAAATTCATAAAAGTCCTGATACTCCTCTACCTATGTTGGCTGCTTCTACGTTTTCCTCAAGAAGTTGACTACTTCGCTATATTAAAAACGAAAACAAACAAAAAGGAAAAAAAATTCCTACTAGCACAAAGAAGCAAATGTCTAATCCCCTCTCGATAACTAGAAAGTTGTTAAATTATCTTTCAGCTGCACAGCAACCCCCCCCCCCAGATACTTTGCTGCCCCTTGAATACTTTCTATGTATGCAGTTTTTCTGGATTCATCTTGATGAGTATTTTAAGGATCATCATTCAAGGTCAAGAATCTGAGTCTAAAACTACATAAATCCATGGCACCACGAATTGCAGACTAAAAAAGTAAACCATTTGTTATTATTTTATAGCCTCGAGTATATCACAAAAGTGACGTGCATCACACATCACTAGAGTTAATTTAAGCCTAAAAAGAAGGAAAATAATTCTTTTTTGATAACCATGATATTTGTACCAGCTCGCGCACGCCTCGACTAATTCCACGGTTTCGAGAACAGAGATCTGCAAATCAGAGAGAGTCAGAGAGAAAACATGATTGTTTTTTTCTCTTTCAAGATATTCTTTCTCAGAATCGTGCCTTGAGGGGGGATGCTGTCAATCCTACCGAGGACTTTATGGATTTCTTTTCCAGGAAGCGAGAGGTACTGCACAAAAACCCGAATGGGGCCCGGTAGAGAAAGACATAAAGGAAATTGAGTTCGTTGAGCAAGTAAAACTCGATCTTGCAGCACGTGGGCACGAGTCTAACCTGTCATCTAGCAACATGTATCTGGTAACTCTATCCGATCAAGGCAAGGACAAATGAAAAAAAAATCACCCAGTGTTTTCGTGTCCGATTTTGAACATGAAACCTCATTAGTTCTAAATCTGCTTCATTGACCACAAGGCCCACAGCCTTGGGTAAAAAGAAAAGAAACTTTATAGGTTAACTATTGAAATGGCATCTATGTGCTCACTATTCTCAAGTAAAACATAACCTCTAAAAACTAGAGTAAGTTAATTTTGCCGCGTCCTCAAGCTACTCAAATAAAAAAAAATCAAACAATCAATAAAAACTAAGCTAAAATTGACATAGCGATTATCCTAAGCATTTTGACCACTGATCAATGTTTTCCACCTAAATTATATCAGAACAGTAACATAAACCTCAGTCATGTTTTCAAAAACTCAATGCGAAAAGGAAAAGATTATCACCTGATTGCCGAGGAAATCTAAAATGTGAACAGCTCCACTGTATGTACCAAGGGCAATCATTCTCTCCGCGACGGCAATACATGTAGCAGCATCGCTTGAAAGAAGCGATTGCACACTGCCTCCTATCCTCTGATACTTGAGCCTTGGTTCATATTCATCGTCTTCTCCCTGCTCTTCTTCTTCATCAGAATATTCTTCTTCTTCGTCCCTCTCGTCGTCGCCGTCGATTCCGTTATCCGATAACTTTCGTGACATCCCGGAACTCCGTTCGCCGGAGGAATTATACAGCGATTGCCGAGTGGAGATCTGTAAAGGGGAGTACCTTTTTGGAGTTTCGATGCTTTTCTTTTTTCGTGGGGCGTTTAAAGAGGAAGAAATAAATAGAACCTCTTGGGGGTTTGCCCGTTAAACAGTTGATTAAGTAAACAATTTAATTAAAACAAATAAAATATTATCCTAATATAATTTTCATCTTAAAGCACGTCGCATAAAGCTTACCTAGTGCAATTTACTTTTTCTAATACATAGTGAGAATTTATCCAGTGCTTACCGGAAGAGCAAAGGATGTTGCGATTGCGGGTTATCTTAGCGTTCAAAACAAATAACATATATATGCATAAAACGCATTCAGCGAATACGATTTAAAATTAAAATTATGTGTCTTCTTATTTATTGTTAAAATTACTATATTATCCTTTCTGTTTAATTTTATTTGTCCAATATTTTAAATAATATTTATTTATTTCATTTATTACTTTTATAATATTAAGAAAAGATAAATATTTTATCTTTTAAAAAAAGCTATATCGTTGAAAACTTGAAAAAAATCTTCTCAGATATCTAAATAGAAAGTGCTGAAAATGAAAGGTATAAAACATATTCACTGAATTTGATTTATGAATAAAATTATGTGTCTTCTTATTATGATTAAAATTACTATATTACCTTTTCCGTTTAATTTTATTTGGAAACTATTTTTGATATATATTTATTAATTTCATTTACTAGTTTTATACTATCAAAAAAATATAATTATTTTGTCTTTTAAAAGACTGTCATGTTGTTGAAAACTTGAAAAAGTTTTTTCACATACCTAACTAGAAAGAGATAAGAATGAAAGACATAAAACCATTAAGCGAATCCGATTTATGAGTAAAATTTTGTATCTTTTTATTTATTGTTGAAATTACTATATTACCCCTTTCATTTTATTTTATTTTTTCACTATTTTCAAATTATATTTATTTATTTTATGTATTAGCTTTATAATATCAAAAAAAAATTCTTTTAAAAAAAGGTCATGTCGTTAAAATTGGGAAAAAACGTTTCTCGAATACCTAAATGGAAAGAGCTAATAAGATAAGACATAAAATACGTTCACCAAATGCGATTTATGAGTAAAATTTTAATTATTCTTATTTATTGTTAAAATTAATATATTACCCCTTCCGTTTAATTTTATTTTTCACTATTTTTAAAAATAAATTTAATTTATTTTTTTATTACTTCGATAATGTTAAGAGTGGTAAATATTTTATCTTGTAAAAATTGTCATATCGTTGAAAACTTGAAAAAACGCTTCTCATATACATAAATAGAAAGAGATGAGAAGATAAGATATAAAATGCATTCACCAAATGAGATTTACGAGTAAAATTTTGTGTCATCTCATTTATTATTAAAATTACTATATTACCCCTTTCGTTTAATTTAATTTGTCCACTATTTTAAAAATATATTTATTTATTTTATTCATTACTTTTATAATATGAAGAAAAGATAAATATTTTATCTTATAAAAAAGGTCATATCGTTGAAAATGTGAAAAGACACTTCTTAGATACCTAAATAGAAAGAGCTGATAAGATAAGGCATAAAACGCGTTCATCAAATGCGATTTATGAGTAAAATTTTGTTTCTTCTTATATATTGTTAATATTACTATATTACTCCTTCCGTTTAATTTTATTTTTCCACTATTTTTAAAATTTATTTATTTATTTTATTTATTACTTCAATAATATGATGAAAAGATAAATATTTTATCTTCTAAAAAATGTCATATCGTTGAAAACTTGAAAAAACACTTCTCAGATACCTAAATAGAAAGAGTTGAGAAGATAAGACATAAAACGCATTCACTAAATGTGATATGATTTATGAGTAAAATTTTGTGTCATCTCATTTTGTGTTGAAATCTTTCGTTTAATTTTATTTGTCCACTATTTCGAAAAATATATTTATTTATTTTATTTATTACTTTTATAATATGAAAAAAAGATAAATATATTAAAACTTGAATAAACGTTTCTCAAGTACTTAAATAGAAAGAGACTAGAAGATAAGGCATAAAACACGTTCACCAAATGTGATTTATGAATAATTTTTTGTCTTCTTATTTATTATTGAAATTACTATATCACCCCATCAGTTTAATTTAATTTGTTCACTATTTTAAAAATAAATTTATTTATTTTATTTATTACTTTTATAATATATATAAAAAAGATAAATATTTTATCTTTCAAAAAAAACTTATGTCGTTGAAAATGTGAAAAAATGCTTCTCGAATACCTAAATAGAAAGAGCCTACACCATGGGCAGGACTGGCACTCGAAGACCATTATTGGACCTCATGCGAACCCTTGGCCTGATTTACTTAACTCAGCGGAAGACTAAACTCAACTTACACAAAAAATAAGACATGTTTAAAGGAAAGTACTTCATATAATATTTGGCCATGACGGCACTCAAGTCTCAACAAGCAACAATAAACTCTAAATTGAAATACTAGTGTCTGCGAAGCCTCCAAACTGACTGAAGAGGGATGTTGGGACAAACCCCACAACATCCTAAATCTAAACTATCAAAAGCAAAAGAAATGGATGTCTTCCGGAATGCAAAGAGGCTCACCACTGACTCTGGAGCTTAATTTAGATCAACGAAATGTCGTGTGTTGATCCTGATTATCTACGTCTGCATCATAAAACGATGCAGGTCAACTGTCATCAGTACATTGAATATACGAGTATGCGGCTTGAAATGTTAAGTACACTGTAAAACTTGAAATATAGTAAGAATTAACTTACCTTGGCTTTATTCAAACCATAAGACAACAACTCAAATATAAACAAAAAAAAATGGCATATGCAATATATATATGTAAAACTGATAAAACATTGTAACTCTCAGTTCACTGAGATATAACAATAATAAACTCAACTTTACTTGTATATGAAAGTAATGTAGTTTCTGTGGGAGTTTCTCTAACCGACAACCATCACTTAAGAGCTACAGTGATGATACATCGATCTACCACACGCTGCCAGCACATCCTATACCCGGCCAAAGGTATAAGACCTGAACTGCCTAATGGATCCACTAGTAAATTATGAAAATGAATCATTTAAAAAGTATGACCCTGTTCTACCATGATGGCGACATGGTTTATGGGGGTTGTGAGTTATCTAAACTCTCCCCCATATCGGTGTTCAACACTACTCTCAAAAATATACTAGCTCTTATGTTTAAAAATATACTGATTCTGTGGTTTGAGATTAGTGCTCAAAACTTAACTTTTAAAACTCTCTCTTGAAAATCATAGTTTCCTCTTCCTTCCATTAAAACTAGCCATAGGCTTTGTGGAAGTCTAGTTTCCCTTCATTCTCAAAAGTTCAAAAATATTTTGTTTAAACTCTTAGGGACTACTTAGATCCCCTATAACTCTTGAGAAGTGACTCAACTTGATACTCTTTGCTTACTTGAAACTTAACTCTTTGATAATACTTATTTTTGTTATAGCTTTTGAGAAATGAACTCAACTCTTTACTCTTTCTTGACTTGAACTTTAAGTCTTTAAAACAAAGTGAAAATGTTTGTGAAAGACTTTAGAAAACTTGATAACTTTACTTTGACTTATTTCTTAACTTTTAGACTTGGCTCTTAACTTCCTTGACTTGGATCTTAACTTTCCTTTAGTTGGATTATGGACTCAAGGATCATTATCTCATGCTTATGTATCATTTCATGATGTTTAGATGTACTCTAGAGTGTTGGAATCAACTAGGAATGAAGGGTACATCACTTAGGAACTAGTACGAAAAGATATGAAAAGAATGGGGTCTCCAGGGGGTCCTGGCGCTCTGAGAGCCGCGGAGCGCCATAGCCTGACGGACAGAAGCTGCACTCAGGCTCTCTGAGAGGCACGGCGTGCCAGATCATGACAGACAGACTGTGTCCTAAGGGGCTTTGGAGGTGTTGCGCCCCCATAGTTACCAGGCGGGTTTTCTGACTTTCTTCTTCGTTTTTCATCTCTAAACCTTCCCAAACTCCCATGGTTTCCACCCCAAACTCTTAGCATCCCTATGTAACTCATTACCCAATAGTTTAGACCCAAAAACAGTTCGCAAAAAAAGATTTAAACTAACAGAGATCAACAACGATTCAACTAACAAAAACTTCAAACTTTTCATCAAGAACTTCAAGTTTTTCATTCAATTTAACTCTAAATTGTGGTAATGAATCAAATTGGAGGGCGGGTGAAAGAATACAACACCGAATGATCTCATATACCTGATAGGGATCACCCCCGACCCGACGAAATCCACGCAATTAAATCTTGGCGTTTTTGTTTCTTTTTCTCCCTTTGCCTCTTTTCTCCTTCCTTTCAAAGCCCTAATTTATTTTCTAAGTGTGTAAACTGAATGGGATCAGTTTAGACCCCAACATATTACCCCAAAAATGAATTTAATAATTGACCTAGGAAAAGACCAAAACACCCTTAACAAATTCGAATTTGGAACTTTCCCTGCTCAACAACCCAACTTCCAAAAGTCATATCTCCCTCATATGACCTGAGAAGTTCGCAAACTTGGCGTCGTTGGAAAGATCTTCCGGCGATCTTTCCATTTATATAAATAACTCACTCAAACTTTCTGAGCTGGAAATTATGACCATTTGAAATTGATCAAAACTCACTTTTGATAACTGGAAAATTTTTCAGAGTTCCTTACTTATTTCCAAATTTGATTCTTCTTGTTTTTATTAGCTTAATCTTAATTTATCTAGAATACGAGATGTTACAGGGATAGCCTACACTAGCATTATAATGTGCTTGTAAGGGTAGCATGACATAGTTGATCTAAGGCTATTTCATGGTAGTTAGGATGGAACATTTGCACCCTTCCTAGAATAGCTTGGACTAGGCTATTAGAAGGTTAGTCCTTGTTAGCCTTGAATGAGAAATAAAGTTCATCATATGTTGTGACTTGCCTCGTACTAAATAAAGAAGTACCTTAAATGACTAACGGTAAATAGTAAAGAGGGTCAAGTCCCCAACTAGTGAGTATGTATGATAGCCTAAAGTGGTACTTAGTGTGGATAGTAGTATGTGATGATATTCATACATTGTAAAAATATGACTTGAAGCTACTTATGAAGTGTTCTCTTATGTGATATATGTTTAGCTTGGATTGTTGCTATAGTTGCCCTCTATGATATGATTGATTCGAGATGATAGTTCTTTGTCAATATGAAGTAGGTATAGAATGACACCAAATGATAGTAAGCATGAATATGGTGACTTCAAGAATATGCTTAGTGTGTGATAGTATGGGATGCCATACACGCATCACACAAGTATGCTTTGAGGTTACTTAGGAGTATTATGCTCTTATAACATGAAACCTAAGTCTTGACTAAGAATGTGGACTATGTCTAAGAATGACTAAAAAGAGATACTTAGGTTGGATGGTATTATGTATGTTTTGAGGTGGCTTGTAAAGTAGTTCTTTTGTAATATGAAAAGTTAAAAGTTGAAGTATGCCATGAACATGGTGTATCTCTTATGCTCATTTACAATGTCTTATCTTGACTTATGATTATATAATGCTTATGTTGGAGACTATGCTTATGAACATGTTATTATCTCTTATGCTTATGTTTTATGTTAACTAACCATTTTGAGATGCTCATTATTAATGTTATGCTAGCTATCATACTTGGTGCATTTTGTACTAGCACCTACTTTGCCTACATTCTAATCAAATGTAGGATTTCAAAGGTTGAGTTCCATCCTTGAAGATAGGTTTCCAAGGAGCAAAGGAGTTAAGAATTGGTGAGTCCTCATAGCTTCGAGGACAAATTCACTAGTTTCTTTACGCCTGTTATTTTCATGTTGAGACTATTATATGGGTTGTGTTTCAAGAGTTCTATCTAAAGTTCTATTAGATGGTTTGAGACAAAGTATAGAAAGACTTCCGCTTGCTTTTATGAAAGTGACTTTTGATTGTAAAAAAGTTTAAAATTTTCCTTCTATTATCTTATGATCATGATATGCTAAGGACTTGTATGAGACCCCGAAATCATGTCACTTCTAGGGTATACCCTTGAGTTGTGACATATTGTCTCTGGTTCTTTCATTACATCTTATTTTAGGTTATTTTTGTCTTAAACATATGGTTTATTGGAAACTATCTTTCTACTCCACTATAGAGATTAAAGTAAGATGTGCGTGCATTCTATCCTATTCATACACATTCGATACGATTAAATATGTTATTGTTGTCATCGTCGTCGTAAATTAGACTATTCAAAATACCTATTTCAACACATTGTTTGAATAATTATTACGTATTGTTTCATAATATATTGTATTGCATTGTGTTGTATCATAATGTATTCTTCTAGTAAATACAATATTGGGATAACATTATATTGTTCTCCATAGTTACAGAATGAAAAAAAATAGAATATACTATAAATAAAAATAAAGTGAAAAAAATATTAAGATAACGAGATAATCACACCAAATTATCGGCCCAAACAAGGTGTAAATCAACATGTAATTACCAAGTCCCACCAATTTGAGCCCCGAGCCATCTTCCTTCTTACCTTTGGCTTTCTTCTCACATGTCACCACCAAAATTATCAACCAAAAGTCTTAACCCCACCACCATTTCTCTACTCTACAACTCAAATTTGCAGACTTTTCTTCACTTACATCAGTAGAATATCAACAATTTCTCAATCATATTGTGAGGGTTGAAGCCAACCATTGTAAAAAATCACAACAGTGGAGTTTTTTTTCTTCTTTGATCCGGATCTCACAAGTATGAGATCGAAAAGGGTTGATTTGGAAATTGCGGATTGAAATGCAGTCAAATTCTTCTCCGCCTTTTCCTTTGATTCCACTTGTTCTCTTCAATGGCGGTCAATTGAGCGAAGGTGGGTTTGAATTATCTAGGTTTTTGTTTTTGGGTTCTTTGCTCTTCTCTCAAGGAGGCGACGACGGTATGGACTTGTCTAAAGTTGGAGAGAAGATTTTGAGTTCCGTTCGTTCTGCTAGATCTCTTGGTCTTCTCCCTTCTTCTTCTGATCGTCCGGAGGTAAATTCTGATTGCCCTCTTTCAGGTGGATTCAGGATTTTAAGTCCTAATTATGTCAGTGAATACATCGAATAATTGCTATCAGCTCTAGGTTGTCTAAATGTTGATCTTTATGTCTCGGTGGATAGTTTTATTGTGGCGTTGGCTAATTTTAGTTATCTGAATTGTCTAGAGCATTGAATTGTAAAATTTTGATTATAATTAGTTCAATTTTATACCAGGAACCACCCATTGCATAGGTTCTGCCTTACTACTTGTTGCAATTTTAGTAGTTTTTATTCATAAATTTATGCTTCGCGTCAAAATTACTGGGTTTAGCTGAACCTGATATCTCTATCTTGCATCCGCCACTGCTTACAACTTTTTTTGCTAATTTTGTATTGGAGGTATATTCAGGATTTTAAGTCATTAGGTACTCATTTTTGACAGTGAATTCCATATTAGTATGTGGGTTTGGGAAAACATGTGATCTAACAATTGCTATCAGCTTCTGGTTGTGTATGGTGATCTTTATTTCTCAGTGGGTAGGGTTATTTAGGTGTTAGGTAATTTTGAGTTATTTGAATGGCTTGGAACAATGAAATGTACAATTTGATTAGAATTAGTTTATTTTTGTACGAGGCAGCTGGTGTTCTAAGATGGTTGAGTGTAAAAAATATAGATAAAACTTGTCCTTGAGGTGGTTGTGTTAGAAATTACGGTAATGATATCAGAATGGAGTTACCTTTTGTGTTGAAAATTGGAGACTACAACTTGATTAAAACTTTAAGCGATTTGGTTGAGATAAGGTAGTTATGGAAGTGTTTGAGCATCTCCAAGCTCTTGCTTGCGATAAAAATGGTGTTTTTACCCAGAAGGTTTTTTCTGGTTATTGAAAAGCTTATAGAGCGCCCTGAGATTAAACTGCTTCTATTTTATATATATATATATATATATATATATATATATATATATATATATATATGTATATATATATGTATATATATGTATATTAAAGTTGTACTATAACAGTGCCAAAAGACTTTACTTGGTAGTGGTCTCATTCATGATATCCTCCCTTTATTCATGAAAGTAATGCTTATTTGATGCTGGAAGGACCCCCGCCGTACAAAGAGGTATAAATTAGTAGAGAGCCTAGACAAAGTTTTGGTTCTCAAAAGAAGATATCAATAATATGCTTATAGGAATTTTGTGGGTGCTCCTAAAGTTAAGCTAAAATTAAGATTAAGCTCTAAGTTTTACAAAGTAATGTTCCTCCCCTTTGAAACCTCTCCACATTCCTTTCTCTTATGGTATACACACATGAATGCTAGGAGTGCAATGCTCTGCTTCTCACATGTGGTATACTTCCTTTCTTGGATCATGGCAAGTTAGTTTTTTTTTTTGAAACTGGTAACTTTACTCTATATATCCACAGGTATGCTATAACCAAAAGTGCAGTTCCCCTTCAAAAGCTCAAAACTATATGTGTTGCCTAACAATCAAGAACATCTAAGATGTCTTCTGTTTGAGCTAATAAACTATGTTTACACCAAAAGTAGAATAGAGCTAGACACTTCATTTTGAAACCATGAAGACTATTTTGTACATTTTCAAAGCTCCTATTGTTTCACTCTTTCCAGATTGACCACCAAATGCATGCTGGGACACAATCTTCCGTCTCTCCTCCTTCTTTGTTACATTTCCATCCCTGTTCCAGCTACTAAGCACTCCTCTAAAACATCCTAGTTTCACCCACCTGATCCTTTTTAGGCTAGCAAACATTCTATAGTTGTTCTGTCCATTTACAATGTAAGAAAAGATGGTTGACTGTCTCAGCTTGTTCCCCACACAAATATCACCTAGAGGCCAACTGATAACCTCTCTTGTTTAGGTTCTCATGTGTTAGAATAGTTTCTTTTGCTCGGAGCCAATTAAAACAATTCACTTTGTAAGGCACCTTAGGCTTCCATATCATCTTCCATGGTAAGGTCATTCTATTTATAATGAAGTACCAAGAAGTACCTGAGTAAATAGAAAATTTACAGACGTACAAAGTAAAACATACAAGTCCATAAACTCAGTCATGTTTGAGACAAAAAACCGTTTTGCCAATAAAATAAAATTTGAATGCATCTGAACTACGCAAAAGATGACGATTCTTTTATTTTCGTCAAATCATCCTTTATTCCTTTCCACACACACTGCTCAAATGATGTGCAAAGGGATATACTTTAGATCTTCTTCAGTTTTCTGTTAATCATCTGTGCCTGCCAACTACTAATCAAATATTTGAAGCTTTGTTGCACCGGCCAATGGACCCCAAAAACATTAAAAGATAAGGACCAAAGCTGCCAAGTAAATTTCAGTGCAGCCACAAATACTCACAGTAGCACATTCACATAAAAAGCACATGTTGCATAACATAAAGCCTCTTCTTTGTAGATAGCATGCACTATGTGAGGCAACCCATCCAAAGCAAGCAACTTTGGGTGGGGCATTAGTTCTCCACAGCATATTCCAAGTCAAATAATCAACGCACTCATCTGATTCTCTCTGCCGCAGGTCATAACAGGATTTAACAGTAAGCTTTCCTTCTCAATTCATTAACCACCATTGAGAGTCTTTAATACTTTTACTTATAAAAAATAAAAAGAACCACTTTTGAGAGTCTTCTTTGCAATCATTTAGTATCACGGCTGAATTTTGCAGAAATAGACCAGCTTCAGCGATTTCCCAGACTGAACTGAATATTACGACCAACATTAGAGTTTAGACAAGTAATCACCAACAATCGGTTTTTATTCACAGCAATGCTATTCAAGGTTGGAAAGAGGTCTTTAAGCAGTCCAGCTTTACTCCAAAAGTCTTTCCATAATCTGACCTTCTTCCCCTTTTCCCATTCCCCACCTGTCAGTTTAATTGTATTCTTGAATTCTCCCTCCCCACGGATTAACAATCTGCTTCTGGGTAGCAGCTCCAGAAGGGAAATTATCAGGTGTAGGATCTCTAAAACTTTCTTTTACCATACTTAAAGCCTGTTTAGATTGACTTATTTTAAGTGCTTTTTAGCCAAAATAATTTTTGTAGTGTTTGGATAAAAAAGAAAGTGCTTTTAAGTCAAAATAATAAAAATAAGCCAAAAGTCAATCCAAACAGGCTCTTAGCAATAGTAACAGATTTCTACAAAACAGTTTTTATTCATTATGCCTCCGCAACATTATATTGCATGCATCCGTTCTGCTTTGAATATTCCTCACCTCAAGGACATCACCTATTTAGCATCTTGTGACTTTTTATTGATAACCGAGAAATCGCCTGTGATCTGCCCTTTGGACCAATCACAACCTTCTAAACTCGGTGGATAATGAGCCCGCTCCTCTACCCTTCTCCACTTAAAAACCAAGCTTCGCTTTGCGTGGTACGGGGCTTGAACCTGCAACCTAAGCCACAAATACTCCGCTGACTTTTTTCCACCTTACCAGATGCATTTTTCTAGTTTCAGCATTGTCATCCCACAATAAATTATTTCAGCAGATCTACTAAGTGCTGGATGAGACGAGGGGGGAGTGAAACACATGAAAAATGGTGGAATCTAGTTTCTTCTTTCATATGGTCGTCAATTTGGAGGGAAAGAAACAATAG
Source organism: Solanum lycopersicoides (assembly GCA_022817965.1). Lineage (NCBI taxonomy): Eukaryota > Viridiplantae > Streptophyta > Magnoliopsida > Solanales > Solanaceae > Solanum > Solanum lycopersicoides. The sequence continues at coordinate 69,153,459 of CM040628.1, read as the reverse complement.
ATGTTTTGAGAATATTACTAACCCAATGCAGAAAGTAAAAGAAAACTGCATTAATACTCTATATTTTTGGTGTAAAGAAGAGGGTATAGATGAAGTAGGTCAATTAGTAGATTTCCTAGGCTCTTTGTAATTGTGTGATTACTTGCCTTCTTATTTTTTGTTTGGTTGCCAGCATACCCTCATTGCTGATGAATATAACTTCACCATTCTCAAAAATAATTAAATAAATTATTTCTAAGACTATTTGTTCTCTTCTCCACCTCAAAAAGGTTGGTATACCTAAGAATAATGATTGTAGAAATTGGATGGCATGTTACGTTCTTTTCTTGAAGGTATCTACTTCTCTCTTATGTGTACACTGTATCTTATGATTAAAGATTTCTTTATCTGTTAAACTTTTGGGGTGTAAGCGTTAAAGAACAATAATCATGTTGCATGCATGCTCCCTCTGTGCACCTTTAGTTGGTAGATATGACTGGAAATAGAAGGGCCATAATTCAGTCTTTCTTTCTAAGGGAGGGATAGAAATCATGATAAGGTTAATATTTTTTTGCACTCTCGTTATTTCTACTGTTATTCTGATGACTATGCCATGAACAATCTTCGTTTTTTTTTCCTTTTCACAAGATGAAAGTTTGCCTTCAGGTTCCTGAACGAGCTGCAGCTGCTGCTGCACTTGCACGTGTTCTAGCTGGACTACCTCCTCATCAGAGATACACTCTTTCATCAAGCTCGGAAGAACTGAGCTCAATATATGGGAGCAAACCTCCTGGTCAAGTTGTCGAGGAGCTGGAGGAAGAATTCTATGAAGAGGTTTACCTTCTGCATCTTAATAAATATTGTAGCCATATGTGTTTCTGTCATGTAGATTCTCTAGTGGATCACTGCAAAAAAGTAATCCCAGAAAAAACAGAAGAAAGAAGAAAGATCTATGTAAAAAATTGACATTGCTTTAGCCTTGTATAGGTGGATGCTGGATTTTAATTTGATGGGTCCAGCATTTAGTTTTTTACCCTGAACTTTTTACAATTTCAAAATTATGGATTCCAAATGTTTGAAATTTCTACAAACATTCCACACATGCACGCGCGCTCTCATGCACAGTGGGATGGGGGGCACATGCAAGTGGGAGCTATAATGCTGGACAGAGTTGAGGTTGTACATATGATGATTTTTCCCCATTGCCAGCTTGTTGCAGATCTATTTTTTATTCATCTATTACTTCATTTTATCTCCTTTCTTCCCCTTAGTTGTCCCTGTAGTTAAGCAGTTGCAATCCATATCACTACAATTTTTGTGATAGTTCCTGGGATATGTATAGGAATTTGATCCTGTCGGACATATTCTGGAGCATATGCCATCTGAAGAGAGTGAATTAGCTTACTTGGAAGATCAGGTATTACCTCAATTCTTTCTCTTGGGTGGAGGAGGGAGAGAATCCTCCATTTGAATGCTTGTTATTGACATATTGTACAAGTTTGATTGTTGTTTGTTATGTTTAAACTGTATGTCAATTAGCAATACACATTTTTATTTTATGATACAACAACAACATACCCAGTGTAATCCTGCAAGTGGATTTGGGTAGGGTAGACTGATAGAGTGTACGCAGACATTACTACCTTGGGAGGTAGAGAGATTTGAAAGTGCAAAAGGAAGATTTGAAAGTCCCTTTACAATTTGTCAACCTTTCACTAGGGAGCTAACAAAGTCAAAATTGCTCAGTACTAAATACAGTGTTAACTTTTGATCCAATAAAAACGATTAGCGTTTACTTTGAGAGTGATTTGGAGTTGAGATGCCACCAAACATCTTCAGCTCCTCATTTCTCAAACAGCAAAAATCACAGCAGGAACTATCCTCGAGATATTCTTGATGGCCTTATCAGCTCTTCACAGGCTCCAACTTATGTATGCCTCTCTCAAGTGTTTTGGCAAGACCCACTTCAAACCAAAAAAACAAAAGAACATACTCCATAGGTCAGTAGCCACTGAACAATGTAGAAATAGATCACTGACACTCTCTAGACTTTCCTTACACATATTGCATCTGTTGACCAACTGAAAACCCCTTCTCTTAAGATTGTCTTGTGTTAAGGACATGCTCTTATAGCCACAGAGATCTCCTGTCAGGACATGTTTAAGACCATTAGTTCGAGAAGTCTTTCCTTTATTTATTATATATATTCTGTACCTAGTTTAATATGGAAAGTTCAATCGAGCTCGGTCGAGCTGCACTTGGCTCGGTGCATAGGAAGCTCGGTTGGGCTCGGTTCAATAAGAGGGTAAGATTGGAATTGTGCTAATATTTTGTGCTTTTGTACATTTGGTAAGAGTAAAGTAGTTGGATACTCCACTCTTTCTATCCCACTTTAATTCACATTTATTCATTGTAAAAAGTAGTTGGGATTGTTTGATGGCTTATGAGTTGGTAATCTGCAATGACATGATGGAGCTGGTTTTCTTGGATTTTCCTTTATTTGATGGAATTGCGTTTATGTTTTTTTTGTCAGCTGCTTTCCTATTTTGTTAATAATTCTCTTTTCATAAGAAAAGCAACTCATAGTACAAAAAGTGTAGAAATCACCTTATATAATTGGCTTTGTCATGGATAAAAGAACGTTGGAACTTTTTACCAGTATGCTTTTATAAGATATGTATCAACTGTATAAATGAATTCTCCTTTACTAAAAAAATGATTCTGCTATGTATTAAACTATAGGCCACTCTTAGATTATCACAGCTGGACAGAATTTCTGAGCGCTTGTCTCGCCATGTTATGGAGCATCATGAAGTAATGGGTAAGAGTTGTTCTTGGTGTTTTCCCCCTCAATCTACTGGAACCATTAAAAGTGCTTGAAGGTTACTGTGGTCTCTGTCTCATCCACATTTGTTTGGTTAATGCTTTCTGAGTATTGATTCTTGATGTTATTTCAGTCTATTTTGTTTCTTTAATATTTTTAATTTCTTTGTGCAATAGTAGTTCTATTACTTGGTATCTTGTTTAGATGTGTAAAAGATAGGAAATAGGGTAAGAAATGATGTGTCACGACCAAAAAAAATGACATTATGATACTCGTCTAATCCCACCAAGGCAAGTTAGCCTAAAACCCAATGATACGAAAGAATTGCGGAAATAAACTAAAAATAACATAAGCGCGGAAAACTTAGTCATTCTCAAATACCCCAAAACCTGGTTGTCACGTGTGCAAGCCACTAGTGTAATAATACTCAATGTATTTATCTTTGTGGGTTAAGGCTGAAAAAACACCCCCCCACCCCCATCCAACCTAACCCACCCACCCGACCCATTTCCATCCCTACTAGCTGGAACAAACTCATATTTCACCCACCTTCCTCCCCAAATACTTCTTACAATACTGTCAAACACCACTCCCCCCCCCCCCCCCCGACCCATTTCCATCCCTACTAGCTGGAGAAACTCATATTTCACCCACCTTCCTCCCCAAATACTTCTTACAATACTGTCAAACACCACTTCCATGCAAGTTTCTTGAAAACATACAAGAACAGCACACCCAATTCCATTGAATCAACCTTGATGATGGCCCTTTTGTTAGGGTCATTCATTACCCTCACATTCCAACTAATGATTTATAAAAGATAGTCGTAACTTTAACCCCCCCTCCCTTCCTTCCCCTCTTCCATACTTACCTTTGAATTGCTTAACTTGTGAAAATTTTATAGAATTATAGAATTGATGTAATTCCTTCCCCTCTTCCATAACATTATTGATGGAATTGATGTTAACATTTTGCGAGTCCCTAAATAGGAAGTGAGTAGACTTTGGATATTTTCATTTAGTTAACATGGGAACTTTTTCCTTCTAATTTTGAATCTTTTTGTTATATCGGCAGTGAAGGGAATGGATCTTGTGAGACAACTAGAAAGAGACTTGAAGATTGCAAATGTCATTTGCATGGTAAGCAGCTGATCTTGTTGCATTTGAACTTCTTTGTTGTTTTAGTAAGAAGATTCCTAATTGTTGCAAGCTCTTTCAGTGATAGATCACCTTTTACATTTTTCTCTGTATCAAGATAATACGAGTTGCTTCTTATAGTTTCTGTAACAGTTTGGTTAGAAACAGGTTCATCTCAGTTTTCCAAACTTGGTTCTTTTTTGAGTTTTGCAGAATGGTCGCCGGTATTTAACCTCTTCAAGGAATGAGGTTTCAAGGGATCTCATTGTCTCCAACAATTCTAAAAGAAAACAAGCACTCTTGGTACTTTCCCATGCTTATCTCCTTCACAGATCAGTGATACTATTGCTTCCCCTTCCCCCACCACCCCTTTTTTCCTGTAACAAACATATATATGGAAGTAATAGAATTATGTCCAAGTACGCCCATATATTTGTTTCTTACTCAGCAATGAGATTTCATGTCATTCTTCGTCAATGGTTAGAATTTCACATTTCTCCTGGTAATGTTTCATAAAATTATTTCACATTTTAAAGTTAGTTTCAAATAAATTGTACGATCTCGTAACTTTTTGCATCCTTGAAAGCAAAATCTTGCTATTTTATGTGTTTCCACCCGGAGGACAAACTTTAATGGAACTCCCGATGAAATTTTCCATAAGTTCCTCTCTACTTTCTTGGACAAATTTAGAACATTGTTACAGTGGTGATATGCATTGCAATCTAATGTTGAATTTGCCGACTGGCCAATTTGTACGTGCACACACATATCGAGGAGAAAAGACAGTTACTTTTTCTTGCACCAGATGATTGTAGTACCTGTTAAATTAGGTCTTAGACCTAACTCACACCCAAAAGCTCCCTTAAAGGGAGGAGGATTGTCCAAGCCTTATAAGGAGTCCACCCATCTCATTAACCACCAATGTGAGACTTTTTGTCATTCTTTAACATCCCACCTCCTCACGCCCAGTGCTAAGCATCTGGTGCGTGGTCAATTTGATTTTTGGGGCCCCCAACATTGGGTGAGACAGGCCCTGCTCTGATACCATGTTAAATTAGGTCTTAGGTCTAACTCACACCCCAATAGCTAACTCTAAGGGAGGAGGATTGCTCAAGCCTTATGGAGTCCACCTATCTCATTAATAGTACCCACTCATTCTATCCCTCCCCCCCCCCCCTTCTGTGCATATACAATACAAATGTACATATGTATAAAAAACAAATGTACATATCTATACTATTACGAAAGCATGATGCTCCAACATGAAGTTTTGATAATTTTACCCTTCATACGTGTATTATATGTTGGATAAAATTGTAGTTTTATAATTAACTTTTACAATCTTCAGCATTTCCGTTTATTCATTGGTTTACCTTTTTAATTACTTAAAAGGCCTCTTTATTTCCGTGTATGGTAACACTAGGAATGCATTAACATTTTAATGATAAGAACAACATTATTTCGTTGTATGGTAACATAATAAAAGCAGTAAATATCTTTTCACAGTTCCAAGTTTTTTATTCCCTTATTCCAATTCCTTAAGTTCGCATTAGAAACGAGAAACATTTCAAAGTACACACTTTCTTGTTTTTCTGAATATTTATATTAGTATAAGGTGCATACTTGAATTTTTTTGAATATTTATGTGTGTCTGTGTGTATATATATGAGTCTTGCTAACCTACTACTACATGAAGGTAGCATTTAAGCATTGTACCCATTTTTTGTTTCTCTTAAATATGCCTTATAATACATAGTCAACACATTAGTGAACTGGGTACTTTTGTCTGCCATCTTAAAAAACTAAATCTAGCTTTCTTTCCTCTCCATCAGGTTGCTTTCTACTTTCTAGTCTTTCCACCTCCTTTTTTTTCCTTTTGCATACCCATATTGAAATTCTAGGCAATTCCAATTCACTTAAATATTCTAAAAAAAAAAAAGGAACACAGAGAATGATTCAAGGCATGTTGATGATTATGGGAAGGGGATTGAAAACCGTTGGGTCATATTCTTTTTCTCACGAAAAACTATAACTAAAAGAATCCCAGGCGTCGAGAGATGAGTTAGTTGGGCCTCCAATTTTCAAGAACAGAGAAAGGCAAAAGAAAATAACGGAAGACGAAATAGAAGCGACGGTCCATAGTAGGTTTTATGAATAGTCTATGAGAATTGTTGAATGGTTTTCTTTTGGGGTTATATTCAGTTCCAAATAAGTCCTTGTGCTTGAGTTCATGCTACAAAATTTCGCTTTCAACTTTTTCGTTTATAATATTTGACAACGTTTAGTTCAATGTAACATATAAATGAAAAACAAGAAGTAAGATGCATCTGCTTCTTCAGTTTTAAAATTGTACAAATGCACAGATATAATTTCTGTGAAATTTGAGTGCTGGAGATAAACTTAGTCCTACAATCCTTGTTTTTTGTCAGAACTCAGAATGGCTGTTGAGGAGTGGGAATTCTAGAGAAGCAATGGGAGGATTTTGATGAAAGATAAAATGGTCCTTAAATTTAATGTGTTGACACAAAATTGTAAGGGTATTTTGGTAAATAAAAAAATGGAGCATTGTTATCCTAATACCTTCATGTAGTAAATGTGTAAAGTTGCTCTCCTTTTTTCGTATTTTCAGATGGGGGTGTTCTTATTCATCTCTCTTTGTGATGTACTAGTTTTCCATATAGAGTCTAGAATTCCCTCCTTTTTTCGGTGTGTATTTGAATCTTTTAAGAATTGTTTCCCTTTGTAGGATGTTCTTCCTGTCCTGACTGAGCTACGCCATGCACTAGACATGCAATCAACACTTGAAACTCTTGTCGAGGAAGGAAGATTCTCAAAGGTCCATTCAACTTCTGATATTACTTAGGGTAGTATCTAGCATGACATCTTGTGCATTCTTCACCCTAGTGATATAGTTCCTTCTTATGGCTTATCATGTTTGCTATATGATTATAGCATATGTACCTTGTCATAATGCTCACTCAACGAACTTGCAGGCATTCCAAGTACTATCAGAATATTTACAACTTTTGGACACACTGTCAGAGCTTTCTGCTGCACAAGAGATGAGCCGTGGTGTTGAGGTAACAAATTGGATCCCTTATCTAAACAAAGAAAAACTTCTCTTTATTTTGAGAAACTCTTTTGCATATCTTCTCCTAGTTTTTACACTTGTTCACCTAATTTTCCCCTTCCTCTTCTTTGCTTGTGGTGGTTTTGGACCTTTTGGATATGTGAACAACTTGATCATGCTCTTTGATATTCGCAAAACTTTTGCAGGTTTGGTTAGGGAAAACTCTTCAAAAGCTGGATTCACTTCTATTAGGAGTATGCCAGGATTTCAAAGAGGAGAACTATGTAACTGTGAGTGAATCAGCCTTCTTCACATTATAGATTGGTAAAATATCATTGTATTTATTTTCCGTCCAGGGTACTGATTGGTAAGTGGAAAGAGGATGGGGAGACAGACTACTTCTCTATTCAAAATCTATTTTGTATATGCTTTTCTCTCATTCTTCATTCCTTTCTTTTCTCCTTGGTTCTGCTCTTGTAAATGCACAAACGATTAACTGGTCTTTCAATTTCTTGAATCACTGTTTAAGTTGGCGAATGCCTTGATATTTCTGTAGAAGCTCTCTCTCTCTCTCACACACACACTCACTTTGCTTCTAGGGGGGATATGCACCATCTAAGGAGTCGCTTAGTGAAGGGATAAGGATAAGAATCCCAAGATAAGATATGGGATTATTTTATCTTATGTTTTGTTATAATTTTGTTTCCGGTATAAGTAATCCAAGAATAATTTATACCGCCATTGTATACATTCTATGTGGGATGTTAATCTTGGGACAAAACAACCAAATGACAATTATGCACTTCTCGAAGCTCTTCTCCAAAGTCCATTAAAAAGGCCCAAGTAATAATGGGAAACAAAAGTTATCCCAAGTTTATCTAGTACCAAACCAAACACATGTTTTATATTATAACCTGTATATCCCATTTTTAATCCAATGAACCAACAACGACAAAATACCTAGTGAAATCCCACAAGTGGAGTCTGGGAGGGTAGAATGTACGCACTTTATATATCCACAAATAATCCCATTATTGTTTAATCCTAGTATTTTTAATCCCGACATTTATAATTTGTTCTCAAACCAAATGACTACTTAAGCTTCTTGCTTCAATTGCTATTGGTTTTAGAACAAATTGACTTGTAATATACCTTTTGGTTTGAAAGGAGTACATTTTCCTCTCTTCATTTAAATTGTGACTCTGGTTCAATTTTTCATTGTTGTGTTTGCACTGATCTCAGGTAATTGATGCTTATGCACTAATTGGAGATGTCGCTGGCCTTGCTGAGAAGATACAAAGTTTCTTTATGCAGGAGGTTCTATCTGAAACCCACTCAGCGCTGAAGACTACTGTACAAGAGGTGTGTTGTATTCAGTTTTGGGGGATATATGGCTAAAGTACTAGGTATACAAGGAATAGAATTAAGCTTAGTTTGCATACCATTTTTGATGGAGGAGATTTGAAGAAAATTGAATTTTTTATTTTATTTGTTTAAAGACAGCTCCTCTTGTTGCAGGATCTGGATAACAACAATGTGTACAGTTCTAGGTACATATTTTTCATGCCTTTCTACTTCCTCCACTAATTGTGGTTATCTTCTCTCTCACTCTTGATTTGTCATCTGTGTCCCATTTTTTCAGGCTCACGTATAGTGATCTGTGCACTCAGATACCTGAATCCAAGTTCAGGCAATGCTTGCTAGCAACATTAGCTGTACTTTTTAGGTTGATGTGTTCATATCATGCAATACAGAGCTTCCAGCCCGAGGATAAGGTGTGTACAGTGATGATTAATGTTTACTCCATGACAGGTTTTAAGTGCTTCATGTATGCCTTAGGTATATGCTTAGGCAAAGGGGAGCCTTGGAGCAACGGTAAAGTTGTCTCTGTGTGAACTGTAGGTCATGGGTTCGAGCCATGGAAGCAACCACTAATGCCTTAGGGTAGGCTGTCTACATCACACCCTTGAGGTGTGGCCCTTTAGCAGACCCTGCGTGAACGCAGGATGCTTTGTGCACCGGATTGCCTGGATGTATGCCTTTGGTCCAAACGTATAAGTTCTATTAGTTCATGGTGACCGTAGGTGTACCTTGTAAATTATTCCGTCTCTGCATGGATTTCTTTCCTCTGTACTTGTGGTCTCTTTTGGGAAGCATGGTGTACCATACCAAGTGTTAACCTTTCTCTTTTTTTTTTTTTTAAGTTAAAAGTAATCATTTTAGCTGCTAGAAGAGTCAACTTTTTCTCAAAGTTTATGCCTTTCCATAGGTAATGGTATCTTTTCTTATGATGGCAATTTTGCGTGAGCAGCACCCTCTTTTCTAAAATCCTATTACTCCACCTTACTTGTTTCAAGATTAGCTTGATATGTACCATTTCAAAAAAAAAAAAAAATTTGCTTGCTATGTGATGCTGTTGGTTTTTCCTTCATGAGCCTGACTTATCAAAGCTGCGTGAATACTGAATACTTGTCCATTAGAGTTCAGTAGAGAAGCTAGTCCAGAATGAATTTTGATGAAACAGGTGAACTACATTAGAATAGCTCAAGCCTGCAGAATACTTCCTTAAAAAGAGCAGTCTGCCTCCCCCCCCCCCCCTCCCGGATATATTAAGTAAAGGTTAAGATACAAGACTAGGAATTGTTGACACATTAACCAAATTTCTTTGTGATTGACAACAGGAAGATATTTCGTCACCAAGCACCGAGAGAGCGCCAACTTTAGCCTCTGTTGAAGACCCACCAACTACTTCTGTTGCTTCATCTGACACTGCCATGCAAGGTTCAGCCAACATAAATTATAGGGTTGAAGAGGCAAGGGATGATGGAAGTACAGCATCAAGCAGTGGATCCCCCTGGTTTCAGCTGAGGAAAGATGCTGCGACCTTTGTTTCACATACATTACTTAGAGGTCGAAAGAATCTCTGGCAACTTACAACAAGTCGTGCAGCCGTCTTGCTTTCTTCACCGGCTATTCATTCAGCTAGCATCCATCAATTCTTAATAACTTATGAAGATTTAAACATTTTTGTACTGGCTGGGGAAGCTTTTTGTGGAAGTGAAGCAGTTGAGTTCAGGCAGAAAGTGAAATCTGTTTGTGAAAGTTATTTAGCTGCTTTCCATCGGCAAAATATATATGTAAGTTAGATTTATACATCGTTTATACCAAGAATTATACATGCATTTATACCAGTATTATGCAGAACTGTTTGTATTACAGCCCCAGGGGTGGGGGATGAGAGTTGTAATGAATGGTCAATGTGATTATTTTTGTGTTTCAAGGGAAGAGGCAACACTTTTCGTTGAGATTTTATTAAGTCGCATGTGTATAATAGATAGCCCTGTGAATTTGGTCTATGTCTGATTACTTCTCTTACTTGGAAGAATGACCTGTGGAAATTCATGACAAAAAATATGGACTTTTATAGTGTCTGGAAGATATTTCTTAGACCCTCAATTTTCATGTAATGTTTTTTGTTATTTGCATAAAATATAATTGTTCAAGCTTTTTCTTGCCTGAGTGTTATTTCTGCAAGTTCATCCATGAAAGCTCATCTAAGCTAGCAGTCAGTTACACTTTATTTGTTAGTATTGTAATGGCAGTGAAAAATTGTGCTTGGTGATCTTTGTACTCAACCTCAAATTCATGAAAATGTTCATCATCTGTACCGGGGCTTGTGTTTGGAGAAATGGTGATCGGTTATGCAACCTACTTATTTAAGCTTGTTCTATATGAAGTCATTGTCAGGTTTAAATTTAATAATATGAACATTAAAGACCCTTCATTATCTGGAAAAAGAATTATCCTATCTGTATTTTACACCCTCTACTCGATAAGATTTTAAAAATCTTTCCTCATACAGGCTCTCAAGATGGTGCTGGAAAGGGAGCATTGGCTGATATTGCCGCCAGAGACAATCGAAGTAGTAAGCTTCGCTGGGCTTGTCGGTGATGGAGCAGCTTTGATAGATTCATCTGAGACCTCTCCGAGTCAAGTACGCAAGCCTGTACATCCTATCCAAACTAAATCCTATAAGAAGAATGGATTTTCAAGTTGGCTTAAGGGTGGAAATCCATTTCTGCCAAAACTAAATGGTAGTTCGAGGGAATACTTGGAGTCTTGTTTGCCTAATGGATCTGCAATGCAAGAAAGTGGAAACTCCAATGAAGATTCTTTGGATAAGAGTTCTTTGAGAAACAGTGATGTAAATCATGTCAATGGGAATACTAATTTATCAGAAGATGAAAATGAAGATCTTCATGCTGATTTTATTGATGAAGATAGCCAACTACCTAGCCGGATTTCTAAACCTGGTCATTCAAGAAGTCGTTCTTCACATTGGAACAATGAACAAATAAAAGAGCAAACAGGATCATCACTTAGCCTCCTGAGGTAAATACTGCTCATACTTGGATATGCTGATGATGAAGAATTCTGTCAAGCTGAATATAAATGCAACACAGGTCATTGGATAAATATGCAAGGTTGATGCAGAAGTTAGAGATAATTACTGTTGAGTTTTTTAAGGTACTTTTATCGCCTTTAGATGTCATTGATCTCCAATTAGATATTTTTTTCTGTCTGGTGATTTGCTTTCATGTTTTTTTCATCCTTTTTAAAAAAAAAAGTGATTTCCTCAACAGGGATTTTGCCAATTGTTTGGGATCTTCTTTCACTTCGTCTTTGAGACCTTTGGTCAGCAAAGTATTCATCCAAGTGGAAAGGCTGTGACTGACACGCTGTCGCGTAAGTATTTTTATTCATTCACTTACTCCAACACTCTCAAAATGAATTACTTAATGATTCATTCTTCTATTGCAATTTTTTCTTTCTTTTTAAATTTTTTACCTCATTCATTTTCTTGTATGTTAAAATTTTGGTCTGGCTTTTACCCTTTATAAAATCCCTGTTTACCTCATGGTCCCAGATAGACTGAAGACTGCATTATTACGAATACAACACGATTGTGACCAATGGATGAAACCCCAGTCTCAATCATTTTCTTCCTCTTCTCCCTCAAGCTCAAGTACATCATTTTCTCACATGGATGTCACTCCTACCAGCCCACCAAGTTACTTAACTGGTGCATCCCTGGGACTGAAGGTACTTACTTCTGTACAAAAGTAAGGTTTATGGGATACGTTTTTTTCCAAATATCTGGTCCACTTTTATGATACAACTGTACTTGTACTGGTATTGATACTTGCTTGGTCACTGACCTTTCTCCTCAATTCTTTGCTTGTGGGTTGGGATGTTCTGGTGAGAATACAATTGAACTTTTACTTCCATTTCCATTTTAAACTCCATATTGTTGTCCAATCTCCAATATTTGGCGTGTCTTGATATGTATACTTTACCTTTCCACTGTGTTTAAACTCCTACAGGCTTCATTTTCCCTTCAATTGTCAAATGAACGGCAATGAGTAATGATGTGTTACAATTTACTTCACTTAGTCCTTCCTTATAACAAGCTCAAAATCATGCAATGGTATCGGTTTGGAAGCAGAGTTAACTATAAACGGTCATAAAAACTTAATATGTTCTTTGGGAGAATAAACTAATGAGCATACACTTCGGTCGTGCTAATTTCATGTCCGTCTTAAAGCTTCATCATCAAGTTGTAATATTTGGCATGCCTTGATTTAAATGTTTCACCTTTCTTCACAGTATGTTTATATTACTACAGGCTTCATTTTACCTTGAATGCTTAAATGGATGATAATGAATAATGATGTGTTATAAATCTACTCCATTCATCTGTGCAGTCCTTCCCTAATCAAGAGCTGTAGAGCATGAGAAGTTATTGGTTTTGGTTTTGAATTAGAGTTCAACTGAATTTATTGTTTAAAAACTTTATGGAGTTAAGGGTACCATCTATTAGGCGTGGTGTAGAAGTGTTTTTTGTTAGTTGTTTTCGGCTGCTAGAAATATTTGAAGACTTTTTCAACCATTTCGGTGCAGATTTCTTTGATTGTCTGATGCTGACCTGCTTCAGCACACGCATAAATACTGCCTTGCCTAAGGCTAAACTAAGTTTCAAATCCCCAACCCTCAACTTGAAAAATATGAATCAACAACAATCAATCAACGGTGTGTTGATAAAATATTAGTTGGGTTGGCTCTGTATCCATTTGACCTTTTCAGGTCCATTTTGTTTCAATAGTAAATAATTTGTCTTCTAATACTAGCAGGAGGTTCTTCCCCCAACGCTTTGGTTTAGTGGTAAGAGTATCACGTGATGCGTGGGTTAGGCACATGTCATAGATTTAAACTCTGCTGTGGACAAAAACCTGGTATTTAAGCGGAGGAGGGTAGAGGGATGAGGCCATTATCTACCGAGCTTCGAACCTCCACCTGTCCTTGGGAATTTCTCGGTTATTAGACACACACTATCAGGAGGTTCTGTAAAACTAGATGTTTTCTAATTCTCAAACTTATCCCACAGATAAACAGGTCTCTTACTTGAGTATCAAGGCTCACAGACATCGAACCTATGCAAGTGTAAAGCCTGAATATCAACTGCGTTAACAATCTATATAAGTGAAGCAACTTATGGCTAAATATGACATTTCCCCTTGCTTATGTTTGAATCCGACAATAATCAAGCATATTAGCTACTGCCTTCTAATATTTTCTTGATCTAGCTTTTGGGATTAAGTTAGACCCTAAATTTATTATCTTAGCATATTAACCAATCATTCAAAGTTTCTTGATCCAAATCTTTAATGATTAATCTGTCAAGAGTTTCCATGTTCTTGACCCAAGAAAAAAAAGAAGAGAATCAGATCAGCATGTGAGGAGTTGTGTTACAAAATTAAGAGAAATCACAGCTCAATACTTTTGGGCCATCTAGTTTACAAAATATATACCCAGTGTATATGCATACTTTATACTTATGTATATATAATATACATACTTATACATATCTATACATACCTATACATATAATATACATATGTATATACACCATACACAACCTATACATATAATATACATGTGTATAGACACCATACACAACCTATACATATAATATACTTTATACTTATATACATATTATATACATACTTATACATATCTATACATACCTATACATATAATATACATGTGTATAGACACCATACACAACCTATACATATAATATACTTTATACTTATATACATATAATATACATACTTATACATATCTATACATATAATATACATATGTATAGACACCATATACAACCGTGTATATGTTGTGTATACTTCAGCCATTTTTGGTAAACTAGATGTCCTAATCGTATATATTGGTAATTATTCCAAAAATTAAAGTATCCCATTTCTAACAATGTAAGCTCTGGAGAGTTGTGTTAAAAAATAAAAAGTATCCCATCTCTACCAGTTTAAGCCTTGAGACAACGTGGTAATGCAATTTAAAAGTGTGTTAGAAGTGTATGGGCTGTGGTCTCGTTTGCATTAAGCAAGCCCAAGGTCCACTTTCTTAACAACTAATTTGTTTTGATCTTGTATTTTGGGTAGGATTATGCCATTTTTATTGTGTAAGGGTGAAAGAATCTCAAAGAAAGCCATAAAACTCTCCTCTAAAAAGTATTTTATGAATGTACTTTTTGTCTCTCCTTGCTTTAGCAGAATGCACATCATCTGCAGATTGTTGTTCTCGTGTACAGCTATTTTATTTAACAGTTCAAATCTTTGATTATGTTGAATGTCTATCAATATTGTGCTGCAGGAAAGATGTGCAGGTGCTGACACTATATATGTTGTTGCTCGGTTATTACATAGATCTAAAGCGCATCTTCAGTCAATGCTTCAGAATAATGCAGCACTGGTTGAGGATTTCTATGTGCATTTGGTATGTCTTTTTCAGACTTCCGCCTGTTGTAAGATAATTTCCTTGTAATTGTCCTGATTGTTGATGTATGTAGAATTTTGTAGTGAGCTATTGGTTCACTCTGTATGGAAGAGTGGGTAGGCTTCTGATAAAACTAACAAGACCACACAAAAATGATAGACATGATATCATTTAATGTACACATGAATAGAATAAGCAAGCGTTTAGTTGGTTCTTTAACGTATTTGTATGTGATAAAGCAATGAAATGTTGTTGACTGTGAGGTTTGATCAAAGGACATGCTTACATTACGTTATTGTTTGATTTCATACTTACAATTTAGAACAATTAAGTGAGGAAATGTTTCTTTCTTGTCTTACATAGGTGGATGCTGTACCGGACCTTGTTGATCATATTCATAGAACAACTGCTAGATTACTTCTCCACATAAATGGGTGAGATATATGTCCTTGCTCTATTATGTTTTGATAACTGTTGTACCTTGCTACTACGAAGGTGAATGATATTGATACACTCTTCTTTAGGAGTAGCTGTCAATCGTGATGTATGCAGTTTTGTGCTTTCACTGTCTGTATAGTTAAGAATTTTGAATGGTTATTTTTTTCCTCATCTTGCCTCTTAGGTTTGCATTGGGATTTTAATAATGAGATGTTGATGATTGGTTCACCCCAAGTTTATTATACATGAACCTAAAGACCTAGACATGGAAGTTTTGACAAGGTGGGGATAAATGTGTAAGGTAACTAGATCTGCCAAATATAGGACAATAAAAGCTATAGTGAAAATAGATAAAGGGAAAACACCATTTATTCATAGGTCCCCAACATTATAGTTCAGTAGATTCAACATAATGTGAAAGATTAAGGAAGCATCTAAATAGTTCAAGGGGCTAAAATATCGTAAAACAAAATACTCCACCTATGCTACCTGTGACTAGTTGGTTGGTTCAAAGGTTAAAATGTTTAAGACTCTTTTTTTGAATAAATTATTGATATAATTGTTGAAAAGTTGGTTTAATAAAAAAATTGCATCAATATTTAAATTTAAAATCTTGAAATTTGGCCCCAAGGCTTTGGTCTAGTCGTATGACTGCAACACATGATGCATAGGTTAGGTGCACATCACTAGTTCAACCCTTGCTGTGTATAAAATGTGGTGTTTAAGTGGAGAGGGGTAGAGGAACATGCCCTTTATCTGAAGAGTTTTAAGCTGTGCAGTAGTTGATCCTAATGATTTTCTGTTATCAAAGAAGAAAAAAGATTCTTGAAATTTGTTTGAAGTGTTGTAGAATAATATTATCAATTGGAACAGTGTCAAATATATTATGACATCTTAAATTAAAAGGCTTGTCAAATGAATTTGTTAGAATAGGAATAAGTATTTCTTACTTAGAATAGGAGTAGAAATAAGAATAGGAATAGGAATTCTAGTAGGAATAGGAATTCTAGTTAGTAGGAATAGGAATTCTAGTTGAAAAAGGATTCCAATGTAGTGTCTATAAATAGGGTCTCAATGTAACAATTTAGATACACAATTCAATAATATTTTCTCCAATATTTCTCACATGGTATCAGAGCAATTGTGAGAAAAAAAAAAAAAAAAAATTGTCGAAAAAAAAAACAAAAAAAAAACTGGCCGAATTTTTTTTTTTTTTTTTTCGAGATTTGAATTTTCGGACGGCCAGATCTCAATAATCAAGATTTTTTTTGTTGTTCCCGAGATAAATTTAGCATAATGTCTTTTGGATGTGATGTTTTTGGTTCTAAAAATATAGGGATTGGAAGTTCTAGCCCTATAATCACTTCAGAACTCCTATTAGGAAGTTCAAACTATTTATCTTGGGCATCAGTTGGACATAAAGAATGCTTTTCTGCATGGTGATCTTGAGGAAGAGTCTATATGGAGCAACCACCTGGTTTTGTTGCTCAGGGGGAGTCTAGTAACCTTGTATGTCGATTGCGTAGGTCACTCTATGGTCTGAAACAGTCTCCTCGAGCTTGGTTTGGGAAGTTCAGCACAGTAATTCAGGAGTTTGGCATGACTCGTAGTGGAGCTGATCACTCTGTGTTTTATCGACATTCTGCACCAGGTCGATGTATCTATTTGGTTGTTTACGTTGATGATATTGTTATCACCGGTAATGATCAAGATGGTATCACCGATTTAAAGCAACATCTTTTTAAGCACTTTCAGACTAAAGACCTTGGCAGATTGAAGTATTTTCTAGGTATTGAGGTTGCTCAGTCTAGATCAGGCATTGTTATCTCTCAACGCAAGTATGCCTTAGACATTCTTGAGGAGACAGGAATGATGGGATGTAGACCTATTGACACTCCGATGGATCCGAATGTTAAACTTCTTCCAGGACAGGGGGAGCCACTTAGTAATCCTGAAAGGTATAGACGACTTGTTGGAAAGTTGAATTATCTCACAGTGACTAGACCAGACATCTCTTTTCCCGTGAGTGTTGTAAGTCAGTTTATGACTTCCCCTTGTGATAGTCATTGGGAAGCAGTTGTTCGTATTCTTCGATATATAAAGTCAGCCCCCGCTAAAGGACTACTCTTTGAGGATCAAGGTCATGAGCATATCATTGGATATACAGACGCTGATTGGGCAGGATCACCCTCTGACAGACGTTCGACATCCGGATATTGTGTTTTAGTTGGAGGTAATTTGGTGTCGTGGAAGAGTAAGAAACAAAATGTGGTTGCTCGATCTAGTGCAGAATCAGAATATCGAGCAATGGCGACAGCAACTTGTGAGTTAGTTTGGCTCAAACAGTTACTGGGAGAACTAAAATTTGGCAAAATTGATCAGATGGAACTTGTGTGTGATAATCAAGCGGCTCTTCATATCGCATCAAATCCAGTGTTTCATGAAAGGACTAAGCACATTGAGATTGACTGTCACTTTGTCAGAGAAAAGATACTCTCCGGAGATATTGTTACAAAATTTGTGAAGTCAAATGATCAGCTTGCAGATATGTTCACCAAGTCTCTCACATGTCCTCGTATTAATTACATCTGTAACAAGCTAGGTGCATATGATTTGTATGCACCAGCTTGAGGGGGAGTGTTAGAATAGGAATAAGTATTTCTTACTTAGAATAGGAGTAGAAATAAGAATAGGAATAGGAATTCTAGTAGGAATAGGAATTCTAGTTAGTAGGAATAGGAATTCTAGTTGAAAAAGGATTCCAATGTAGTGTCTATAAATAGGGTCTCAATGTAACAATTTAGATACACAATTCAATAATATTTTCTCCAATATTTCTCACAGAATTGAAGAGAGTGAACTGTTTATTGGAATCAAGTAGCAACTCTATTCGTCTGTACATCCCATTGCACTAATATTATCATTGTGATTTTTTCTTAACAATCTTCAAGAATTAAAATTCATATAGCTATTCAAATCTTTGAACTTTCATTTTGATGTTTCTCGAACAAACTGTGTATGCAAAGCTCACATTAACACCTTGAACTCTGTTTCACTCAAAACTCCATAATGGGAATTATTTAGCCTCTATGGATATCTTGACTTCTGAGTGTCTGTAAAGCGCTTCTTTAAGTGATGGATCATTATGCTTTCATTCTGAGGCTGAATCCCTTTCCCCTCCAAAAAAGGTAAAGAAAAAGAAAAGTAACTTTTGGTCCCTAGAAAATGCAGCAAAACTCATGAAAATAATTGGTATATTTATACCGGCATATCAAGAAAATGGGAATTTGGAGAATACAGGGGCATAGTACGAGGACTTATATTACTTGCCAGCGACTGTATTCCCAGCACATGTTATAACTTGGTTATCTATATATTTGTTGTAGTTAGACTTGTACATTATTTTTCTTTCCAACTTATATTTAACCTAACATGACAATCGCGAAGCTTAACTGCTTAGAGTAATGTTGACTGGAACTATTTAAGCAGGTATGTTGATCGGATTGCCAATGCCAAATGGGAGGTGAAAGAGCTCGGAGTAGAGCACAATGGGTAAGTACTGAAGTCCTTCTTCCTTTCAGAATTCTTGGAATGGTTACTGAAATCTAGCTTTTATATGTTTTTCGTCGTAATTGGACTGCGTGTAGGAAGTGTTAAATAGTGTGGAACATTGAGGATGGTAAATATTCAATTTTACCGAGAAAATAGCTAAGGCAGTACAGAAACTTATTTGTGTCATCAAGGTTGGATTTAATCGCGCTTAAGATGGAAAATGTGTTCGATGTGCTATACAGAGAACTGAGAAGGCTGAACTTTTGACATGTTTGTGTCAGAAACTTGATAGTTTCCATTTTTTTTCACTTTTCTATATTAAAATCTTGCCATCGAGCATATTAAAGATACTTAAACACTTGCAAGGTTTAGAACATGTGAGAAAATCTATGTTTAAATGTTCTTTACTATCAAAGGCACATTAAATATTACTGTCTGACATTTTTGTGTATTTTAATCTTTTTAGTAACTGGCTACCTCTTCAATTCACCAACTATATATATTGTTGGCTCTATTGTATTTTCACTATTTGAAGAATTTTAAATTGCTCCATTCTCTGCAAATCGTTTAGACAAAGAAAGAAAAAAAAGGAATAGGCTTGTTAACCTGATGATTGTATTGTTATGATATTGTTGTGTTACTTCTGTATCTTTTGGAGATCGTAAGTAGTTTTCCCATGGTAGATATGTTAGTTGTAGCTCCCCA
Source organism: Solanum lycopersicoides (assembly GCA_022817965.1). Taxonomy (NCBI): domain Eukaryota; kingdom Viridiplantae; phylum Streptophyta; class Magnoliopsida; order Solanales; family Solanaceae; genus Solanum; species Solanum lycopersicoides. Next base: position 69,133,904 of record CM040628.1, on the reverse strand, counting down.
ATGTAGAAACTAAACATATATATTTGTATGAAGTATCATTTTTTTACTAATTAGTTGCAAACAATTTTGATCCGTATGCAACTATGTCCGCATTAAGTAGTGGAACTAATACAAACCTAACAAGCTTTCTTAAATGGGAATGCCGATGTAGCACATTATGATCACCATGATTATGCACTTCTCAACTAGCTTGGGGTTGATACTTGCTTGCGTTTTAAATTTGGTGCTTATTATAACCAAAAAAGTAAGCTTCTTTGGAGTTCTCTACTATTTGATTTCTTGGTGAACTTCACTCTATTTTGTCACAATATACTGATCTTTTTATCGAATTGACCATAAGATTGCCTGCTCTCACTTAGCTCTCTCTCTTAGCACGTAACCGAAAAGATGTTGCTAAAGTACCATCAATATTCATCCATGTGTCCCCCAGTCTAATCCACTTTTTGTGCTGCAGATATGTAGATCTTTTGCTTGGAGAATTTAAGCACTATAAAACAAGGCTTGCTCATGGAGGAATTCGGAAGGAGGTAATGACCACCAACTATTAAGAGTTAAAAATGGTGGTGGAACATCATATGTGTTATTCTCTTCGTCCTAACTTATGTAGGCGGTGTTTGATTGGGTATGTAATTTTAAAAAAGAAGAGAAGACTTTCGAAAATTGTGGTCCAAAACAGACATTTGTGTGCTATAAAAATCTCATCAAGGGGAAAATTGGAATTTAAAAATTAAATTGTTTCTAAATAAGGAAGTGTGACATTATTTTCTGGGACAAACAAAAATGGGAAGTATGATAGATAAATTGGGACAACGGGAGTAATATCCAAGCAGCTGCTCAAACATTTTGCATGAATATTATCTTATTCTTTGGTCAGAATCTGGATAGTGAACTTCCATTCTCCTTTATAGTTAGAACTTAGATCATTCAGTCGTTTCTGAGATCATAAGTACACTAGGGAAATTCGGGGAGTAAACACATGGGCTGTTGGGGTCTGCAACATTTCATATGAAACTGAGGTCATGGAACTGTCGTTCTATGTTATTTGCAAATAAAGTTTGCTCCTGCACCAAATATTTTCTTCCCAATCCTCTTTCTTGCTTCTGTTGGTTGAAGAGCCACAATACTGAAGTCGATCAATTTCGATCTCCTTGTCTAGAAAAGGATGAGTGATGAACTGATATTGAAGATTGTTTTGTTCAACAATCTCTCTCATTGTCATAACTTAAGGGGAAAACCTACAAACATGTTGCACTCGATGTTCTTGCTCTACTGTGACTAAAGGTGTATTATTATGCGGAGAACGTACTCTCCTTGATTGTGTGTGTTCTCATCATGCATCTTGAAATGAACAGAGTAATGTCTAGAACATTTTTGAATTGCTGAAAGTTTCTTCAGCATATCTAATTCTTGATTTGTGGTGATTAGATACTCATACAGTTTAGTTTTTTTTTTTTTTTTTTTAACAATTCTCTTGAATTGATGGAGTTGTCTTAACATGTTTGAAACACCTGGTTTTGTAATTCATCTTTGATTAAATGTCGATGTCCTACTGTTACCACCTAAATCAAGATGATAACGTAAGGTTCCTGTTACTTTCCACTCTAGAGGGTTCATGTATTTATCAATGCATTGCATGAAATTTCCTCCATGCTAGAGCAATAGATGACAGTCTCTTAAGGAGAAGATTGTAATTTGCTTCTGTTCCCTTTTAATATATCCAGGTCCAAGACCTCCTCTTAGAATACGGAGTAGATAATGTTGCTGAAATTCTCGTTGAAGGCCTATCTCGGGTGAAGAGGTGTACTGATGAAGGACGAGCTCTTATGTCATTAGATCTTCAGGTTTCAACTTACCATTATTGGATTCTCTTTTGCTTTAGTCTCTACTCTGCCTGCTTTAGATTCTAAGTGAAACAGAGTTTGATCTTGATTTTGTTTCAGGTATTGATAAATGGCTTGAAGCATTTCATTTCTGTAGACGTGAGACCTAAACTACAGATAGTTGAAACATTCATCAAGGTCAGTATAAGGGGTCTTGTAACAGTGAATTATCTCAACAAATACACAACAATCTCATTGTTTGCTTCTCTCATTGGATTCTTGCATCTTACCTCCCATCACATTTTAACCATTATTATTAACCTCCATGTATACATGTTGTTTCTTGTGCTTCGGTTATCGCATTATTTGGTTGTCACTTACTTTGATACGCGTTACTTGAGCCGATGGTCTTTCAGAAACAACCTCTCTACCTCCACGAGGTAGGGGTAAGGTCTCTATACACTCTACCCTACCCGCCTGTGGGATTATAGAGTTATGTTATTGTTGTTTTTACTAACCTTTCATCTAAATTCATTGAACAGGCCTACTATCTTCCAGAAACCGAATTTGTGCACTGGTCACGTGCTCATCCGGTACAGAAAAGCTCAAATGCAAAATCTAGTTAGTGTTGTTATCCTGACAACATGCTAAGAAGTTTTGTTTCTTTCAAATGTTGCAGGAATACAGTAAAAGTCAGATTGTTGGTCTAATCAACCTAGTCTCTACAATGAAAGGCTGGAAGAGGAAAACCAGGTTGGAAGTATTGGAAAAGATTGAGTGATTTCATACTCGAGACACGAGTAAGGGTATCAAATGGGCGTGTCATATTTTCATGGGCTAACTTTGGCACCCCTAGCGGTGAGTATCACACATGTTCAGTTTTGCGCTATGATTTCTTCTTTTTTGTTGTGTAATTGATGTAAATCGGGCTGTCACATTATGTCCAGATTGTTGTAACGCGATTATTTGAAGGTTGTAAATTTATTCTCATTTGTGTAACTAATAACATTGTCCTCTCCAAGGCATATAAAGTGTAACGATGAATTCTAATAGTACCAAATAAAGTAAATAAATATATATTAGCAGGATTGGGTTTACAGTAAATGTATTTTGTTGTTATCAAATACAAGTGTTCCTTCACCTTATTGCAGTTTGTAATTTGAAAAGTGATCCTTAAGATGGATCTTGAGCTTAATTCAATCGAACTGTATTTCGAATTTTTCAAGATCATATATTAAAAAACCAATTTCTACCTAAGCCAATATGATCATATATAATACTTTCTTGATAGAAAAAAAAAGACAATTTCTCAACACAAATTCAATTACTGAAACATTCATTTTGTTTATTGTTTGGGTTACATTTCCCTTTCCTATAGTTATTGTTCATCTTTAATTTTTTGAGTTTCTATTAATTTATCTTTTTGAAACTGCTGGAGATTGAGTGATGCTAGCAATCATATCTAATGCCACACAAGGTTGATCAACTGGTACCTGTTTCCACATAAAATAAAACAAAATTATTTTGATACATATTTCTATATATATTCTAGTACAAACATATAAAACAAATAAATGCATGTCTGTGAACATATATATAAATTTAATCAGCAACAGTAATCTAACAAATAAGGTATGAAAATAGTAGGATATACACAAATTGTACCCGAAGTTGTTTTCGTTAGATCCTCGACTCAAAAGAAAAGTTATTGAAATGAGGTATCATGAAAAATACAAAGCAAATAGAACAACAGATGATAATACACATTTTATCCATGTTTACAAACTTTATGTTATCTTGGAAATTATAAGTGCATGTACTGATACCTACACTGGTGAAAGAAAACATATATCTAATGAAATAATTAAAGTGTGCGTAAACTAACCTCTAAGTTAGGTACTATACTTGATTGACACTACAATAGAAAGTAGGAGGGAACTTTCCATTGTGATACAATACAATTCAATTCAATGTTGTGTGGTCACAAAGACATTGAGAGAATGAAAGTGACATTTCAACAAATATGACTCTATTCGTTTCAATTTATATGATGTAGTTTGATTTGACACGAGATTTAAAACTCAATTCACACTATAAATTTCAAAAAAATAATAATTAAAATTCGTATTGAATGAAACAGTACCACGTAAACTGAGACGGGAGAGCATGATAAGATTGAGATAGACAACAATTGGAAATGTGAACACAAAATTAGACTTACAAAATGGCCAGCTCCAAGAATCCAGTAAAAGTGAAGGTTCTTGTATGATTTGGTGAAAGCTTTAGTACTTTTGTCACCTCCACAATAAATTGGATTTCTTTCCATGTTCAAGAAACTTTTCAAACCTTCCCACCTACCATTTTGAATATAGTTTTAATGAATTGAGAAAATGACAATTCAAATAAATGGAAGAATAATAATGATTCAAACAAGAGGTCATATAGTAGTAGGCCAAGAGAAAATTAAACACCTTTTTTTTTTAATTTTGATTTTGATATTTGTTTTACGTCGAGGATTTATTGAAAACAATCTTTCTATTTCATATAGGCAGGGTAAGATCTGAGTATATCCATTACTAAAAAAAATCACTTTTTTCTCTATTAAAAAATGTTCAGTAGCTATTTCCACATATACTTTGGTTGAATCGGTGAGGGAAAAATAGTACTATAATATTTTCATAAGGAAAAATTAGGAAGCTTCTCAATATTCTAATTTCTAATGAGAATTTGTTTTCCAGCATGTTTTTTTCTAGTGAGTTGATTCAGTGGAAAAAATTATTTTCTATAACAAAAAAATTCTTACAGGTTTACGATGAAAAAACTTTGATTTCTAATAGTAATCCTACGCTCCCCAAGCTCGAATTATGAAATTACATGAGTATATTATTATTTTTAAACTTTACTAATTTTAAATTTGTGCCGAAAAGTTTCATTTTGAACTTTATCCTATACTCTCCGGTCACACATAAATGGGTTGTAAATTATTAAAATGTGAGACACTTGAAGTGAAATATAAATGATAATTTAGACATATATTATAATGATTAGAATTATTAAATCTTTTTTTTTTTTAAAAAGTACAAAATGGACTAAGAGACAAGCATGACATCAATGAAAAGTGAAAATTATCCCAAAAAAAATAATAGTTAGAAATTTGTTACTTACTTTAGCTTTTCCACCCATGCTTCTGTTCCTTTAGTGGCACAAATGAGATCAAGCTGCAAAAATTCATTTTCCAAAATAAACAAAAAAAAATCAACAAATTATAAAATTATAATGATTCTGATTCAACTGTTAAGATATTATATTATATGAATTTATCCCTTTAATCTTAACTTTCAACTCAAAAGACGGTTTAACATATGATATATTCTGAACTCATTATATAAAAATGTCTTTTAGAAGTTTGGACTCCGTTATACAAAAAAAAAACAAATAAATAACTCAAGTTGATATTTTGAAGTATCTATTTTTCTTCCTATATTTATTTTTAATTATCATGCAAGAACATAAAAATAGGGATGTCAATTTAATAAATTTATGGACCTACTTGTCCATTATACACAGTCACATTCACTCCTTTGGCCAATAATTCATCAACCTACAAATTACACACAAAATAATGTTAAACAATTTTTCAAAATTGCACAAAAAGTAAATAAAATAAATTTTACATTAAAAAAAAATATCTTTTTGTCCAATTATTACTAGAAATAGTGCATACTAGCTACTTTTTCATCTTTTCATTTAAAAAGTCATTACGATTATTATAATATTCTAAAATTTCACCTATAAATTTAATTATTCTTTCAATCAAATAACTAACCTCGTTGATTCTTGGTTTCATAAAATCATCATTTAGAGCGTCAAACACAGAACCAGCCTGTCCTCCCCAACTGCAAAAAAAAAAAATATCAAAACTTTTTATTATTTTAATAAAATAAACAATAAATATGGTATAAAAAAAAAGATTGAAAAAATTTACCTAACATTGTTTGGAATAATTTTCAATTTTTTTCTTATAACACCATTCATTAAATCATCAAAATCACCATCACTACCAGGAGTCATTCTAGATAATTGTAAATATCTTGAATATCTCTTCATTCCAATTGATTGTGATAATTCAGAAGTTGTTAAAGCTAAAGGGTCCATTCCAGAATCCAACATGAAATTGTAGAAATCCTGCAATTAGTTTTAAATATAAGCGTTTTTTTTAAATTATATACACTGATAATATATATAAAAAAAAATAATTACGTAATCAGATCACTTATAAGATTTAAAATAATATACCACTGAATTACTGCTTTCACTTATGATGGATTCTAGTGTACCCCATGACTCTGTTGCAGCTCCAAATTGGCCAGCATCAATTTGCTGTTTTATTTTTTTAGCTAAACTGTTTTTATTTATTTATTTATTTAGAAAAAAATAAAATAAATATGAGTTGTTAGATAATTAAAACAGAAATTCAAGGCAAAAATTGAAATATTGAAAAAAAAAAATCTTTTCCAAATTGTAGTTGTATATAGTTAAAAAAAAAATGTTTGACCTGTTTGATTTTTGTAGGTCATTTCCATCAATTCTTGATACATCTTTCAGAAGTGGGCCCCATGATAACTGAAAATTCCAAAAATAAAAATAAAAATAAATAAAGGGACAATTCAAGGTTTAAACTTTACTTCAAAGGGATGTAATATAATAAATTAAAGTTGAAAATTGTAGCAATAAATTCAAAAATCCTTACCACAAAATCTTCAGGTGAAATCCAAGTATCACCCAATGCCACTCCTGTAATAAAACATATTATAAAATTAAAAAACTAATATGGTTTAAAATATTTCTAACAAATCATTTGGTTATTGTATTAAAGAAAAAAAAGCAGATACATTGACATTAATGTTATATTGCTCGAATTCTTAGATTGTCAAGTAAAGCATTTGTAAAGAAATCAACATGAATACGATAGTATTTTTAAAGAGCTGATTCAACATATCTTTTTATAAAGACTTATTTGTAATTATCTTATACGTGATTTAATTATATAAATGTTTCCATACTATTTACAACTTAAAACTCAAGATAAATAGTACTCCCCTCCGTGTCATTTAATCAAATTTCTAGAGTCAAACTTTTTTATTAAGAATTTAGATATTTTAATATTTTTGAAATAAAGTTTATATATTTAAAAAATCATATAAACTATCAGTCACAACTCATAACTTTAACAATTTAAAAATATTACAAAGAAAAAAAAATAATGATTACATATTTGAATCATGAAAACAATCGTTAAGTTAATGCTTTGACTGCTAGGTTGTCTTTGCACTTCAAAAATAAAAACTAGATATTTCTGCGATCTAAAATTAGTTCTTTTTTAATAAGAATAATTTGATTGATTCTCGAAATATAAACCATGTCACGTAAATTGATACGGAGATTAATATATACCTCCAAGTTTGAGCTTTAATTTGCCAGATTGAATAGCTTTCAAGGCTGAAAGTGCAAGAGTAACAGCATATTTTCCTCCATAAGATTCTGCTACTATATATAAAGGACTTTGTTGAAGACTTTGATTTCTATTAAATATTTCAATTAATAATGTGGTCAAATCTGTTGCTGCCTCCACATCTGTTTTCACAAATAATTTATTGTCCTCCACAAAACTATATCCTGTTCCAACTGGATTATCCTAATCAAGAAAAAAATAAAACATCAGAGCCGAATTCATAATTTGAAGTCGATAGTTTTAATGTAAAATTTATATTTTTTCTGCTTAATAATAGTTATTCATTATTGATATGGCACACACTTTACTAGACAATTAATAATATGTGTAATGTTATCCTATTACTCTTTGAATATATTAAATTTCATATTTTTGCAAATGTATTACTAGTAAATAAATTTAATAACAAAGGTAAAATAGACACAGAGGACTGAATCATCTCTTTGTTTTAAAAACTAAACAAGTATTGTTGAACAACTATTTTTATTATAGTGGACAAATAAAAATGAACAGAAAAAGTAATAATAACAACTAGTGTGATTTCATAAGCGAGGTTACAAAATGTAGAGTGTATATATACGTTATTTCTGTCTTGTATGAGATATAAAAATTGTTTTTGATATAATGTTTCGGATCTTAAAAGTTCAAAACAAGGTCGGTAGAGGGTGCAGATGATGAACATCTTTATATTAAAAAAAAATCATATTATCTATATAATATAGTTTACTTATATATATAATATAATGTAATTTTCTAGTGAACCCCACTTCATCACCTAGTTATGCTATTATTATAGATTCATAATTTTAAACAAAAAATAATGAATTAACTTGAACATCTACTAGATCCACTTCTAGTATTAAAGCTTCAATATACAATGGAACTAGAGGGATAAAAGTTGGATCGTGATTCGCTATCGTAAAATTATAATGTATATATATAAAATAAAAATATAATGTAGTAAAATATTGAATTAATCATAATAATAATAATATCCAGTGTAGTTTTAACAAAATGAGGACTAGAAAGATAGAACATATATAATTTTTATTTTTTAACATTTTTTTTACTAAATACGTAAATATTAAACTATTCAATAAAAAATTTGTCTCCGTCACTGATTTCCGAAAAGTAAAAAAAATAAGGTTGAGTGTCACTTACTACAAAAAGAAGATCAGCTTTTCTCAACCAAGTTGAATTCCTAGGTTTAAGATTAGTGTCCAATGGCCCAATTTCTTCAAAATTCCCAATTCCAACTCCTGATGCTCCCTATAAACATTAAAACTATAACTTAATTAAACCAGTGAAATTAATATAAAAAAATCAATTTACTAAAGGGAAATGAAAGGAATAAATTACAAATATAAATTAATTTAACAAAATTACAATTTTTTTTAATATATATTATAATAATTTAGCACTTACAGGTCCACCCTGTAACCAAAGAATTATTGGCCATGGTTTATTTGGATCTTCAACTCTGTATGAACTTCTGTAGTACCACCAGAACATGTGGGCTTCTGTAATTTATTTTAATAAATAATAAATAAAATTATTGATAATTTCCAAAAAAAAAAAATCAAAATTAAAACTCAAGATCATAATAGCAAAAAAAAATTTAAATGGAAGAATTAATCTAGTCGTTCACTCAATTGATTAACTAAAACAATATATTCAATGTATTTTCATAAATGAGTTATGAGGAATGTGGTGTGCACGTACATGTTTTCAGTAGACCTTCGATTAAAAAAAGTAAACGTAGATAATCATTAGTATACGTCTATAATTATGTATAATCAACGTAAACATCATACTTACAAAGATCTAAACGAAAATTACTGAATTCATCTGAACACGTAACTAATACTCTCCTTTCGATACTGTGTAGAAAAAGTAAACAGTAAATCCGATAAAAAAAATGATTGTAGATACTTACTTGGTCTAACTTCAACATAACCCCATGATTCAGAAAAATCTTGATTTGTTGCAGCAATGGCTGTTGTTGTTCCTCCATGAAAAAATGGAATTAAGAACAATAAAGAAAATACAAAAAGGGATTTTTTCAATTCCATTTTCTTGAAAAATGGAATTCAGAGAGAAGAAAATAAAAAATAAAGTTGTGGTGACAGAGAATTGAGAATTTGATGATTGATGAAAGAAAAACTTTTTATATAGAGGGCATTTGACTTTATATTTTGGGACTAAATATTATTTTTTTTTAAAAATAATCTTGAAATTTAATTAAAATTAAATATTTTCAAGTTCTCGAGAACTGTTATATAACTACTCATGAAATTTGAAGAAAAAAAATCATTTTTTTTAAAAAAAATAATTAATTTCAAAATTTATAATCAAATGAGTATAATCCAATTTTTTTTCTTTAACTGAAATAACAAAAAAGTGGCAGCAATAAAGGGGAAAAGAGACTGGAAATTTGACTTTACAGAAGAGTTCAGATGTGCAATAATTATAAAATTTAATTTATAAGGAATTATTTGATTGGTGTGATAAATATGAATATTTCATGAATTAGTTATTTTATATTTTATATCAAATATTGAATTTTAGCACTTTAATATGGGTGTAATGTTGAGATTGTTTCACCATTCAGTAGAGGTTATAAATTCGAGATTTAAATATGCAGAAAATGTTATTAGGAACATAACCCCAAATAAAGTCATGCAGTGCGTAATTTAAATTTAGTCAAAAGCATTATTTTAGATTCTGAACACCGAGTAAGAAAAAAAACACTCGAAGTTTCATTTATTAGTGTTGGAGTTTAATGTACATGGGTCAATTTTATCCTATCTTTGTACGTCAATATTTTTTAATAGAGTAACGTGCAAGTGGGAATACTTATAATTTTTATTTTCCAAAATGTAAAATTCAATATAGCCAAAATTTTGGAATATTTTCAAATGTAGCAATTCAATTGGTTAACATATATATTAAATTACCTTCATTTAAAAAATTCAAATCATAATTAGATTATATTTGTAATTATTAGCCCTTCACACAAAACCAAAAGCTTACCCTACCTCATAATTATAATAAGATTTTTCGAAATACTTCCAATTCATATGAATAATGTATAGCGTTATTAAACACATATATTACAAGAAATAATTATCATTATAATAATAATTAATATTTTTTAAAAATCAAAGTATTAATATTTAATACGAATCTCGAATATTGAATGAAAAATCCAAAAACATATTCCCTCTCTAGAAGCAAGCAATATTCTTTGGATATATATTTTAAAAAAAAAAAAAAAAAGACAACCTGTCATTAATAAATGTTGAAAATATTAAAATTACCATGTGCATTTTAATAGTGTGTGGGATTCACATGCTTTATCAACTATTTTAAACTATCAAGTCAGTCAAAATAAGATCACTCATCATTATTTTGAGCTTGCATTAACTTTTCTAACTTTAGATATATATACTTTACACGTATGATAATAATATAAATATGTAAATTTTAAAATATAGCGTATGAAACACACGTGTGATACACGAAATGCATTAATAATATATATATATATATATAGCTAATTTTATTGGTTATATTGAGAACTTTTATTAAAATTTGACGTTAATTCATTAATTTTATTGACTTATTCACATTTAGTACTTAAGTAAATAACATTATATCTTCTACTTTATTTTTATTGTTACATATTGCGACTTTGGTTATATCTATCTTGTCACTTTCTATTATTGTTATTTTTTCTCTTTTTACTTTTTTAGCATATCTTGATATAGTGCTATATTTGCTTTGATTTTGTTATTGTTAACACTAATATATTATTACTATTATTATTATTATTATTATTATTAATAATAATTTGAATACGAGTAAAGATATTTTACAATTTCATTTTTTTTATTTTTTTTAAAGTTTTCAATCTAGATATATGCAAAAGAACAAAAATGTATCCATTGTTTTACCCTTGGAGCCAAAAACTAAGAGCAAATTTTCGGAATCTTGTTATTTATTTAATAGTAACATAAAGATTATCAAAATTATTGTCTTTTTATAAATCATAATCATATAGATCGTTTCGTTCGAATTATTTTTTTATGCTTTTCTTGAAGATATCGTGTCATTCGAATTATCTTTTGTGCTTTTCTCAAAGAGATTAAAGTCAGAAAGTAATGAAAAATATCTTTTAAAATATATATTTTTGCTAAAAAAATAATTACTAAAGAAAAGCATAAATTCAAACAAATTTATAATTAAGTAAATAGGTACAAAAGAAAAAATGTAATAATTTATTTTTCATATATATATATGATGTTGATTGCAACAAATTTAACAACCTTTTTTTTTAGGGATAATTGTATATAATAGCAAACTAATAATATAAAATAAATATAATAGCTACCATTTGATTTAATTGTGCTCCATAGCAAATTATACAATTGCAGCGAATTATACAATTGCAGCGAATTATACAATTTAGGCCAGTGAATTATACAATTGTATATGTATGGTGATGCCAGCGAATTATACAATTTAGGCCAGTGAATTATACAATTGTATATGTATGGTGATGCCAGCGAATTATACAATTTAGGCCAGAGAATCATACAATTGTATATGTATAGCGAATTATACATTTATATATTTGCTATGAAGCGCAATTATGCAAACTTTGCTATAACATACAAATATAAATTTTTTATTTGCTATGAAAGTTGCATTTTTTTTATATGTATGCCAAAAGTGATGGTCCAAATAAGATAGAATTATAGAAAGTAAAGAAAAAAAGAACATCTTGAATTGATCTATGTGGCCCAAAATGGAAGGCATTGTGATGATTTTGTTGATTTTTTTTTAATTAAAAGAAGGAAAAAAAAAATGTTCCATAATCATGATGAATCATCTTTAGAAGAAATATTTAGTAGTATTATATTTGTGCAAATTAACTAAGTTTTTTTTTGTTTTTTTTTAAATTAACTAAGTTTCACTTATGATTCCCTGATAAAATTTTGTTGGTGAACAAATTTATATTATGAGAATCACTCTAGATGCTACAATCTTTTTCTTAATAAAAATCAAATTGTCACTTATTAATATATATATATCATGGATCATGATAACAATTCAAGAATTAGCTATACATAGATAAAATAAGTGAAATGACAAAATTGTCCTTTTCCTCTAGAAGGCCTTTCTTAGTATTCTTAAGATTGATTAAAATTGGAAACTACAAATTTATTCCATTTATAACCAAACACATGGTTTAGATTATACACCATATATTCCACTTTTATATAATGTTCTAAGTAAATCATAAACAATAAACTATCATTATTAATCCTAACATAATTTTGTCTAAAAACTAAGGTTAGAGAGAAATGAATCCCTTGGTTCATATTACACTATTTGGATATTGTAAACAATTTACAATATAGTAATTGTGTCAAATAGACTAAATTGATTATGTTTTAATGAATTTTAAGTAAATCCAAGGTTTAACTCAAACTCATTGGATATTAACTTTTATGGTTAAGAAGGACATCTCTAAGAATGTCGAATATCGAGTAAAGAATTATAAGGGAAACTTATATAAATATATTATAATAAAAAAATATTTACCATTCATAGCAATAATATTTCTTATTCACTTGATCACTTTTAATTCATTTATAATACAAGTTTAATTCATATAACAAAGAACAATTTCTCATTCACATATAATACAAATTTTAATGATAGATATTCATTTATCACACATTTTAATACACTTTTAATACAATGTCAAATTTTTACCAAACAAACATAATATATTTTAAAAAATAATTATAACTCATATATAATTCAAATATATTGCATATATATTCACTTTTAATACATATTGCAGATTTAACATAGTATTGCTATAAATGGTAATAAATACAAAGTATTGCTAAAATCAGTAATTATTTTTTAAAATATATCAATTCATGTAATTTTTCCGAATTATAACATAACCCGTCCAACTTAATTACGAAACAAAAAACATTGCCATAACCCAGATCTTCACATTGATACATGATGGGCTTGGTCCATTAGATCAGTTAAAACGTTTTGAGTTTTGTTACTTTCCAATATAAAAGCCCATAATTAAATGGGCCTTAAGGTAATCTCTTGTTCAAAAGGTTTTTATGTGTATAACATTGTGAAATACACGTAAAATATTCGATTTTTTAAAACCATTTAACGTTTTAGTCGATTTTAAAAATATCACATCATTTCCCTATTGTGAATTCACACTATTGGGTGTGAAATTCAGTTTTGACAAAGCGTAACTTCATTCAAACTTAAAACGCTAAGGTCTGAAGTTAGATTTTGACAAAGTCGAGCTTTAAACCCGTAAAACTAGAGTTGATTTTAAAGAGATTAAATTTTAAATATTGTTAAATATGGGTCCTAAAAATGGTTATTTGTACACTTCGGCCAAGTAGAGTATATACAGTATCGATATCGATGTTTGAATCTTGGGCCAATATTTATTGGACTTTTGAGACATGTGTTTTACTTAGCCCATAATATAGGTTCCCAAAGCCCAGTAAGTGTTCCCCTACTTCTCAAGCACATTTGATTTAATACTTAGTTCTAACACTACAAATAATTATTCTTATAATTTAGTCAATTTCATAATTATTTAGAAAAAAAGTAATTATCGAATGGAAGAACCCTACAACCTTAGGATTGTAGATAATAATTATATATATAATTTGGAAGCTAGGTTACCTCTTCTATTTATCTTTATAACCTAGTTAAAACTATTAAAATTAGTTGGTAAACTTGACTTATTATTGTGTTTGGAGCTTAAATCATCATTAGAGGACCAAATTTGTAAAATTTGAGTGGTGAAAATCATATTATGAAGATAATCAAAGTTATTCGATGGAGATTTAGACTAGTTTTGAACAAGATTGTGACTGATAATTACATGACAAGTTCGTATATGATATATATATTTATACATTGTGATTACTTTCATACGAGGTAGATTCCTTTTTATGTACTATTTCAAATTTATATCAATTTTTTTTTCCACATTTTTTAAATTCGATTTTTAGTATCTATCACATTAGTGTTTGACTAAATTTAATTTCTTGTCGATAAGTTTCACATCAAAGGTTAAAAGTACTTCTTAACAAAAATAATTTCTATCTAAAAGATATTTATATAAAAAGGTATAATTTACATAAATCTCATAGTGTAAAGAGTAAATTACGTTTTTATCCCTTCTTTTTTAAATTAAAATAATTCCTTAAAATTTGTACCTTCTTTATACATTAAAGAGTATCTCGGATACATAATATGTAGCTCGAATGCATTAAAAACTAGCTCGAATATATTATAAAATAAACGGATACATAATATATAGCTCGGATACATTAAATATTGGATCAGATATATTAAGAGAGAAACAAGAAATTTTAGAGATTTTTAGAAATAAAAAGAAATATTGAATTAAGGAAAATATAAAACGTATATTTCAATGGCTTTTATAAAAACAAATTTAATTAAGAATAAAGGAGTACGTACTGATCCGATTTAGACCATTTTTATTGGTGTTATATGGGTTATTTTGTCATCATTCCAGCAGCTTCCAAAGTCCAATGCAACAAGAAAAGATAAAGTCCCCATACCTTGCTGATGACATCTATCTTGGTTCTTATTAATTAGGTTTGTAAACCCAAATATATTATATTTTCTCTAATATTCCCTTCCTAGACACACCAAAAATAAATGTGTGATGTGTATAAACCTAAATATATTAATAAAATAATTAATATCTTTTATTTATATTAAATTTTTCTAATATAAATCCTGCATAGAAAATGACTATTGATAAGCACTGTTTTAGATCGATATTTATTGCACTTGAGTGAGGATTTTTCGAAAATAATTTTTTTCATTTACACAATAAATAATAAAATTTATATATATTCTATATTTTATATTTTATTTGTAAGATTTTACGAGATATATTATTGTTATATTTGATAAGGAATGTTTTACTTCTTAAAATAAAACTCATAATCCATAGATATAAAGTTTAAATTAATTAAATTTTAAAATAAATATCAGATATCGAATAAAAATATTTTGAAAATTTTAACAAAATGGTGAGTCAGACATTTTCTATATATAGGAAATGTTAGAAGACACCACGTAATATTTATGAATAATATATATATAACTTTGTTTTTATTTTTAAGTACAATAAAAGATCTTAAATCTCTTCTAATAAAAAAAAGCCAAAAGATGGACCCAACTATTTGTTTTGTTGCTAAATTCTAACACAACAATTATGATGTTGCTAGCCCACAATATTATTCATCTACTCTACACATCACAATCATCAACTAGACTAGAGGCTATGGATTGTAATTTTGTTTTTTTTCTATTTGATATTTGATAGTTTCTTAGTTGATTTTTATTATCATAAATTTTAAAATATAATAATTATAGAAATATTTTATTAAAATAATTCTATCAATTGATATATAAATTTAGGTATTAAAAAATAGTTTCTAAAAAAAAAACTAAAAAATTAGAAATAAAATATAAAATATATATTTTTATCTTATATGTTGAAATTAAGGGAAAATTATGTGGTTAAGTAAATTTATATTAATTAATTAATTAATTATCATAGATATAGTTTGATATAATTTCCACTTGCGACTAAAATTATACATTAATTATGTGGGCTAGCTTCGAATTTGTATAATTAGTTAGGTTTGTAGGTATAATTCGCCAGAATATACATATTCATATGTATAATATGCAACTATCTAATAGATATACATATGCAATTCATCTCTCTGCCCTCTCTCGCTCGCCTGTGTCCTCCATCTCTCAATCTCGCTTGTCATATATATAAATGCATATGTATAATATATAATTATCTAACCGATATACATATACAATCCATATCTCTCCCACTCTATACCTTTCTGGCTCGCTTCTCTCCCAATCTCGCGCACCTCTCTCCTCCTTCTCCCAGTCTCGCACGTCTCTCTCCACCCTCCTAATCTTTCTTGTCATATATACAAATATATATGTATAATATACAGTTATCTAACCGCTTTACATATACAATTTGTCTCTCTCTCACTCTTTGCCTTCTCTCTCGCCTCCTTCTCCCGTCGCGCTCGCCGCTCTCCTCCCTATAACATATAGCTACAAATTATAATTATCAAACTATAATTATAAAAAGTAATTATGGCTATTTTTTAATGATTATATGTGAAATTTCCTCATAACTAAAAAAAAATTATTCATATAATAATAATAAAATATATATATATTCACGAATTTAAATTTAATCAAATTTCGATAAACTGGTGTCAAACACGTGAACTAACATGAAACTTGTAGACCCCATATATATAATCACCGTCCACCATTCTTATCCTCTTCACTACTCCTTCACTCTTTCTCCCCAAAAAAAACTCCATTTCTACCATCTTCTACTACTATACGTTATACACACACACAAAAAAATCACTATTTATTTGATCTATTTTTTGTAGTGTTAGTTGTTGAGATGAAAAGAATACTATTACAATACTCAAACCCAGAAGTTTTACATTCTTCAATGAGTTCTTCAGATCCAACAATTACTTATCAACCTATGAACGATTCCGTATCTACAGCAATTGGAAGACCGTTTAAGCTAACTGCACCTTTCGATTCATCAATGGCGTTAACGATACTCGTTCTTCTCACTGCTCTGTTTTTCATGGGTTTTTTCTCTATTTATATACGTCACTTCGCCGGAGATATAACAACTTCCGCCAGTTCCGATGATGATCGACGCCGGAGAAATCCATCTCTATCGTCGTCTTCTTCCTCTGCCCACAGGTTGTTAGTTTTTCAATTACTGTAATTGCTCTGAATTTTTTAATTTCAATCTCATTCTATCGTAATTGTTAATCATCACCAATTTCGAGATTCAAATAAAATTATTTTTCATATATCTGTTATATATTTTGATAAATTATTGTGTCTTGTAGCTTGAAGGTTTTATGACAAATTTTCGA
The DNA here is from genome assembly GCA_022817965.1 of Solanum lycopersicoides. Taxonomy (NCBI): domain Eukaryota; kingdom Viridiplantae; phylum Streptophyta; class Magnoliopsida; order Solanales; family Solanaceae; genus Solanum; species Solanum lycopersicoides. Next base: position 69,116,514 of record CM040628.1, on the reverse strand, counting down.
TTAAACTCAAAATGTTTGACTCTCAATAAAAAAATAACAAGACATAAATTGAAAATATTATTATTTGTCATTTATATTTTTCAAAAGTTAATTTAATTAATTTTTAAATTTAAATTAGATTACTTTAATTTAGTATTTTAAACAAAAAAATTGATATTCTAAAATTATATAAATTGCATTTTTTTTTCATATTAATATGATAAAAAAATATATTTTAAAATGTTAGTCAACATTTTTATAGTTTGACTCTAAAAATAAAAATCATGACAAATAATATCAGACGATTGAACGGAAGGAGCATAATTTATACCTTCGATGTTTCTAGTTATTTGTCCATAGTTATCCTTAATTATTTGTCAAAAATTATTTACAAATGAAATGGTATAATTTTTTCCAACTATATCTTCAATTTATTACTTTAAAAAAATACCTTTTTTTGCTAATAGTAGATTTTTAATTTTCCACTACATAATTAACAGAGATAAATAAATTACTATATCAATTATTGTTTTTAATAGATATGTCATTTCAAAAGTAGACAAGTTATTAGAGACAGAAACATAACTATTTTTCATATTTTTCACATACATATACTTCAAACATCTAGAAGTTTCATTGCTTGAATTTTCCATTAAAATTCAAAATTTGAATGTCAAAATTTCAATTTTACCATATAAATTATTACAGAGTAAGTATAAGAAAGTACTATATTTTCAACTCATTATCATTTAATTAGACAAACTTTTTCGTTAAAATAAAAATATTTTTTTCATCTCAATGAAAAAACTCATTTTACTATCCAGAATGTATAAATTTATTTCGATCATGATTTGCCATTATTAACTTCCGATTTCTAATACAGGTCTTGCCGGAAAGGGATGGACCCATCAACGGTGCAATCTCTACCGTTGATTTCATACGGTGGAGCCGCGAAGCACTTAATCGAAGACTGCGCAATTTGTTTATCAGCGTTCGAGGTGAGTGAACTCGTTCGTCTTATTCCGTACTGTCGTCACGTGTTCCATCAACAGTGTCTTGACACGTGGCTATCATCACACGTGACCTGTCCACTTTGTCGATCAACACAATTTTTCAAAAATGTAGATGAGGTTTGTTTGGATATAGTTGATGTAGAAATTGAAAATGTTGTGAGTGAGAGATCAACGGTTCAAGAGTGTGACACGTGTAGGTGTATTAGAAGATCATGTAGTTGTTCAAATTTGGGGAGTAGAGTGACGTTGCATAGAAGTGCAAGTTTCTAAAAAAAAATAAAAAATTGTAAAAAAAAGATTTTGTAAGTATTAACTACTTTTGTAGAGCAATTAAATTGTAAAGATTAATTATTGTGATGTGAAGTAATATATAATATTGTATGTTCATTCATATATTTTGAGTTATTGTTATGAAGTTTTTAATTTCATGGTATTATTGGATAACCTTATGAAATGGGAATAGTTGTATCGATGGTAATAAGATCGACTTTCATGTTAGTTGTTGATGGAGTGTTTGAAGAATAGATTTGAGTATTGTGATAAATAAGGGAAGTGAGACTGAGATTGTTTTGACATACGAAGAGAAATTGTACAAATACGTCAATGAGGAGAGATGAAAGATCGGTTTTAACAGAATTAAGAAGAGGTAGAGGCATTCCGAATGAAAATTTACGAAGAGAAATTGCACAAATACGTCAATGAGGAGAGGTGAGAGATCGGTTTTAACAGGAGTAAGAAATTGCACAAATACGTCAATGAGGAGAGGTGAGAGATCGGTTTTAACAGGAGTAAGAAGAGGTAGAGGCACTCCAAATGAAAATTTGGAAGGCGATGATTTGACATGAAATTACTTTATGAACTTAAATAAAAAAAAGTGTGCACATTCAATATGAGAGTAAAAAATTAGTAGGTAATCAAGTGTTGTCACCTTTTAGTTAGGAGAGGCGGGGGGTTAGCCTCATTTTTCTTACAATTCTGTTTTAAATAACTTTGTTTTTTCAATCAATAATTTATCCAAGACGATCTCTATTTAACTCATAAAAATAAGATTTAAATACATTTTATCCTTTTCAAACCTCACTTATGTCATTGGTATTAAATACATCTATTAATTAATGAATCACTTGGACCAAATTAGGAATATTTTGTTCTTTAAGTTTTTTTAATGGTGTAGAACTTCACTTTTTCTTTTTTCATCATTTTGCAAGTGTGGCATCAAAATTGAAAACTCTAAGTAAGGTTTACTTATATACTTTTTGTTTGCTTAATTATGTTAAAAGGCTTATTATTAACTTGATTAGCTCAAGCAAAAAGATGATTCCTTGAAGCAATTGAAAGTAATTCCAATTTGATAATTGTCACTTTTTGCTAAGCAGACTTGCTTAGAGATGCAGAGTATTAGTCCTCATGAATATTACTCCCTCCGTTCAAAAAGATTAGCCTAATTTGATTTTGAACGGAGTTTAAAAAAAGAAAGAAGACTTTTTAATCTTGTGGTTCTAATTTAAAGTTATGTCAAATGTACCAAAATACCCTTTAATCTTGTGGTCTTAAACATGAAATGTGAAAAGTTAAAGTTAAAGTGTTGCCAAAAAAGAAAAGAGGTCATTCTTTTTTAAACAGACTAAAAAGAAAATAGGATCATTTTTTTTAAACGGAGAGAGTATTTTCTTATTAGTTATTTTCAAAAAAAAAAAGAATGAATTTATATATATAAAAAAAATATCCTAAAGATTAGTTCTTACATAATGAAAAACTTCTATAGCTATATACAAATTATGACATGTTTATATTAAGTTGTATATCTTGACAATTTGTTAAATTTTTCAATAAATTTCACGTAGACATTTGAATTATGACATGGTCCAGACATTTGATGATTGAACATCTAAATACATGATAAATTTTATAAAAAAGTTCCATCTCAAATTCTCATTATGGAAATAAATTAATCACTTCAAATATATGCCGATTACAAACATTAGTTTTAATAAGCCAAAAAATCTCAAGTTGATTTCAATTAAGATTGATGTATATAATTAAAGTAAATAACATATTTTATGTAGTTTATTTATCTACCTGATAGATATTTGAGAAAATACACACAAAAAAATTCAAATTAAGTTTACATCTTATCACTACCATAAATACGCAAATATTATAACAAATTTAAGATCACAAAGTTTACTATTAGATTTTATGCAAGGTCAAATTATGTGCAACAAATAGGAACATAGGTGATAGTACTTGATAGTTATAAAATGCAAAAAATAGAAAAAAGATTATCATTCATGTCAATGAGTTAATGTATATATATAAATAATATATATTAAACTTTACATCATTAATTTCCCATCTTAGAAAAGGTGTGAACAGAAAAAAATGTAATCATATCTCACTTGGTCATAAATTAAGGAACAAAATGCAAGGCAATTCTAGATCCATGACCCAACTTGAAATTAAAAAAAGGTGGCTCGGTGTGCAAAGCATCTCACGTTTATACAGAGTCCTAAAGAGGACCGCACCCGAGAAGGTGTAACACCTTCCCAACTCAGAGATAGTCCAAGCTTTTTCAAGGCAACAACACACTAGTTGATCACTCTTTCCAGGCTTAAAGGATATTCAATTAACTTCATCAATACATAACAAAAGCCATCATGAAAAAACTATGACTTTCCTGTTAGCTATGTCAAGCAGCAACCGATACGTCTACGATTTTCGGACAAATGATAAGTTTCACCTGCTTATTCTGTATTCGACAATAAATCAGACGTGCAAATCTGCAAATACGAGTGTCAAGTTAGTGAAAATATGAATGGCAAATGAAGAATGGCGGGATACACAGAGCAAATGAACAGAGGAGAAAAGAATTACCTAGACTAAAGGAGTAAGGACTGCAGGTGCCAAATAAATCTTTATTGCATTATCTATCTTCTCTCTTTGATATTTATAGTCTACTATTTTCTTCTAATTTTATACCAATTACTGTGAAGAGAAAGCTCGGATGACCTCGACTACTGGTGCAAGGCACATCGGGCATTTTGCTTTTTCGTGGATCAATTTTTCTGCACATTTTGAACATGTGCACATGTGACCACACCTGAAACCCGAGAAGGAAAAGGAAAGACGTTTCTTCTCAGACTGGATCAAAAAGGAAAGATTGTGTCCACGAGGCGACTGTAAACAACATAAAAGAGAGCTGTCCCTACGACAGCTCGGAAAAGCATCATGCGCACTTAATAATTAAAGGAAGGACAAGGATGTTTCACATTTTTACCTGTACAGTAACGAATCGATATTGTTATCACAACATAAGCAACATATTCCTTTCCTCACTTTATCCCATTTGGATTCATCGTTCAGCAAACCATCCCCACAAATATCCACATCTGATATATGGAAAAAGAATGAACTAGATGACAACTAGATGAACAAAGTATTATAGGATTTTCTCCGATTGAGGAAGTGAAAAACTCGTGATGGACAAAGGCATGAAATCAAACCTGTTGAACCAGAAGATCGATTTAGGGCCGCAGAAACTTCTTGACGGACCGACCTCTGCAGCTCAACTTGCATTTCCATGCATGTGTGAAGCATCCTTTGCATATCGTTCATCCGCTGATGAAGCACAGCCATGTCAATCTTCAGTTCATTGATGATATCCCACTCCTGCAACAGATTAAAGAGGTACACATTTCATTGTAAAACTATGATCATGTTGTAAAACAAGAAAGGATGTGAATAGTTTGAGTTTTTAAGAAAAACATGCTCATAGCGAGAAGTTACTATGTTTACTAAGCTCCCGTTTGGCCATAGAAAAAGATTCTTAAGTTGTTTTGGAATTTGTTGTGTTTGGACATGCATTTTACTTGGAAATTATTTGAAGTTTTATCACTAGAAGTCCCAAAAACTGGACTTGAAAATATTTGAAGAAAATTTTCAAAATTTGATCTAAAATCTATGGTCAAGCGCTGCTAAAAAACTCATAGTTAGAACAAAGAAAGGAGATCATACTCCAACTTGCAGATTCAGCGTGCGCATTGATACCAGATGTGCCTTAAATTATAATGATTATCATACTTTTCGCATATATTGGACACACTAACAACAAGCAGAACGCAACTACACTAATCAATTCGAGTAGAACTTCATGTAGTTCAGGAAAAATGGGTGAGACTTACTGGTTCTCCCATGTGCTGATGTGGATTTTGGCGACGTAAATTCTGATG
>CM040628.1:68933727-69110326 GCA_022817965.1 Solanum lycopersicoides | reverse complement strand
AGCGGTGACTGTAAGTGCTAACATATTATAAAACACCCTGTAACCAAAGAATTATTGGCCATGTTTATTTGGATCTTCAACTCTGTATGAACTTCTGTAGTACCACCAGAACATGTGGGCTTCTGTAATTTATTTTAATAAATAATAAAAAAATTATTGATAATTTCCACAAAAAAAATAAATTAAAATTGAATGGAAGAAAATTAATCTAGTCGTTCACTCAATTGTTTAAACTAAAATATCTGAAGGCAATAACATATTCAATGTATTTTCATAAATGAGTTATGAGGAATGTGGTGTGCACGTAGATTGTTTTCAGTAGACCTTCGATTCAAATAAAGTAAACGTAGATAATCATTAGTATACGTCTATAATTATGTAAAATCAATGTAAACATCATACTTATAAAGATCTAAACGAAAATTACTGAATTCATCTGAACACGTAACTAATACTCTCCTTTCGATACTGTGTAGAAAAAGTAAACAGTAAATCCGATAAAAAATGATTGTAGATACTTACTTGGTCTAACTTCAACATAACCCCATGATTCAGAAAAATCTTGATTTGTTGCAGCAATGGCTGTTGTTATTCCTCCATGAAAAAATGGAATTAAGAACAATAAAGAAAATACAAAAAGGGATTTTTTCAATTCCATTTTCTTGAAAAATGGAATTCAGAGAGAAGAAAATAAAAAATAAAGTTGTGGTGACAGAGAATTGAGAATTTGATGATTGATGAAAGAAAAACTTTTTATATAGAGGGCATTTGACTTTATATTTTGGGACTAAATATTATTTTTTTTTAAAAATAATCTTGAAATTTAATTAAAATTAAATATTTTCAAGTTCTCGAGAACTGTTATATAACTACTCATGAAATTTGAAGAAAAAAAATCATTTTTTTAAAAAAATAATTAATTTCAAAATTTATAATCAAATGAGTATAATCCAATTTTTTTTCTTTAACTGAAATAACAAAAAAGTGGCAGCAATAAAGGGGAAAAGAGACTGGAAATTTGACTTTACAGAAGAGTTCAGATGTGCAATAATTATAAAATTTAATTTATAAGGAATTATTTGATTGGTGTGATAAATATGGATATTTCATGAATTAGTTATTTTATATTTTATATCAAATATTGAATTTTAGCACTTTAATATGGTGTAATGTTGAGATTGTTTCACCATTCAGTAGAGGTTATAAATTCGAGATTTAAATATGCAGAAAATGTTATTAGGAACATAACCCCAAATAAAGTCATGCAGTGCGTAATTAAATTTAGTCAAAAGCATTATTTAGATTCTGAACACCGAGTAAGAAAAAAAAACTCGAAGTTTCATTTATTAGTGTTGGAGTTTAATGTACATGGGTCAATTTTATCCTATCTTTGTACGTCAATATTTTTTAATAGAGTAACGTGCAAGTGGGAATACTTATAATTTTTATTTTCCAAAATGTAAAATTCAATATAGCCAAAATTTTGGAATATTTTCAAATGTAGCAATTCAATTGGTTAACATATATATTAAATTACCTTCATTTAAAAAATTCAAATCATAATTAGATTATATTTGTAATTATTAGCCCTTCACACTAAACCAAAAGCTTACCCTACCTCATAATTATAATAAGATTTTTCGAAATACTTCCAATTCATATGAATAATGTATAGCGTTATTAAACACATATATTACAAGAAATAATTATCATTATAATAATAATTAATATTTTTTAAAAATCAAAGTATTAATATTTAATACGAATCTCGAATATTGAATGAAAAATCCAAAAACATATTCCCTCTCTAGAAGCAAGCAATATTCTTTGGATATATATTTTAAAAAAAAAAAAAAGACAACCTGTCATTAATAAATGTTGAAAATATTAAAATTACCATGTGCATTTTAATAGTGTGTGGGATTCACATGCTTTATCAACTATTTTAAACTATCAAGTCAGTCAAAATAAGATCACTCATCATTATTTTGAGCTTGCATTAACTTTTCTAACTTTAGATATATATACTTTACACGTATGATAATAATATAAATATGTAAATTTTAAAATATAGCGTATGAAACACACGTGTGATACACGAAATGCATTAATAATATATATATATATATAGCTAATTTTATTGGTTATATTGAGAACTTTATTAAAATTTGACGTTAATTCATTAATTTTATTGACTTATTCACATTTAGTACTTAAGTAAATAACATTATATCTTCTACTTTATTTTTATTGTTACATATTGCGACTTTGGTTATATCTATCTTGTCACTTTCTATTATTGTTATTTTTTCTCTTTTTACTTTTTAGCATATCTTGATATAGTGCTATATTTGCTTTGATTTTGTTATTGTTAACACTAATATATTATTACTATATATTATTATTATTATTATATTAATAATAATTTGAATACGAGTAAAGATATTTTACAATTTCATTTTTTTTATTTTTTTTAAAGTTTTCAATCTAGATATATGCAAAAGAACAAAAATGTATCCATTGTTTTACCCTTGGAGCCAAAAACTAAGAGCAAATTTTCGGAATCTTGTTATTTATTTAATAGTAACATAAAGATTATCAAAATTATTGTCTTTTTATAAATCATAATCATATAGATCGTTTCGTTCGAATTATCTTTTTATGCTTTTCTTGAAGATATCGTGTCATTTGAATTATCTTTTGTGCTTTTCTCGGAGAGATTAAAGTCAGAAAGTAATGAAAAATATTTTTTAAAATATATATTTTTGCTTAAAAAAATAATTACTAAAGAAAAGCATAAATTCAAACAAATTTATAATTAAGTAAATAGGTACAAAAGAAAAAATGTAATAATTTATTTTTCATATATATATATGATGTTGATTGCAACAAATTTAACAACCTTTTTTTTATATGTATGCCAAAAGTGATGGTCCAAATAAGATAGAATTATAAAAAGTAAAGAAAAAAAGAACATCTTTAATTGATCTATGTGGCCCAAAATGGAAGGCATTGTGATGATTTTGTTGATTTTTTTTTAATTAAAAGAAGGGGAAAAAAAATGTTCCATAATCATGATGAATCATCTTTAGAAGAAATATTTAGTAGTATTATATTTGTGCAAATTAACTAAGTTTTTTTTTTTTTTAAAATTAACTAAGTTTCACTTTTGATTCCCTAATAAAATTTCGTTGGTGAACACATTTATATTATGAGAATCACTCTAGATGCTACAATCTTTTTCTTAATAAAAATCAAATTGTCACTTATTAATAAATATATAATATATATATATCATGGATCATGATAACAATTCAAGAATTAGCTATGCATAGATAAAATAAGTGAAATGACAAAATTGTCCTTTTCCTCTAGAAGGCCTTCTTAGTATTCTTAAGATTGATTAAAATTGGAAACTACAAATTTATTCCATTTATAACCAAACACATGGTTTAGATTATACACCATATATTCCACTTTTATATAATGTTCTAAGTAAATCATAAACAATAAACTATCATTATTAATCCTAACATAATTTTGTCTAAAAACTAAGGTTAGAGAGAAATGAATCCCTTGGTTCATATTACACTATTTGGATATTGTAAACAATTTACAATATAGTAATTGTGTCAAATAGACTAAATTGATTATGTTTTAATGAATTTTAAGTAAATCCAAGGTTTAACTCAAACTCATTGGATATTAACTTTTTATGGTTAAGGACATCTCTAAGAATGTCGAATATCGAGTAAAGAATTATAAGGGAAACTTACATAAATATATATAATAAAAAATATTTACCATTCATAGCAATAATATTTCTTATTCACTTGATCACTTTTAATTCATTTATAATACAAGTTTAATTCATATAACAAAGAACAATATCTTATTCACATATAATACAAATTTTAATGATAGATATTCATTTATCACACATTTTAATACACTTTTAATATAATGTGTCAAATTTTTACCAAACAAACAAAATATATTTTAAAAAATAATTATAACTCATATATAATTCAAATATATTGCATATATATTCACTTTTAATACCATATTGCAGATTTAACATAGTATTGCTATAAATGGTAATAAATAAAAAGTATTGCTAAAATCAGTAATTATTTTTTAAAATATATCAATTCATGTAATTTTTCCGAATTATAACATAACCCGTCCAACTTAATTACGAAACAAAAAACATTGCCATAACCCAGATCTTCACATTGATACATGATGGGCTTGGTCCATTGGATCAGTTAAAATGTTTTGAGTTTTGTTACTTTCCAATATAAAAGCCCATAATTAAATGGGCCTTAAGGTAATCTCTTGTTCAAAAGGTTTTTATGTGTATAACATTTTGAAATATACGTAAAATATTCAATTTTTTAAAACCATTTAACGTTTTAATCTATTTGAAAAATATCACATCATTTACCTATTGTGAATTCACACTATTGGGTGTGAAATTTAGTTTTGACAACGCGTAACTTCATTCAAACTTAAAACGCTAAGGTCTGAAGTTAGATTTTGACAAAGTCGAGTTTTAAACACGTAAAACTAGAGTTGATTTTAAAGAGATTAAATTTTGAATATTGTTAAATACGGGTCCTAAAAATGGTTATTTATGCACTTCGGCCAAGTAGAGTATATACAATATCGATATCGATGTTTGAATCTTGGGCCAATATTTATTGGACTGTTGAGACATGTGTTTTACTTGGCCCATAATATGGGTTCCCAAAGCCCAATAAGTGTTCCCCTACTTCTCAAGCACATTTGATTTAATACTTAGTTCTAACACTACAAATAATTATTGGGAATTTTTTCAAAATGTCAATATTTTAACATATAAGAAGGCTCATTAGCAACACTTTAAAAATATCAAAATTTTAATTTGTTATGTATCTTATTTATGTTTTTATTATTTATTTTTATTTAAAGAATACAATTATTTAATAACAAAAGGGAGAAAATCAAGGGAGAGAATATTTCAAAAAAAGGTAAGATCACTTAATTTTCTCATCAGTTACATTTTCAAATAAAACTCAAACTTTGTTCTTTTTTTTCTCGAGAATCATAATCTTTTTTTATTAATTTGTATTCATTCCAATAGGTATGCCAAATGAAGCTATAGTATTTAAGAAACATATTTGTATTCATATATTTTTTTCATGTGTATTTATTTATTTCTTAGAAAATTTTGTATTTCGTATTCATTTCAATATGTATTTTATTTGTATTTCTATTTATTCTAGTTTTTATTTAGAATATTGTATAATAATATATAAAATACAAAAAAAATTAGTATGATGAAAAAGTGAGATAATATTTTTTAGAAAAATAACATATCACTTAAAATTTTAATCATTTACAATTTTAAAAAAAATCATTTTTCATTCTATTAGATCAACTTTCCTTTGTTTTGTTTTCATTATAATTTTATACCAATATTTTTTACATTTTATGTGCTCACTTTACCATTCAAATTAAAATTGATTTTTTTTTTCTTTCAAACTACAAATTGTATTTCGGTGATCAAAATTGTATTACTTGATTGCCATATATATACACGTATCTCAATATATATATAAATATGATTTATGAAAGGGTACAAGATTTTTTTTGGAGGGGAGGGGGGGGGGAAGAGGGAATATCATACTTCGTGGAAATAATAAATATGTTGAGGAAGGATAAAAATTCTAAAAAAATAAATACAAATTGACTATGAAAGAAATAAAAATACAAGATTCTGAAAAACAGATAGCATACATAGTAAAATAATATAATCAAGATACAATATTCTAAAAAAATATAAATCAACTGTTGAAAAACATGATACATATATGTTTAAGAAATACAAATTCATATGAGATAGCATACATAGTGAAAATGATATAATTAGAATACAATATTCTAAAAAAATACAAATTGACTGTTAAAAAATAGGATACATCTATTCTTAAGAAATACAAATTCATATGAGATACGTATTTGAATGACTACAAATAAAAAAGAAATACAATGTTCTTAATAAAAATACAAATGATGAGTAAAAGAAAAATAATTGACAAACAAAAATTAATATGAATATTATTCTGATATAAATACAATTTCGCAACCTTCTTCTTTGACTCTCTCTTTCTTCTTCGTCTGCTATGTTCCTTTTTCCAATTTTTTTCACCAAATTCAAATCTGAATCTGTGTTTATTTGTGAATTAATAACCTTATAAGCAAAATTTGATATTATTAAATGTGAATATACAAAAAAAAAATATATATATATATATATTATGTATGCGTAAATATTTGTGGATTACTACAAATTACAATCTACTAAATCTAAAATATGAAAACAAAATCATAAAAAATGGTGTTTCAAATACTAAAATTCTGAAATGCGTAAATATTTGATGAGTATGTTAACAAATTCATATAAAAATCGAAAAAATGACGAAAAATCTATAATACATACAATTCAAAATTTAACATAATTTTTTATTTCGAAAACAAAATTTCATGAAATCTCGCAAAATAAATAATGATTTCGAAAATATCTTTATGTATTGAGAGGTTTCTTGAATTAATCGATAACTCTGAACAAATTGATATGAAGTTAAATAATTAGTTTTCTTCAACCATTAGAGAGAATAATGGTGAGAATGGTAAAAGAGAAAAAAAAATTAAAAATCTTAAAGATGGAAATAAATTTAATGGTATTAAAGTCTAGAAGAAGTCTAAATGGATAGTGAATATATTTAATGTTAGACTTTTTTGAGAAATAAAAAGAAAGACAAATAATAATAGTATTTGGATAAAAACTATTTTTAAAATATTGACATTTTGACATTTTAAACAAATATTTTAAAGTGTAGATATTTTTACTAATTGAGATAAGAATTGTGACTAGTTTACTAATTTTTCCATAATTATTCTTATAATTTAGTCAATTTCATAATTATTTAGAAAAAAAGTAATTATGGAATGGAAGAACCCTATAACCTTAGGATTGTAGATAATAATTATATATAAATAATTTGGAAGCTAGGTTACCTCTTCTATTTATCTTTATAACCTAGTTAAAACTATTAAAATTAGTTGGTAAACTTGACTTATTATTGTGTTTGGAGCTTAAATCATCATTAGAGTACCAAATTTGTAAAATTTGAGTGGTGAATTATCATATTATAAAGATAATCAAAGTTATTCGATGGAGATTTAGACTAGTTTTGAACAAAATTGTGACTGAAAATTACAGAATAAGTTCGTATATGATGTATATTTGTATACATTATTTACTTTCATACGAGGCAGATTCCTTTTTATGTACTATTTCAAATTTATATAAAAAAAATCACATTTCTTGTTCTAACTTGTTTTAAATTCGATTTTTAATATCTATCACATTAATGTTTGACTAAATTTAATTTCTTGTCGATAAATTTCACATCAAAGGTTAAAAGTACTTCTTAAAAAAAATAATTTCTTATCTAAAAGATATTAATATAAAAAAATATAATTTACATAAATCTCATAGTGTAAAAAGTAAATTACGTTTTTATCCCTTCTTTTTTAAATTAAAATAATCTCTTAAAATTTGTACCTTCTTTATACATTACAGAGTATCTCGAATACATAATATGTAGCTCGAATGCATTAAAAATTAACTCGAACATATTAAACACTAGCTCGAGTATATTATAAAATAAATCGATACATAATATGTAGCTCGGATACATTAAATTTTGGCTAAGATACATTAAGAGAGAAATAAAGAATTTTAGAATTTTTTAGAAATAAAAGAAAAAATATTAAAATAAGAAAAATATAAAACATATATTTTAATACTTTTTTTTATAAAAATTTTAATTAAAAATAAAGGAGTCCGATTTAGACCATTTTTATTGGTGTTATATGGGTTATTTTGTCATCATTCCAGCAGCTTCCAAAGTCCAATGCAACAAGAAAAGATAAAGTCCCCATACCTTGCTGATGACATCTATCTTGGTTCTTATTAATTAGGTTTGTAAAACCAAATATATTATATTTTCTCTAAATATTCCCTTCATAGCCACACCAAAAATAAATGTGTGATGTGTATAAACCTAAATATATTAATAAAATAATTAATATTTTTTTATTTAAATTAAAATTTTCTAACTTAAATCCTGCATATAAAATGACACTATTGATAAGCACTGTTTTAGATCGATATTTATTGCACTTGAGTGAGGATTTTCCGAAAATATTTTTTCTGATTTCATGATTTAATAATAAAATTTGTATATATTTTATTATTTTTATATTTTATTTATGAGATTTCACGAGATATGTTATTTTTTAAAGTTGATAAGGATTGTTTTATTTCTTAAAATGAAACTCGTAAATTGTAGACATGAAGTTCAAATTAATTAAATCTCAAAATAAATGTCACATATCAAATAAATTTGAAAATTTTAACAAAATGGTGAGTCAGACATTTTCTATATATAGGAAATGTTAGAAGATACCACGTAATATTTATGAATAATATATATATATAAAAAACTTTGTTTTTATTTTCAAGTACAATAAAAGATCTTAAATCTCTTCTAATAAAATATTAAAAAAAGCCAAAAGATGGACCCAACTATTTGTTTTGTTGCTAAATTCTAACACAACAATTATGATGTTGCTAGCCCACAATATTATTCATCTACTCTACACATCACAATCATCAACTAGACTAGGGGCTATGCATTGTAATTTTGTTTTTTTTTCTATTTTATATTTGATAGTTTCTTAGTTGATTTTTATTATCATAAATTTTAAAATTTAATAATTATAGAAATATTTTATTAAAATAATTCTATTAATTGATATATAAATTTAGGTATTAAAAAAATAGTTTCTATAAAACAAAACTAAAAAAAATTAGTATAAAATATAAAATTTATATTTTTTATCATAAGATGTTAAAATTAAAGGAAAACTTATGTGGTTAAGTAAATTTATATTAATTAATTACTTATCATATATAATTAATTACTTATAAATGCATATGTATAATATATAATTATCTAACCGATATATATATATATATATACAATTCATCTCTCTCTATACCTTTCTGGCTCGCTTCTCTCTCAATCTCGTTCACCTCTCTCCTCCTTCTCCCAGTCTCGCTTTCCCCTCTCCACCCTCCTAATCTTCTTGCTATATATATAAATATATATGTATAATATATAATTATCTAACCGCTATACATATACAATTCGCCTCTCGCTCACTCTTTACATTCTCTCTCGCCTCCCTCTCACATCTCGCTCACCTCTTTCCTTTCTATAACATAAAGCTACAAATTATAGTTATCAAATTATAATTATAAAAAATAATTATGTTATTTTTGAATGACTATGTGAAATTTTCTCATAACTAAAAAAAATTATTCATATAATTTAATCAAATTTCGATAAACTGGTGTCAAACACGTGAACTAACATGAAACTTGTAGACCCCATATATATAATCACCGTCCACCATTCTTATCCTCTTCACTACTCCTTCACTCTTTCTCCCAAAAAAAACTCCATTTCTACCATCTTCTACTACTATACGTTATACACACACAAAAAAAAATCACTATTTATTTGATCTATTTTTTGTAGTGTTAGTTGTTGAGATGAAAAGAATACTGTTACAATACTCAAACCCAGAAGTTTTACATTCTTCAATGAGTTCTTCAGATCCAACAATTACTTATCAACCTATGAACGATTCCGTATCTACAGCAATTGGAAGACCGTTTAAGCTAACTGCACCTTTCGATTCATCAATGGCGTTAACGATACTCGTTCTTCTCACTGCTCTGTTTTTCATGGGTTTTTTCTCTATTTATATACGTCACTTCGCCGGAGATATAACAACTTCCGCCAGTTCCGATGATGATCGACGCCGGAGAAATCCATCTCTATCGTCGTCTTCTTCCTCCGCCCACAGGTTGTTAGTTTTTCAATTACTGTAATTGCTCTGAATTTTTTAATTTCAATCTCATTCTATCGTAATTGTTAATCATCACCAATTTCGAGATTCAAATAAAATTATTTTTCATATATCTGTTATATATTTTGATAAATTATTGTGTCCTGTAGCTTGAAGGTTTTATGATAAATTTTTGATTAAACTCAAAATGTTTGACTCTCAATAAAAAAATAAAAAGTATAACATAAATTGAAAGTACTCTCTTCGTATGATATTATTTGTCATGTTTTGCTTTTCAAAAGTTAATTTGATTAATTTTCAAATTTAAATTAGATTACTTTAATTTAATATTTTAAACAAAAAATTTATATTCTAAAATTATATAAAAAGTATTATAAATTGTAATTTTTTTTCATATTAATATGATAAAAATATATATTTTAAAATATTAGTCAACATTTTTATAGTTTGACTCTAAAAATAAAAATCATGACAAATAATATCAGACGATTGAACGGAAGGAGCATAATTTATACTTTCGATGTTTCTAGTTATTTGTCCATAGTTATCCTTAATTATTTGTCAAAAATTATTTACAAATGAAATGGTATAATTTTTTCAACTATATCTTCAATTTATTACTTTAAAAAAATACCTTTTTTGCTAATAGTAGATTTTTAATTTTCCACTACATAATTAACAGAGATAAACAAATAAATTACTATATCAATTATTGTTTTTAATAGATATGTTATTTCAAAAGTAGACAAGTAATTAGAGACAGAAACATAACTATTTTTCATATTTTTCACATACATATACTTCAAACATCTAGAAGTTTCATTGCTTGAATTTTCCATTAAAATTCAAAATTTGAATGTCAAAATTTCAATTTTACCATATAAATTATTACAGAGTAAGTATAAGAAAGTACTATATTTTCAACTCATTATCATTTAATTAGACAAACTTTTTCGTTAAAATAAAAATATTTTTTTCATCTCAATGAAAAAACTCATTTTACTATCCAGAATGTATAAATTTATTTCGATCATGATTTGCCATTATTAACTTCCGATCTCTAATACAGGTCTTGCCGGAAAGGGATGGACCCATCAACGGTGCAATCTCTACCGTTGATTTCATACGGTGGAGCCGCGAAGCACTTAATCGAAGACTGCGCAATTTGTTTATCAGCGTTCGAGGTGAGTGAACTCGTTCGTCTTATTCCGTACTGTCGTCACGTGTTCCATCAACAGTGTCTTGACACGTGGCTATCATCACACGTGACCTGTCCACTTTGTCGATCAACACAATTTTTCAAAAATGTAGATGAGGTTTGTTTGGATATAGTTGATGTAGAAATTGAAAATGTTGTGAGTGAGAGATCAACGGTTCAAGAGTGTGACACGTGTAGGTGTATTAGAAGATCATGTAGTTGTTCAAATTTGGGGAGTAGAGTGACGTTGCATAGAAGTGCAAGTTTCTAAAAAAAAAAAAAAAATTGTAAAAAAAAGATTTTGTAAGTATTAACTACTTTTGTAGAGCAATTAAATTGTAAAGATTAATTATTGTGATGTGAAGTAATATATAATATTGTATGTTCATTCATATATTTTGAGTTATTGTTATGAAGTTTTTAATTTCATGGTATTATTGGATAACCTTATGAAATGGGAATAGTTGTATCGATGGTAATAAGATCGACTTTCATGTTAGTTGTTGATGGAGTGTTTGAAGAATAGATTTGAGTATTGTGATAAATAAGGGAAGTGAGACTGAGATTGTTTTGACATACGAAGAGAAATTGTACAAATACGTCAATGAGGAGAGATGAAAGATCGGTTTTAACAGAATTAAGAAGAGGTAGAGGCATTCCGAATGAAAATTTACGAAGAGAAATTGCACAAATACGTCAATGAGGAGAGGTGAGAGATCGGTTTTAACAGGAGTAAGAAATTGCACAAATACGTCAATGAGGAGAGGTCAGAGATCGGTTTTAACAGGAGTAAGAAGAGGTAGAGGCACTCCGAATGAAAATTTGGAAGGCGATGATTTGACATGAAATTACTTTATGAACTTAAATAAAAAAAAGTGTGCACATTCAATATGAGAGTAAAAAATTCGTAGGTAATCAAGTGTTGTCACCTTTTAGTTAGGAGAGGCGGGGGGTTAGCCTCATTTTTCTTACAATTCTGTTTTAAATAACTTTGTTTTTTCAATCAATAATTTATCCAAGACGATCTCTATTTAACTCATAAAAATAAGATTTAAATACATTTTATCCTTTTCAAATCTCACTTATGTCATTGGTATTAAATACATCTATTAATTAATGAATCACTTGGACCAAATTAGGAATATTTTGTTCTTTAAGTTTTTTTAATGGTGTAGAACTTCACTTTTTCTTTTTTCATCATTTTGCAAGTGTGGCATCAAAATTGAAAACTCTAAGTAAGGTTTACTTATATACTTTTTGTTTGCTTAATTATGTTAAAAGGCTTATTATTAACTTGATTAGGTCAAGCAAAAAGATGATTCCTTGAAGCAATTGAAAGTAATTCCAATTTGATAATTGTCACTTTTTGCTAAGCAGACTTGCTTAGAGATGCAGAGTATTAGTCCTCATGAATATTACTCCCTCCGTTCAAAAAGATTAGCCTAATTTGATTTTGAACGGAGTTTAAAAAAAGAAATAAGACTTTTTAATCTTGTGGTTCTAATTTAAAGTTATGTCAAATGTACCAAAATACCCTTTAATCTTGTGGTCTTAAACATGACATGTGAAAAGTTAAAGTTAAAGTGTTGCCAAAAAAGAAAAGAGGTCATTCTTTTTTAAACAGACTAAAAAGAAAATAGGATCATTTTTTTTAAACGGAGAGAGTATTTTCTTATTAGTTATTTTAAAAAAAAAAAAGAATGAATTTATATATATAAAAAAAATATCCTAAAGATTAGTTCTTACATAATGAAAAACTTCTATAGCTATATACAAATTATGACATGTTTATATTAAGTTGTATATCTTGACAATTTGTTAAATTTTTCAATAAATTTCATGTAGACATTTGAATTATGACATGGTCCAGACATTTGATGATTGAACATCTAAATACATGATAAATTTTATAAAAAAGTTCCATCTCAAATTCTCATTATGGAAATAAATTAATCACTTCAAATATATGCCGATTACAAACATTAGTTTTAATAAGCCAAAAAATCTCAAGTTGATTTCAATTAAGATTGATGTATATAATTAAAGTAAATAACATATTTTATGTAGTTTATTTATCTACCTGATAGATATTTGAGAAAATACACACAAAAAAATTCAAATTAAGTTTACATCTTATCACTACCATAAATACGCAAATATTATAACAAATTTAAGATCACAAAGTTTACTATTAGATTTTATGCAAGGTCAAATTATGTGCAACAAATAGGAACATAGGTGATAGTACTTGATAGTTATAAAATGCAAAAAATAGAAAAAAGATTATCATTCATGTCAATGAGTTAATGTATATATATATAAATAATATATATTAAACTTTACATCATTAATTTCCCATCTTAGAAAAGGTGTGAACAGAAAAAAATGTAATCATATCTCACTTGGTCATAAATTAAGGAACAAAATGCAAGGCAATTCTAGATCCATGACCCAACTTGAAATTAAAAAAAGGTGGCTCGGTGTGCAAAGCATCTCACGTTTATACAGAGTCCTAAAGAGGACCGCACCCCGAGAAGGTGTAACACCTTCCCAACTCAGAGATAGTCCAAGCTTTTTCAAGGCAACAACACACTAGTTGATCACTCTTTCCAGGCTTAAAGGATATTCAATTAACTTCATCAATACATAACAAAAGCCATCATGAAAAAACTATGACTTTCCTGTTAGCTATGTCAAGCAGCAACCGATACGTCTACGATTTTCGGACAAATGATAAGTTTCACCTGCTTATTCTGTATTCGACAATAAATCAGACGTGCAAATCTGCAAATACGAGTGTCAAGTTAGTGAAAATATGAATGGCAAATGAAGAATGGCGGGATACACAGAGCAAATGAACAGAGGAGAAAAGAATTACCTAGACTAAAGGAGTAAGGACTGCAGGTGCCAAATAAATCTTTATTGCATTATCTATCTTCTCTCTTTGATATTTATAGTCTACTATTTTCTTCTAATTTTATACCAATTACTGTGAAGAGAAAGCTCGGATGACCTCGACTACTGGTGCAAGGCACATCGGGCATTTTGCTTTTTCGTGGATCAATTTTTCTGCACATTTTGAACATGTGCACATGTGACCACACCTGAAACCCGAGAAGGAAAAGGAAAGACGTTTCTTCTCAGACTGGATCAAAAAGGAAAGATTGTGTCCACGAGGCGACTGTAAACAACATAAAAGAGAGCTGTCCCTACGACAGCTCGGAAAAGCATCATGCGCACTTAATAATTAAAGGAAGGACAAGGATGTTTCACATTTTTACCTGTACAGTAACGAATCGATATTGTTATCACAACATAAGCAACATATTCCTTTCCTCACTTTATCCCATTTGGATTCATCGTTCAGCAAACCATCCCCACAAATATCCACATCTGATATATGGAAAAAGAATGAACTAGATGACAACTAGATGAACAAAGTATTATAGGATTTTCTCCGATTGAGGAAGTGAAAAACTCGTGATGGACAAAGGCATGAAATCAAACCTGTTGAACCAGAAGATCGATTTAGGGCCGCAGAAACTTCTTGACGGACCGACCTCTGCAGCTCAACTTGCATTTCCATGCATGTGTGAAGCATCCTTTGCATATCGTTCATCCGCTGATGAAGCACAGCCATGTCAATCTTCAGTTCATTGATGATATCCCACTCCTGCAACAGATTAAAGAGGTACACATTTCATTGTAAGAACTATGATCATGTGTAAAACAAGAAAAGGATGTGAATAGTTTGAGTTTTTTAAGAAAAACATGCTCATAGCGAGAAGTTACTATGTTTACTAAGCTCCCGTTTGGCCATAGAAAAAGATTCTTAAGTTGTTTTGGAATTTGTTGTGTTTGGACATGCATTTTACTTGGAAATTATTTGAAGTTTTATCACTAGAAGTCCCAAAAACTGGAACTTGAAAATATTTGAAGATAAATTTTCAAAATTTGATCTAAAATCTATGGTCAAGCGCTGCTAAAAAACTCAATAGTAGAACAAAGAAAGGAGAATCATACTCCAACTTGCAGATTCAGCGTGCGCATTTGAATACCAGATGTGCCTTAATTATAATGATTATCATACTTTTCGCATATATTGGACACACTAACAACAAGCAGAACGCAACTACACTAATCAATTCCGAGTAGAACTTCATGTAGTTCAGGAAAATGGGTGAGACTTACTGGTTCTCCCATGTGCTGATGTGGATTTTGGCGACGTAAATTCTGATGCTCAGATTCCCGATTCCAATGTGGCTGAGGAGGTGCCTCTGGAGGTGGAGTCATAGAAAATGGATTTCCCTCCATATTCATCTGAGGCCCTTCTCGATTAACATTCTCCTGCTGCTGCTGCTGCTCTGCATCAGAGGGGTATGAGGATGTTCCATCCATATCCCAGTCAAAAGAAGCATTACCTTGTCTTTCGACATAAGATTGTATCAGCTGGTTTAGACTTTCACGGAAACTGCTACGAAGCAGATTAGAGACTCGCCTCCTAAACCATGAAAGCAATAGTTAATTACATGAAATTTCAGTATTATACAGAAGATGCAGAGGCCTAACTGTCCAAATCCGTACCTGCTTAGCAGTTCTCGAAGTTCAATGCTATAAACATTGTCATCATCTGGTATATAAAATGAATCAACCCTTCCAATGGACCCATCATCCTGACCGGAAGGCGTGTCGGACCAGTCATCAATTGCCTCTTCATGCCACTCATCATCATGTGGTTCTTGCGTATGGTTTTGTTCTTCAATGCCACCATCCAAACTTTCTGGATAAGATTGGTTAGGAGTCCCTTCCTGCGAATCTCCGCCCATGTTTTCTGTCGCGTCATCTATCCATTCATTCTGATCAGCATACAAATGCTGTGACTCACTTCCCTCATGTTCCGTTACAAATTCCTCCAGCTCTTCCGCTTGCTCCATATCACTTCCTTCAGGTTCCGCAATATATTCCTGTAGCTCCTCTGCCTGAGCAGATGAACCTTCCCAGTCATAATCTTCAAAGATATTTCTATCCAAATCACGAAAATGACCATTGAGGACATCATTAAAATCACTTGCCTCACTCAGTGTAGCATCATTGTCATGGAAGGTTGCATGTTCTTCCTGCAACCATTGGTTACCATCATTTTCCACCAAGTCTATATTCTCGTTATTGTGTCTTTCAGGTAAACTACCATATAACTCCAAATTTGACGTAGCTTGGTCATGATCCTCATCTTCTCCAACTTGCTCTGATGTTTCAGCTATTTGGTCAATGTTATATTGATGATTCACAAGCTCGCAAATAGTGTTTGCGGAGTTTGTTACCGCATGAGATCCATTGATCTCTCTCTCTTCATTAATAAGTTCAGACTGATCATAGCATTCGTCTATTACCTCTTGTTCACTGTTTGATTGAGATGTGTAAGGTTCATCCTTTGGAGAGGATGGCTGCGTATTAGCAGTTGAACCACGCACATTATCGTCCAATCTGGAAAGAATTTCTTCCCTGTTTGAAACCATTTCATGTGTCAGGTAAGACTGTTGGTCAGAAGAAGTTATGTTTGCCAGATACTAATTATGTGAACAACTGTACCTTTTGGCTGACAGAAGAGGACAATTACTAAGATAATATTACCGCAAGTAAGTGAAAACTGAAAACAACTTATATTAAAAGAGACTTCACATTTAGGTCCAGTTTTACCTTAAATCAGACACAGTATGTCTTCGCCTTAGTAAGCCCAGTTCACTTGCTGCATTTGAAGCAGTTCTTTCATCATTGGTCAAGCTATCATTTCGCAAAAACCTTCCCCGGAGTAATGACTGCACCATACAAGAGTTTTTCCAGTATTACAAGCAAGCAAAGGGTGGCAAATAATCTAGGGATGAAAATGATAGAAGCTGGATGAAGCAAGTACATGAGCCTAAGATCTTGTTGCACTACACATGTTGATAAACTACAGTAAAATAATCAAATCATAATTTATGACTCCCTCCATTTCAATTTGTTTTTTTGGTTTTGACTTGGCATGCGATTAAAGAAAGTAAAGAAGATTTTTTAATCTTGTAGCCTTAAATTAAAGATATAGAATACACTAAAATATCTTTTAATCTTGTGAACTTAAACATGTCATGTCGAAAATTAGAATTAAAGAGTTGCCAAAAAAGGAAAGAGACATCCTTTTCGAAACGGACTAAAAAAGAAAGTAAAACAAACAAATTGAATCCGAGGGGGGAATACCAAACAAGTAATTAATTAATCAACTAAGCTATAATTCTGAACAAAGTCAGCTACACAAATCCTATGTTAATAATTCTGCTTAATTGGGTCCAATCTATTAAAAGTAGTAATGAATCTCATGAGGCCAAGTTTGATTCAAGTGGAAATTAAAGGGGATCCCGGTGCACAAAACTTCCATATAGGGTCAAAAGAACGGTGGCACCATAAGGGTGCTAGGTGTGTAATGTAGGCACACTACTTTGACACAACTATTAGAGGTTGATTCCAAGACTCGAATGCATGAAGTAACACGGAAACAACCGTCTTCTCAACTACAACTACAACAATAACATCCCAATGTAGTCCCACTATGTGGGGCTTGGGAGGGGAAGGTGTACGTAGACCTTACCCTAGGGAGGCTGTTAAATTAATAACTTAAATTTTTTAATCAATTTTTACAATACTAATTATAAGTCGGGATAATATTCATTATATATCTAGTGATTTAGATATACATTGATCACAATGCAGCATAGCAACTTGCGACCGTTTAAGCAGAATCTTTAATTAATACATCTTATAATTACTCCCTCTATACCAATTTATATGACTTACTTTCTTTATAGTCAGTTCCAAAAAAAAGAACACATTTGTATATTTACTAACAATGTAACTTTAAAATGCCCATTTTACTCTAAATGAAATGATTTCTAGCCCATGACTTGTTTTAGACCACAAGTTTCTAAAGTTTTTCTTTTTTTTCTTAAACTTGTCAAACTAACTCATATCAATTGGAACAAAGGAAATAATACTTTAAACACCCCCAAGAATATTAACAATTATAAAGTGAACTAGTGAAGTATTTCATCTTATCGTGATCAACTTTAGCCAAGTGAACTTGCAAGATATTTCCAAATTTGGTCAATCTCCATTTTTTGTTTACCTCTTAATGCTTCGCACTTGTTTTGCTAGCATTGATTTTTTTTTCCTTTGGTTCTCAAGGACATGAGAACATTTAACAGCATGTGACGCCCTTTAACAATGTCCTAGAACATCTTAAATTTGATGCCAAAAATAAGGAAACTTCCATTTCTAACTTTCCATGTACGATATATACTAGCGGACAGAATAACATTTGAGATGACATGCAATATCGTGATATTCTAGGGGGAAAAGAAAGCATTTCTACTTAAGCCTAACCTGAATCCGATTGCGATAGGCAAAGTCTGATACAGGCTTACACTCCAACAATCCCTGAAGTTCCTTTTCCCTTTCCCTTTGAGATCTCATCAGTAAATCAACAAGAGCTTGTCTACCACAGAGTTTGCGTAAGGCCTTCCTCTCTCCATGTCGTGAATGATCGACCAACAACCCATCACGCCCTTGTTCAAATTGGGAGCCAATTTCAACAGCAACTTCATCTCTAGGAGAACTTGTTCCACTCTGATGAATACTCATTCGTTCACACTGTGCTTTTGAACAGTTGTTCACATGTGAGACATTCAATGATTGCGAATGACTCTTCACACCAGTGTGCATCCATTCCTGAATAATTTGCCTCACTCTTTCGCGTTCAACCTCCCCAAGATCACTAGATAGATCCGAGCTAACACTGCGGCCATCATCAAAGTAATTATCTAACTCGATATGGCTTTGATTTTGGTCCTCATTGACACCATCATTCCCCTGTGGTCTCTGCCTGTCTCCGGTAGGGGCATAGGAATTACTCACCACATGCTCACCCTCAAGCTCCCTCCACATCTGCCGAATAGATGATGCTTGGGTTTTCGGCCTATCATGTTCACCCCGCTGCCTCGACACCGAGGACTGAGACTCTATAAATAAAGAAGGACCAAATGTTGATATATTATGCAAACCAGCAACAGCCATACTCTTACCACAGTTCAACACTTCCAATTCTCAAACATTGTAATAAATCATCCGGATCCAGAACTCAACCGATCTGTTCATGATACATCAAAGATTATGTTAACCACTGCAATAAACTGATTACTCGTATCGCCAAATAGTCATTCCCAGTTCAACTTAATACACATTTATAAAGCTGAAATACACCAAACTCTGCAAATATCATAAACAAACCAACAACAACAAAAACAAAGAAACACACACAACCCATGATTCTGTTGCATAATTTGATATGCATCAAGATCTAATCTAAGTATATGGATTAACTCATAAAAAAAACACCCAAAATTTTAACTTATCCCCTAACCTCCCAACAAGTAATCCAAAGAAAACCTTTTCCTTTTTTTCCAGCAGAATGGGCCTAAAAAGAGGAAAAGTGATTAGCAGATCTCTCTTTTTTCTCTGACAAAAGGATAAAAAGTAACATTCAAATTTCAAATCTGAGTAGTACTCCTTCAAGACAGAGAAACATTACACCCCCACCTACTCACAACCCACCCAACCCCATAAAACCAAGTGGGGAGAGATAAGAAATTACATAAAAATCAAATCTTTAAGAACAAATCAAGACTGTATCCAACTAAAAAGCCCCAAATGAACTATCTTGAATTCCAATACACAGCTGGAAAACACAAGCAAAATTAAGCTTCTACAGATAAAAATAACACAAACATGAACTGTATAAAGAATGTTGAACACAATACAATACTACCAAAAACAGCAAAAACAGACAGAATAGGATTCTTGATTATTGAAAATCCAACAACAAAGAAAGAATTTTTATTTAAAAAAACTTGCCTTTTAGACTTTAACAGCTCTTGGGAACTCAGTTGTTGACTTAAAACTCAAAGAATCAAGAAACCCACCAACCCAAAAACAACAAGATTGCAATATGTGGTGTAATTTTCAGAGAAAAAGAGGAAAAAGAACAGTTTTTTTTTTTTTTGGTCCAACTGAGAGAGAGAAATATAAGAAGCTAAAAATGGAAGGGAGAAATTTATTAGGAAAGTAATAGTTGAAGGAAGGGGACACGTCACTAGTTTTTTCTTTTTTTTTCTTTAACGTTTATTTTCTTCCTTTTATTAAATAATATTTTTGATTTTTTGCGATAAATTTTGATTTTAATCTTTATGATATGTGATTACTTTTTTTATTCTCATAATAACCTGCAGTGATGACTACGCTTTATGATAGAATATTAAATTTGTACTGTGTAATAGTTTATAAACCACATAAAAATATAAATAACATTACGTATAATCTTATGTGACAAGCGTGACTCAGAAGGCATTGAAAAAAAATTGATCCTACGTCATTCAGGTGGATGACTATGCTTTAAACCAAAACTTAAAGCGTGGGATTTTGATCCTATTATATAGGAAATATAGTTTTAAAGCATATCACACGTAAATATGAAGTAACAACACAAATTTTATTTAATACGTATTAAATCTGATCCAAAATATTAGATTGGTGTGTTTGTAGTAATATAAATTAATATATAGTAATATTTTGATGGAAATACTAAAGTTTAGTTTCTTCTTCGTCACTAAATCAATAATTTCCTTTAGCTATAGTTTCTCAACTATTGATTTCTTATATTAGATGGAATTTCAAAGAATACAAGATTTGGGTAAAAGTTAATGGGTTCTCGAAACCCTTTTTACTTTGATCCAATCAGTTATAAACACGTTAAATAATTAAAGGAAATAATGATAGAGACAATATTTTAAGAAATTTGTGATTTTTCACAAACAAAGCTAACTAAAAGTATTCATTTCAAGTAATTAAAAATTCAAAAGAGTGTTTCACTAAGCTTATAAATTAATCAAACTGATTGACAAATATTTCAGTATATGTACGTATATGATTAGCACTAAAATGCTTATAAGTTAAGCTAAAAAAATATATAATTAAAATAACTTGTGATTTTTCAGATTATAAACACTTTTAATTTTATTAGTTATTGTATCATTCACCCTTTAACATTTTTCTAATTCTCAAAATATCTCTTTCTAAAATAAAACTCTTTTTAACTTTTCTTTTCACTTTGTGTAAAGTTTGGTCATATTTCATTGAAATATTTGAATAGCTTTTTTAAAAAAAAATTGAAATTTGGAGTCTTGTTTGACCAAGAATACAAATTTCGAGTTATTATTTTTACAATTCCTAACTATTAAATTTAAATTTCAAAAGAAATATCGAACGTGTTTTTTAAAGTTCAACTCAAATAAAAAAGTGATTTCATTTTATTAAACAAATATCGCTTGCATCAATCGTTCCTCCTTTTCTTTGCATATATATTTTTAAATTTGTAATTTTTTATTTTAAAATAAGAAAATTTTAGTTATAACCAAAAAAACTTACTTATCAGCAAGGCAATAACTTCTAAATATGCTTGATTAAATATTATAAGAAATTAAATTAAAAGTTATCGATAATTGAGGGACCAAATTGCTATTAACTCTTTCTTTTGTTCTCTTTTTGTTCATAATAAGAGGAAATTGAGTGTTGCCACGTGGGTGACTGTTATTTTCCTTTATGAACCCAACGGCGTCGTATTATTTCCTAACGTTTTGGTCTTGAAAGTAATTAATTTGTCAGGGGTGAGCATGATACGATATATATTACGATATCATAATTTTGGTTTATCAGTTTTTTAAAAAAAATATTTAATGAAATATCGAATTAGTTTAATATTTCAAAGTTTGATTTCGATATTTTACAGAATGATAATATGTAATGATAATTTGTTTAACTTCATCTTACATGAATTCATATAATATCGGATCATAACTATAATTTTTTTTTGAAGTATTTCAGTTATATTATATAAATACTTTATACTTGTAATTATATTTAAAAGAAAGTATAAGTAATTTTTTTGGTTAATAAATTACACAAACAAATGATATTTCAATCCAAAATAGTGTAATCAAAATTCCTATGTCTAAATAATTAGTTTTATATGAATATTATTTTATACATTTATTGATATTTAATGATATATTTGAATTTTATATATTACAATATTTCATAACTTTTGAAGACCAAATATCATACCAACATCATAATATCAAGATTGCAATATCAATAATTTTTATTTTCTATGTGATGATTCAATATTTATCATATCAGGTCCACCTTACATATTACTTATCCATTAAAGATATTTATTATAAAATATTTTTAAATTTATAAAATCAATATAGAATTAATTACAAAAATCACTTTTTTTTCTTAAAATTAATTCCTTTGAAAGTATAAATATTGCAGAGTTTATAATATATGTAAATTAATAAAATTATCATCTTTACTCATAATTTTTCAAGCGATGTGTAAAACGAAAAATAGACAAATTATATCCAACGAATGTATTTTATACACTCATTTGATGAAAAGAAAATTACTTATAAATCAAACTCTAACAACAAATTAAAGAAAAAAATTCCACAATAGATATAGTGGGTGTTGGCCGTTGGGCCATAAAAACAACCAAAAAAATATCTTATTTGTAAATTTTCAATTTAGAATTGTGTTTGATTATATTTTTTGCAATAAATGATTAGAATTTAAATGTATTTTTTAAAAAAGAAAATGAAGTGTGATTTAAACATAAAATAGAATTTAAATGAGGTTATTTTATAAAATAAAAAATTTAGGATATATTTGAAAAGGAAAATTTTATCAAAGTGAAACGATGATTTTGGGTATTTTCCAAATTCCACATACGACTCCGCATTGTATATTGAATATTTATGATCAAACACTGATTTTCGAATAACGTGATGTTTTTTATATAAAAAAAAGGGTGAAAAATTCTCATGATCATGATTAGAAGAGTCGATAAGTTTCTCCTATTTTTTCAATTCAATTTGTTCATTATTAATATTGTAATGTTTTTTTTACAACATACATTTCTTTGAGTCAATAAAAATGTTATGAAATTCTTCTTTTCCCTCATTATATTTTTGAAATACTTTTCCTTACAATAATGCTGAAATGTAGGCTTTAATTTGTGTACTCTTTCTATATGTTTTATAGTAATAGTACCTATATAATTGAACTTTGTGACTAATAATTAAATTATTTCATGTGTTTAATTGCTTACACAATTAGGTTTGACTTTGAATTTTACTTCATCATATGATACTTTTTCAGTCTCAATTTATGTAGTATTTTTTAAATTTCTAAAATTAAACGAGTTTATATTATCGTGATTTTTTCTATATCTTTTAAATATTTTAAATTATTCATGATTATGATTTATTGTATTATTTATTAATATAATTTTTAATGTATAAAATTTATTTTTTAAGAAAAACTTAAAATTATGTCTAAAATTATAAGCAAAATTTTAAGACTAAAATTTCAAAATTTAAATAATGCAAGATAAATTAAGACAAATGAGAGTACAATAAAAGGATTAGATTAGATGACTTAGAAAAGAAACTTAGTCAAACTTGTCCATACTGCCTATTATTATAGCCTTGAATAAGTTAAATATATAAATAAATATTGCTATAAAAAAGTATAGATTAAAAAGATATGTGTGATATGACCTTTGAAGATGGAAAATACACCTTATATGAATCTAAATCAAAATCTTAAGACGTCTTTTGGATTAAATTTTTAAAAAAAAATTCATGCGAATTTAATATCAAATGGACAAATTTTAACGATTGCAATCAGAGGTCGTTAATGTGATGTTAAAGAACTCTTCCTCGATATAATGTGCATTACATTTCAATATGGACATTAAAATTTAAAAGATTCTAAAAAAATGCGCATTATATTTTAGACGAATTTTACATCAAAATAGTAAGTTTTATACCTAGTTATGTTACTTTTTCTTGCAACAATAAGTTAGATTCAATATAGTGTTCCAACTTCTTTAATGAAACAAGAAATTTTTCATAAATTTCATGTGGATCCCATTTATAACTTCCTAAAAAGTTGGCTGCTGCTTCTTAATAATTTTTATTATCATAAGTAATCATCATTCAAATTTCAATTACAACTAAATTCTCTTCCTTAAAAAGAAAAAATTTATGAATGGTCCAAATCATAATTAAAGTTAGCACATGTACAATTAAGCCAATCATGGCTTGTTAGTGCCTTAACATAGTTAATTATCATATTTATATTAGTGATGACATGTTGACCCCATTTCTTACTTTAATTGCATTTCCAATCATCAAATAATTATAGCACTTTTTTGTAACAAAGTTTTGAAACTCTTTTATAGTTTTTTGGTTATATATATAGATATAAATATATTAAAGAATTAGAGTTTTTCTTTTATCAAACTTTTAGGAAAACTAAGTATCTTTGAGTAGCAACAAAAGTTATTTTCTTATGGTGAGAAAAAATTATAAATTATTTTATTGAGAAAAGACATAAAATAACATCTGAAGTTGTCTTAAATTTTTAAAAAGACACCTAAACTATACAAGTGTCCTATTACCCTCGTAAACAATCCAGAACTGATATTATTACATTATTTTTTGTCCATCTGGCATGGAGAATGTATGCACTCTCTGAAAGAGCGTGAACAAACTAAAAAAAATAATATAATTTTATTTTTACAAGAATTTTGCTATAAAATATATATTTTTATTTTTTAAAATTATTTTAACTTTTTCTCCTTATTATTTTTTCTTTTTCCTTTTTTCTTCTTCTTCAAAAACTCATTGTCATCTTCATTAACTTATAACTTTCAATGTCACTATTTACCACAACTTCACCTCTCTTTTATTCTACTATTAGTTTAACTCTCTTCAATTTTAAAATTATATCTAGATATTTTATTACATTTAGAACAATTTGATTAACCCATTAGATTTCAAGATGATTAATAGGCATTATTTAGCTTTTTATCCAAATTTCAACTAAAATTTTTCAATTTTTCGAGAATTCTTTTGCTTTCAAAATTATCATTTCTAGTTTTCAATTTATATGGAAATGAGATAAATTAAACGATGATACCTTCAAAATTCTGATCTTTCTTAGAAAAATAATTAGTTTTTTTTTATCAATAACTCAACAAAATCTAGAAAATAGTATAATTCTGGAAAGCAAGGAATTTGACCGAATAAGAAGAAGAAAAGAGAAAGAAAATGTAGGGTCTTAACTTAATGTGGGGGTGGGGTTAGGTGAGGGTGAGAGGTGAAGAAGAAGAAAGAAAGAAAGAAAATGGAGTGAGCTTGAAAGTAAGGGGTGGAGGATGAATTAAAAATTGAATTGAAATTAAAACTAAAGTAAAAAAATTAAAATAAGTCAAAAAATAAGAGAGAGAAATAAAGAAAAACTTAAAATGAAAAAAAAACATATTTCAAATTAAATTAACACGTGTCACACAATGATTGGTGTGTGATAATACTTGCCATTTAAAATTTAAAATTGATCAAAAAATGATGTAATAATATATGTTCGAAATTATTTAGGGGGATAATAGAATGTCTGCATAATTAAGGTGTCTTTTTAAAAATTCGGGATAACTTCATGTGTCACTTTATGTCTTCTCTCTTATTTTATTATAGAAGTTATGAAATCTTGGTTAAGCACAAATTGATGCTCTACTATTTACACAAGTATTTCTAAAAATGATTAATCAAACACGACAACTCTTCTAAAACGCTTTAGATAATTTATTTTTCTCACAAAATAAGTGGATTTTGAAAGTCTGACTTAGCAGATAGTTATATAAGTTGTTAGGTTTAAATCTGAACAAACATAAAAACATACTCGATATATACCAGTAAAAGTTGTGGTGAAGTGGTAAAAGCTCCTCATTTTTAACCATCAATCTGGGGTTCTAGCGATGGTATGTAGTTGCTTATAATAGGAAGCAATTACCCAAAAATAGGACTCGTCCGCGCAAATTCAAATTGATCATATCCAAAGCGGATACCAAATATCGAACAAAAAACAAATGATCACAGACACATAAATGATTTAGTCGTGTTAACTAAATTTTCTATGGATAAAATTATATGATGGCTATATTGATGTTACATAATACAGATCGAACAAAAACAATCACAAACACATATGATTTCGTCGTGCTAGCTAAATTTTATATGGATAAAATTATCTGATAGCTATATTGAAGTGACATAATACAACCCAATAAAATTAATTGAAATATGCTTAAATGGACCCAAACACCACCGTCACCAACAAGGGAAAAAAGAGATATATATGGGGTCGGGGTGCGGAGGTTTGTCATTTGAAAGCACATCAATGTGCGTATCTAACGGATGAAATATTAAAAATAAGACTTTCTGACAGGAGTTTAAATTAGTCATACTCAATATAGATATCAAATATCGAACACATATCGAACATAAATAAATAAAAATATATGATTTCTTCTTGCTCGCTAAGTTTTTATGTACAAAAATTATTCAATATCTATATTGATGTAAAATAATACACGTATAATAATATTAATTAAAATATGCTTAAACTGATCTGATCGTCATCGTTATCGTCATCAAAAACGAAAAAAAGATATATATATCTATATATATATATATATATATTAAATATGTGGGGTTTTTGTCATTTTAAAGCACAACAATGTGCGTATCTAACGGATAAAAATTTAAAAGTAGTACTTGAAAATGTACCTAAGAGAAAAAGGTAAAAGGAAAAGAAAAAAAAAAAAGCTATGACCAAAATTGAATATTGAGAAGACTTTCACCAAACACATGTGATTTTTGCATGAAATAAATGGAAATGTCTCTTCTTTTTAGTACAATTTTGTGGCTAGAAAATATCATTTACTAATTATTATTTGTGCATGAAATTAATTAATTTCTTAAGATGACAACTAGCTCTTATTAGTAGTTGATGATGATTGGATATATATATCAATAATGGAGTAGTTGAAAGTTTAATTTATAGCTTGAACATATATTAAGGAGTCTTTTAGTTCTAGGGTGATCGTTCAAATTATTTGAATTGAATATAAAAGTTTAATTTATATAACATGAATATATAAATAATGGAGTAAGAATAACAATTGTATATTTTATAGTTGCAGTGAAAATTGTTGATGTTACTATCAAGAGAAACAATTCAAAGTCTATTCTGAATCATAAGAAAATAAAGTGTGTTTTCACAAACTAGATGCATTTTTCGTTTCTTTAAAATATAGGAAGAAAACTATTTTTCACACTTATTCGTTTTATAGTTGAAAGATGGAATTATAGGCAGAAGAAAGAATATTATTGTTATTTAATTGTTACACTCCTCCTATCTTATCTTATCTTATCTGAGTTGGATCAGTCTAAATAGACGACCCACGACAAATTTACATAAGTTTGAATTGAATTCTTTTAAAATATTCTTTATAAATTTTTTGACTTCATCGTTAATTTTCAAATATTATTTTGCGGTAAATCGTAATATAAGAGCCTTATAGGTAGTATTATATAAAGACCATCTATTTTGAGGGTTTCTACTTTCTTTTATGCATTTAAATACTTTTGATTATTCATGTATCTTAATACATTTCACATTCTACCCCAATTTATACCAATTTAAGTTAATTGCTTGATTCGATATAAATACTTATAAATATATATAAAAAAAATGATGAGAATTCAAAGAGTCTATAATGCCAAATAAGTTATATTATATTATTTTTACTTTGATTTATTTAGAATGAAATTATTTATTTTGATGTAAATATCATATGCGTGAGAATATTTTTCACGAAAACATGAAATATTAACTAATATTCACTATACAAAACAACTTGTGTAACAATACAACACATATATATTTATCGATTTGATATAAATACTCAATAATTAACCTTTTTCTTTTCTTCCGTAAATTAAAGGACACATTAGTACTTCCCACTCAATATCCTTTTTACCCTTAATATTATTCTCTTTTTCACTATTTATAATTATTAAAATAAAACTATTTATTTTAACGTAAATATTATATTCGAAAAAATAGTTTTCATGAAATATATTTTAATTAGATTTCACCATACGAAATAATTTATGTAACAATACATCTCATATATTTATTGACTTGATATAATATTCACTAGTTAACCTTTTTTCCCCATAAATTAAAAGAGACATAAGTAATCCACTCTGTATCTCTTTTACTCAATATGAATATACTATATTCTTTTTCACTATTATATATCTTTTTTTACCCTCAAATTTTATATTATTTTTCACTATTTATGTGTTATAAAAAAAGAGAACCAAAAAACAAAGTGTTATATAATTAGGTTTCATGTCTCTCAAGTTGAAATATCTTAGTTTAGTAGTCCCATTTCAAAATAACATACACATAAAACATGTGTTTTGATTTGAAAATAAAACAGTTTATTTCCCAAAAGGGCAAAACCAAGCAAAACATATTTTACATCAACAAAAAATTAAGGAAGTTAGTTTTTTTTAAAAAAAAAAAATAATAACGACATTTTTTTGTTAGTTTCTTCTTCTTTTTTTTTAATTAAATAGACTAATCCAAACACAATTTATCTCATAAAATAATTTTCGAAAAATCTCAATTTCTTAGAAACTAAACCAACACAAAATTCACTTACCATATATATTTTTTTTTTTTGGTTTTCCAGTCGGTGTTCGGAGTTTCATTAGAGCTCTGACTAAATTAAAATCTGAGACTTCTGATTAAGAAAGAAACACTCTCACTAATGCATCACTACTCATGTTGGTAATAGCTAGTGTCCATACCATTTGGTCATGTGGACCAACTACAAATTTTACATGTACGATGCAACTCAGTTGGCGAGTTATCCATATCTTCATCCAGATGATCGAGTTTCAATTTCATAATTGTACCCTCACCCACCTAAAAATAAAAAATAAAGTATATATTTTACAACAATCATTATTTCCAATTTTGCCTTTGGAGCTATTTATGGGTTGCCATCCATGTGGAAACATAAAAGGAAAATGCTTCTTATCTTAAATATATATATATATATATATTATTTTGGAATTGATAGTTAACGGGTAATTGGGTTATATGTTTTTTTTTGGGGTTATTTTCAAATTTTCCTTCCCTATAATGAAATTTAAATAATTGATCGTTGCAAATACATGTAATACATTTAATTATCGAGACAATAATGATAATATTTTGTATTTGAATCAATGGATGATAACTTATTCCAAGTAACGAGGAAGAGAAGTAGATTAAGCAAAAAAATTCACACGTCACTAAATTTATTTTTTTATTGTTGAATTAATATTTGAGTCGATTTAACATTTTTAGTCTCGTGGCTAAAAATAATATTCTCCTATTTAACATGATTATTTCTAGACTTTCTTGGGTTGTTATGTACTATAAAACTTCATAATCAAATAAATTTAATGTGTTTTGGATGAAAATTATTTACACACTTCAAATTTATTTACTTCATTAATCAAATTCATTAGCATTAAAGCTTCTTATTTACAAAAGGGAAAAAAAGAAAGTAGATACTTAGCTTAAGTAATTAATAATTTGTAGCTTTTGTAGGTTAGATTTTTTTTTGCTATTGAGTCAAGGTGACTTCTAAAGTAGACTAATCAACTACCACTATCCAATTATTTTTCATTAGAAAAATGACAAGCACTCACAATACTCACTTGATGTGGACTTCACACTCTTTACCCACCTAATTTTGTTGTTCCCATATTTAGTCTAAATTAAATATCAATTTTAAGTTTACATGAAGATAGTACGGGTCTTTTGATAAGGTGTATAAAAATAATATTGAGCAGGAATGAAGCTAGTCTTATTTAAGGGGTTTAAGTAATACTCCTTCGCTAAAAAATTACATTATGTATATAACTTGTTGGCTTTCGAGTGTGTAATTCTTTACATATCTAACAATTTTTAATGAAATTTTTGGCTTCACCACCAGTGTTGAATATGGTACATTAATAATGTTAATACTAGTAATACTCATATATTATGCTAAGATTATTTCTTTAAAAAGTTTAGTTTGGTGTATTAAAAATAACATGTATTACATAACTTTTTTAAAAAAAAATTGCTTACAAATAAATATACATCTATAAATGTGGTGGAAAAGTACTAATGATGCACAAAATTAATGCATGCATTATGTTTTCTAATACTCCTATCGAATGAATATCTTACTCATGTTAGAGATTAAGGTAATTTTGGCTTGGTCTTTCTTTTTTATACAAACTATGCAAGTAAATATTACCACAGTAAATTTTAGGTTTAGCAAACATAAAAATTATATTAGCGCTTTATAGTTACAGTTTTGCTATTTGTGCTCCATGTTTGCTATGAAGCATCAGATCTGTATAAAAATCGCAGGCAACTTTGATTTGTATAAAATCACTGGCATATGATTTGTATAAATCACATCGACTTGGATAAATCGAGGGTCCATGTCTATGAAAATAGCATTTGTATATGTATATGTTCTTTGTGTTTGTATATCTGCATAAAATTTGAATTTGTATACGATTGAATCGAGTTAAAAAATTGTATTTGTATATCAAATTTTCTCTCATTTTATACAAGCACAAATTATACATTGTATTTTTTATAATTTGTGTTTGTATAAAGCGAGAAAGAGAGAAAGACAAAAGAGAACTGGACAGCGAAAGATTTGTATTGTATAATTATAAGTGTATAGAACGAAGAGATATATATTTGTATTTACATATACAATTTTCTCTCGCTTTATATGCATTGTATTTTGTATTGTATTTGTATAAAGCGAGAAAGAAAGGAAGACAAAAGATAACTAGGCAACGAAAGATTTGTATTGTATAATTATAAGTGTATAGGACGAAGAGATATGCATTTGTATTTGTAATATATAATTTTATCTCGCTTTATACAAACATAATTTATACATTTGTGTTTGTGTTAAGTGAGACAAGCGAGTGAGAGTGGCGAGCGAGATAAGGGAGAGCGGCGGCGAAAATTCTGGAGAGAGAGGCTAATGACATAGTGTTTACTACGAATTAGAATTAAATGAAATAGTGATTATATCATTTAATTAATTAATAATTTGTTGTTTTTTAAGATTTTCCCATATTATTAAGGGTCAATTTTAAATGGGCTTTGTTCTCTATCTATGTGTAGACTACCTCATGAAGGAGCCCATTTCTCATTATACCTGTTTAAATGGTGATATTTACACAAATAGCCCTTTATATATAGATATTATATTCGATAACTATTTTTATTATTTTAAACAATTGAATCAATATTCACACACATTTTATAAGTAGTGAACCTATTTTGATTTCAACATTCACAATAAATATAAAATATAAAAGGTGACATTTTCTTTAATAGATTAAAAAGAAAAAAAAACCATTATTGTTTTCTCTTTCATGCAAACACTTTATTTTTCACTCAAAACACATAAAATGTTACATTTGTAAAAATAATAATTAAAAAAAAATCAAACAATCCCACATCCAAGAAAAACCAAAAAGAAATCACAACAATTCATCATAACAAAAAAATAATTAAAGAAAAAATAATAATTATACATCTACATCACAAGGAAATGATTTAGAATTTTTTCTTGAATCAGAATAATTCACCGTTGGAGTGCACAAAATCTTCAATTTCCTATGATTTGATTTCCATGCACCAACTTTAAACCTTATTTTTGCCCTAATTTTCATCTCAACTTCCACATTACCCCCTGACCTTTGTGTCTTAAAATCACGTGCAATATCTCCGTAAAGCGCCACGTCATTTGTCGGAAATGACACATTTATATGTGTCACATTCCGATGACGCTGATAAAATGG
The DNA here is from genome assembly GCA_022817965.1 of Solanum lycopersicoides. Classification (NCBI taxonomy): domain Eukaryota; kingdom Viridiplantae; phylum Streptophyta; class Magnoliopsida; order Solanales; family Solanaceae; genus Solanum; species Solanum lycopersicoides. The sequence continues at coordinate 69,078,199 of CM040628.1, read as the reverse complement.
CTCGATATTATTGAACGCGATTGGTTGCGAGTTAAAAAAGAGTTTCACATCAATATGGTCATAATATATTGAGATTCTCTTGTTTGGATTATAGGCTCTTAGTGTAAAATTGAAATTGCCACTTAAATGGTTGTTATTGGTTAAATTGTAGTCATGGATTGAAGAATTTTCAATTGAATAGACCATTTTGTGGGGTTTTAGTACTAGCCATATGATGAGCACAACTATACCTACTATGATAAGTAGGGTTAAGAGTGAAATGGCTATGCACCTACAAAGACTAAATGGTTGACGTGGCTTGACGACACGTGGTTGTGGTGGTTGTGGTGGTTGTGGTGGTTGTGGACGAGGAGGAATGACTGGTCGCGAGGCCATATTAAAGGAATTCTGTATTTCGAGAGGATCAAACTACAAAACTTTTTGTCAGACGTATGACTTGATAATGATGATGAGAGAGTTTTATAGGGAAAGAATGAGAGGAGTGACAGAAAGCATATCGAGGATTGTTGTAGGTGGGGAGGGAATATCGAACTATACAGATATGAGATATGAGGTATCGACTCTTTGATTTTAAGAACGATGATTTTAAGGATGAATTATATTTTGTGGTGTACTTATTGTTAGAGCAATAATGAGATAGTTTTATAGGAAGGGAAGGATAAGGTTAAAAAAAATATTTGATAAAGAATGATTGTTTGTGCTTTTCTTGTAAGAAACTCAAGAGATCTTATATTCTATTTTTAACTATAATAGCAATATAATAAAGGATGCTTTTTTAAAATAATAATATAGTTTTATTACATAGTAATGATTGCATGAATATTCTTATCGTGCATGAAGAGATAAAGCTAGGAAAAGAGTTTGGAGAGTTAACTTTTCCAATATGTAAGAGTTTTGCTAATAGAATTAGGAATAACTCTGAGTTCGAGATTTGAAATTTATGAATATTAAATTAGAAGTAGAGTCAGAATTTTAATTTATGAATTCTAAATCACAATTCATTTTGTGTTTAGCTTTCATCTCTCTGAATTCATATAACAATTTTAAAAGTAACACTCTAGTATTCAAGTTTATATTCAAATAAAAATTATTAAATTCAATGTAAACTCGTAATTAAAGATTAGGGAATCATCATTTGATAATAATTGTTGGCACTTGCTTAACTCACAAGTTGTTCGAAAACCACAGTTAAAGTTGTTCTCTACAAACACATACTCCCTAATTCTCATAATTTATATATATATATATATATATATATATATATATATATATATATATATATATATATATATATATATATATATTCTTAACGTAAACTTAAAATAAACTAATATATGACAATAGGTTACTAATCATTTTTACGGGATTATCAATTAATGTTTATTAAATATATATAAAAATGGCCTAAAATACACAGTAATTATGCAAATGTACAAAATTATCATTCTTCTACCTTTTGGGCCTAAAAACTCCTTGACGTCAACGTACTTTTTGGTTTTATTTTCCCCTCTTCTTTAACGGACTAAATCATAAACTCAATTAACAAATTCATTAACGACGCATCACTATCCTATTGAGCTACCTAATAATTAATTAAAATACTTAAAAAGACCGAACTCACCCGCTCCACCCAAAATAATTAGAAAGATCACTATCATATTGGGGCGCTACCCTAACATAGTGGGGCTTTTGGATGGAACGGGTGGATTTGGTCTTTTTAATTACTTGTTAGGCTAACCAATAGGATAGTGACACATCATTAATAAATTTGTTAATGATTTAGTTTCTCAAAAATTAGGGCAAAATAGAGTCTAAAGGTTGACATCGAGAGCTTTTTAGGCCCGAAAGATAAAAAAGGATAATTTTATACCAATTCACATAGTTAAGAGATATTTTATTACCCTTTTTTTTTGTATCATTTAAAATTATCGATAGTTTGATGGGCCGGGTAGGCTAGCAGCCCATTTGAATTAGGAACAGAAGCCCAATATAAGATCCAGTCCATGACCAACCCAAATCAGTCCAAATGGATTTATTGGGTCGGGATAGTCGATTTTGGGACCATCATTTAAGTTATAATCGTAATGTACAAAAATTACGATTATAGCTACTTTTAGAATCAATTTCAGATATTTGGTGTTTAAAATTAGGTTTTAGAACGAACTTATAACATATGTATGATGTTTAACGTTAAGCTTGTCAAAGTCTAACTTTTCGAACATGAAATTTATTATTATGAATGAAAACATATTTATTTTTAACAAAGACGACTTAATGTTAAACATATAATAATTTTAATATCTGGATAATATCTAAAATAATATTTTTACACCAATTATCTCCGTAAATTACAAATCATATTTACTATTTCTTAATCAATTTATAAATATATTATATATTGATTACACATAATTTATGTGGTAAACTTTCAACAATTATTTTCATCGTAGGAGATTGAAATAAATAACTATTTAAGTTAATTCTTCATAAAAATCTTCTACTACATGTTCTTTATTTTTAATTTTTTATACTATACCAAAATCTAACAAAACTCATTATAAAATATTCACAACTCTTTATATTTTAGAGATTCTATTTTTCTTGACGTTTTACAAATTTAACGAAGGAATTTTAACCATTCAATATCTTTTCCGATAATAAGTGTAGTTAGACTTTTTGTTTCTATCGAATGTCTAGTACATGTGTAAATTTTTTTAATTAATTTATATTTGTGTCATATAAGTCCATTAAATAAAAAGTGCTCTTTATAAAAAAAAAATCTCACTTATATTGTTCAAACAATAATTTTTTAATTAAGAATAAAAAAGTTATAAGATCTCATTATAATTTTGAATTATAATTTAATTAGACTTGAGTTTTATCAATCACAAACTTTATAATTTTTACTATTATATTGAATACACTTGGCAACGGTGTTTATCTTGGCACGTGGTATTACAAAACCATATTATAAAAAATAATGTTAAAAAATATTTTAAAAAGTGAAAAGTTATAATAAATTATGATAAAAGGTTACTAAAAAGTGTGACCAAATGTGGGGAGCAATATTGGTGGTCGCTAGAATATCCTTTGGAAGATGCCATACCTTTTTACAAACCCCATGGGGAGAAGAAAGCATATTCTAATTTTAGGTTTCATCATATATATTAATTTAATTTTTATACATCGATAACGTAAAAAATATTTAAACAATCAAGAATTACCAATAAATTTCTTGATAAATATTAATTCATAATATAATAAAAATGATAATTAATCTCTTATAATAAGTTAAAATTCAATAATACTACTTTTATGTACACTGACAGTATATACATACGAAGTTCAATAAACTCTAGATAGGTTATTAAAGAACATTATTAGAAAAAAAGAATTAATTAGCGATGGTTTGTAACCAAACAATAAAATTCATCGTTGTTTCTACTTAACGATATATTAAATTTTTTTAGCTATGAGCAATTTGACGACAAACTAACAACGAATTTCATCGTTGACGTCATATTCTTTTTATAACATATAAATATTTAATCGTGGACGCAATAACTAAAACAAGTTAAAAATCAAGTGCGTATTCAGAACTCATAAAATTTAAATCTTGTCTCTGTCTTTTATGTATTCTAAACTTAACTAAGTCCTATATAAATACCTAAGTTGTTTTGGGTCCAAAACCCTAGTCATTCATCAAACTATATGTTATAACTTGAAAATAGAAGAAAAATTGAAGATTTTTCTCTAGGTCAAGTAGCTCAATATTTCCCACCATGATCCGACGGTCAGTCATGGTAGCTCAGCCCGGTGAGTTGTGGCGGTGGTTGGTGGCTCCGGTGGACGCCTTTTTCGCGATCCATAATTAGTTGAATCTATGAAGAAAGATTAATTATGAAAGATTAATTTTTCATAATTAATCTTTCACAGGGCAACTCCAATCCTTTGGCAATAGTTCAAGTTCCTTTTAATCATGAAGTGTTAATTGAGGAAATTTGATTAGTTCCTTAATTATTTTGGTTAGTCTTTTAAAACTTTTTTTAATTAGTTATTATCCTTAATTAGGTTTTCTACTTTAATTTTTGTTATTAGCAAATAATCAAAGAATATATATGATCACTATCATCTATATATAGATGTCTAGTGTTATATATAGTATTATTATCATGCATTTCAAATTTCCAAAATGTTGTAATTTTATCACAATGGATTAGTCATTTTCTTCTTGAATTTGGATGTTTTAATTTAGTCTATAAAATAAGTTTTTTTTTTTTTTTTTAACATTTAGTAACTTTTTTAGTTTGATATTTTAATGTATTATACATATATTTCTAACTTAATCAACACAACGTCATTAAAAAATTATGCTTAATTACTTTATTAAAATATGTACCTAGTCGAATTAATTAAACATATAAAAAAATACGGAGGATGTATTTGTTGATTAATTTAAATAAAAAAAGTACTAAAAAGAATGTATGACATGAGTAACACATGTAAGTCGAATTGAAAGTGACGTTTGTAGTGACAGGAGAATGAGTAACACGTAAGAATTTGGTCTTAGAAGGAGAACAAGATTGGAAAACTACTTATATCCCAAAGAGAGAGAAAGGTATTGAATACAATCACACTTTTATATACTCGACAAATTCAGATCTCTATCTGACGCTCTTTTATTTTTTTTAGAATATGTGATAGGCCACTCGTTCACTTTGAAATAAAATTAAATTACTTGAATTTCATGATTCTCTAGAATCCTATTTGTCATAGGAAATATATCCTTAAATAAAATAATAATAGTGTAAGGTGCTTTTTTGTCGTAATTTTTGCTAAGCAAGAGACTCAATTAATTTGATTACACATTTTGTAAGACCCAATTAAGCGAAAAGTGATTGTTATAGATTTATTTAATGTTCAAAACTTCAATTAAGAATCTTTAATTAAAGGTGGAGTAATTCAATCCAACCTATTATACATAATCAAAGAACTTGTTATGTAATTATAAATAACATGTGTCATCAGTTTTAGCACATAACAAATTAATTTATATTTTCAAAACATAAATTAATATATGTGTGATCAGTTATGCGTGTGTTTCATTTTTTAAAGCATAAAATGAATGCACGTATATGAATATGTGGACAACTATTATGTGTATGTTCAATTTGACTCAATGTATATGTTTTCAAATTGTATATATGTATAAAGTAAATTATGTGTGAAATATCAATATTGATTTTTTAATGGACAAATGAAATGAAAATATTTATAAGTGTGTTTAAATTTGTAAAATACCACGAGATTTATATTTATTTTTAAAAATGAGACACCCTTAAGCGTAGCAAAATATATTGTATTGATATTGAATATATACATTTTAATCGTAATTAAAATAGCATGTATTTTTTTTTTTTACTATGTGTATAGATGTGTGACAAATGATATATATGTGAGCGTGAGCGTGTGCTTGGGTGCGTGTTGCGTGTGTGTTCTCAAAACATAAATTAATATATGTTTGATCAATTATATGTGTGTGTCATTTTTCAAAGTATATAATGGATGTATGTATATGAATATGTGGACATCTATAGTGTATTTGATTCAATATATATGTTTTCGAAGTGTATATATGTATAAAGTCAATTGTATATGAAGTATATGTTGTATGTATATGATCTCTAATGAAACAACATTAATTTTTTAATGGACAAATGAAATGTTATTCAACTCTCGTGAGTGTGCGAGCAAGGTGATGTGGCAAGTCTTGTTGAGTGATATCATTATTTATCTATTTATATTATTTTGATTTTCTTCTAAAAACCGCAAAAAAATTAATGTGTCTTTATTCACTATTGACATTTATTTCATTTGAACAATACCTTTTATAAAAAATAAATCCAAACAAAAATTTTCTACTTAGTTGATGTAAGTAGGGTTTCAACATCATTATAAGGCGTACTTTTGATAATACCTTCTACCTCTCTACTTTAGTTTCATATTTAAATTGCCCTCTTTTTCCAGATAAATTTTAATTCATCTAGTTGAGCTCTCGCTTGATTTGAAGCGTTATACAAACATGATATCAATTTATTTTTCATCCAAATGTGGTAGCAGATCTATGTCGTTTTAGTCATTCTTAAGAGGTCTGATTAGCAAGGTGTTTACTCAAAAAAAAAAGAGATTTACTTCGAGAAGTCCGCTTTACTCTTCAAGAGCTTGAAATTATTTCTTGACCACTCCCGATTGTTGCAAAATGGTGAGAATTCTTTCCTCTTTTATATATGCTTCATAACTGATTTATACTTTTTTCGATAAGAAAGTAACTGAAAAAAATTCACCGATCATTGAAGTATGTTCATTTTTATATCTGTCGTGATGATGTTAAAAACCTCAATGCCAGAAGATTAGGAAGAAAAGATTCAACAGGTATTAAAATTATGCAAAACCCCTGAAAATTAAAAAAATTCATTACACATTTACTGATTCAGACGAACTGATGTATGCGTAACCTAATATTTTTTACTTTTTGCAATCGATCTTTTTATCTTGACTATTAGAATCACGAAAACATATTTGATTTACAAATTACACTTTCTATATGAAAATTACATTCTATTATTTCTACGACGACTTAAAACTCGAACAAGTACACTAATCGGTCGATCGATCGATCGGAAGGATCAAACCATACAAGAGAAAAATTTGAGGACCTCCTCATAATAATACTTACTACTTTTTGTAACGCCTCGTTCACTAAGTTGGGTGAAAGAAACAAATTAACAACTATTACATAAAAACTTATAGTCGACATGTTTTCTTCTAGCTAAGAGTATTTATGTAATTTCTATATTTTATTTTACTATATTTTTGTAAAATTACTTAAAATTTCTATAAATCACGATAATTAATAATTTTGAATATTTAGGTGCCTTAAAATTTTGGCCTAAACAGATTTTATACTAATGAATTGCAATTATTTATTTACTCATTTGCTTTTACAAAATACTTATTAAGACCCAACAATTACATAGCCAAACTAGGCAAACAAGTTTAGTAATGCACGTAAATTATTCGACGAAATGCTTCAACTTAAGATGTTACGTTGGTCAAAGTTATCGAGGTTGAAAAGACGATTTAGTTCTTCGAGAAAACTATATATGAAGAAGGATCTCAATCTAGACTCGTTCAATTAACAATTGTGTTTAACTATGAATGCATATTGGAGTTGTATTTGACTATGAACACTCTTGTAATTGAGCATTGCATGATCGAAAATGTTAATCCACCATTTAACAATATTCCTTAGACGGAGCACTACAAAGCTATGAGGGTGTCGAGATGCATTAAATATAGCATTGCATTTAGGTGAAGTATTCTCGCATATTTTGATCAATAGGCCATAGATTTGAGTCATACTATAACTATTGATATTTGTGTCTTGATAAATTACTTACATTACTTTTTTTTTAAAAAGATTTTTTCATAAACTTTGTATAGATGAAAATATACTTATGCACTAAAATGTTGTCGTGCGTAATTAGCTAGTACTTTTTGATGGTTTAACATTGAATCAATAAGGATTTTTTTGGGTATAATAAGTATAAATGGAAAATAGAAAAAATATGAAGTGTTTTATGTTTTAGCAATAAGATATTTCTCCCTCATTGGTGGTGAAAAAAAGTTCAAGCGTTTTGATAAGAAAACACTCTTACTTGTTGTTAAAAGAGTTGTAAAAGAGGAACCCCCTCATGCCGTCCCAATTGTCGCTTGGCTCAGGTTCAATTACGACTTTGGCTTAGAAAAATGATCGTTTGTGAGATTATTTTTTAGATAAAGTTCCATTTAATTATTAATTATTTAATCATTAAGTTAACCAACCCAAATTTCGAACTGTATTCACGACCTAATTTCAATTCATACTCGTGATTCAGTTTTAGAACCGTATCGATGTAGTTCTTTTCCAAATTTACTTAAAATTTTCAACTTTTATTAGAAAAATGCTTTGAAAGGTTGCAAACTTTCAGAGTGCTTCATGACTATAAATACTTGTGGTTCTTCAAACTTTTCACTACGAATTTTCTGCACAACTAAATTCAGTATTCAAGTTTACTTTGTTCTCGTTGAGTAGTTTGATGACACCATTATTTTGTAGGGATACAATCGTGAGAAAATTTTTCTATCCTATGAGGATATATTCCTTTAACCTCGAATAATGAAGGAAAATAATGTTATTAAGGGCACAGTGTGCATTCAGTAAACTCGATTTTTTTCTTGTCAATATTATTTCTTTTATTGTTACAGATTTTGTTTTCTTTGCTAGTTTTAATTCTAATTTTGAAAATATTTTTAAACTTTGTTGTTTATTAATTTTGCAAACTTGCAGTTCTAAGTATTACACTAATACAAATTGAATAATTTAAACATCGATTTCAATTTTCTTTGAAATAAAATTAAAAACTTGAATTTCATGATTCTCTAGATTCCTATTTGTCATAAGAAATATACCCTTAAATTAAATAACGATAGTGGAAGGTGCTCCTTGTCGTAATTTTTGCAAAGCAAGAGACTCAATTAATTTGATTACACATTTTGTAAGACCCAATTAAGCGAAAAGTGGTTGTTATTAGATTTATTTAATGTCCGAATCTTAAATTTAAAATCTTTAATAAAAGGTGGAGTAATTCAATCCAACCTACTAAACATAGTCAAAGAACTTGCTACTATAAATAGCATGTATCATCAGTTTAAGGACATAACAAATTAATTTATGTTTTCAAAACATAAATTAATAGATGTGTGATCAGTTATACATGTATTTTCTTTTTCAAAGTATAAAATGAATGTACGTATATGAATATGTGGATAACTATTGTGTGTATGTTCAATTTGATTCAATGTATATGTTTTCAAAATGTATATATGTACAAAATCAATTATGTGTGAAATATATGTTGTATGCATACGATCTCTATTGAAACAATATTGATTTTTTAATGGACAAATGAAATGAAAATATTTATAAGTGTGCTTAAATTTGTAAAATACAACGAAATTTATATCTATTTTTAAAAATAAAACAACCTTAAGTGTAGCAAAATATATTGTATTGGTATAGAATATATAGATTTTAATCGTAATGAAAACAGCATGTATAGTATAATTTTTTGTGACTGCGTATACATGTGTTACAAATGATATATGTGTGTGTGCGTGGGCGTGCGTGCATGTTGCGTGTGTATTCTCAAAACATAAATTAATATATGTATGATCAGTTATATCAGTGTGTCATTTTTTAAAGTATATAATGAATGTATGGACATCGATAGTGTGTTTGATTCAATGTATATGTTTTCAAAGTGTACATATGTATAAAGTCAATTGTATATGAAGTATAGATTGTATGTATATGATCTCTAATGAAATAACATTGATTTTTCAATGTACAAATGAAATGCTATTAAACTCCAGTGAGTGTGTGAGCAAGGTAATGTGACATGTCTTGAGTGACATCATTATTTATCTATTTATATTATTTAAATTTTTTATTTTTCTAAAAACCATAAAAAGATTACCTTTATACACTATTGACATTATTTCATTTGAACAATTACCTTTTATAAAAAATAAACCAAAACACAAATTAAATTTTCTACTTATTTGATGTAAGTAGGGTTTCAACATCATTATAAGACGTTACTTTCGATAATACCTTCTACCTCTCTACTTCAGTTTCATTTTTAAATTGCCCTATTTTTCAGATAAATTTAATTCATCTAGTTGAGCTCTCGCTTGATTTGAAGCTTTATACAAATATGATATCAATCTATTTTTCATCCTAATGTAGTAGTCAGATCTATGCCGTTTTAGTCATTCTTAAGAGGTCTGATTAGAAAAGTGTTTACTCACAAAGAAGGATATTTACTTCGAGAAGTCCAATTTACTGTTTAAGAGCCTGAAATTTTTTCTTGACCACTCCCAATTGTTGCAAAATAGTGAAAATTCTTTCCTCTTTTATGCTTCATAATTGATTTATAATTTTCCGATAAGAAAGTAACTTAAAAAAATTCACAGATCATTGAAATGTGTTCAATTTTATATCTGCCATGATGATGTTAAAAACCTCAACGCCAAAAGATTAGAAAGAAAAGCTTCAACAAGGATTAAAATTATACAAAACCTATGAAAATTTGAAAAATCCAGCACACATCTACTGATTCAGACGAACTACTGTATGTGTAACCTTAATCGATCTTTTTATCTAGACAATTAGAATCATGAAAACACATTTGATTTAAAAATTAAACTTTCGATATGAAAATTATAATATATTATTTCTGCCACGGTGTAAAGCTCGAACAAGTACACTAATCGAACGATCGATCGATCGAATGGTGGAGGATTAAATCATACAAGAGAAAAATTTGAGGACCTCCTCATAATAATACTTACTATATTTTGTAACGCCTCGTTCAGTAAGTTGGATGAAAGAAACAAATTAACAATTATTACATAAATTCTTACAGTCGATATGTTTTCTTCTAGCTAAGAGTATTTACGTAATTTTTATATTTTATTTATTTTATTTTACTATATTTTTGTAAAATTATTTAAAATTTCTATAAATCACGATAATTAATAATTTTGAATATTTAGGTGCCTTAAATTTTTGGCCTAAACATATTTTATATTAATGAATTGAAATTATTTATTTCCTCATTTGCTTTTACAAAGTACTTATTACAAATCCAACGATTACATAGCCAACATAGGCAAACAAGTTTAGTAATGCACGTAAATTATTCGACGAAATGCTTTGACTTAAGGTGTTACGTTGGTTAAAGTTATCAAGGTTGCAAACAGGGGCGGACCCACATGGTGTCCGCCGGGTGCTCGAGCACTCATTAACTTCGTTACGAAATATATATATCTATGTAGAAATTGATAGGTATTTGTATAAAATTAACATAGAGCACCCAATGAAAAAATGATATAGTTGGCCCAATGATTCTTGGATGGGTACTTAAGACTCTTTTAGTGTTGTTACCCAAGGTTCGAATCTCATTGTTCACACGTATTTTTTACATTTTCACTTCAAAGCACCCACAACCTTAAAATTCTAGATCCGCCACTGGTTGCAAAGACAATTTAGTTCTTCGAGGAAACTTTATATGAAGAAGGATCTCAATCTAAACTCGTTCAACTGACAATTGATTTAACTATGAATGCAAATTAGAGTTGTACTTGACTATGAACACACTTGTAATTGAGCATTGCAAAATAGAAAATGTTAATCCACCATCTAACAATATATTTCTTAGATGGAGAAGTACAAAGTCTATGAGGGGTGTCGAGATGCATTAAATATAGCGCTGGATTTAGGTGAAGTATTCTCGTATATTTTGATCAGTAGGCCATAGATTTGAGTCATACTATAACTATTGATATTTGTGTCCTGATAAATTACTTACATCACTTTTTTTTTTAAAAAAAGAAGATATTTTCATAAACTTTGTATAGACGCAAAAATACTTTATGCATTAAAATGTTGTCGTGTGTAATTAGCTAGTACTTTTTGATGGTTTAACATTAAATCAATAAAGGGTTTTTGTTGGCAATAGTAAGTATAAATGGGAAATAGAAGAAATACGAAGTGTTTTATGTTTTAGCAATAAGATATTTCTCCCTCATTGGTGGTGTAAAAAGAGATAATGTGTTTTGATAAGGAAACACTTCTATTTGTTGTTAAAGGAGTTGGAAAAGAGGTTCCGCCTCATGCCGTCCTCATTTTCGCTTCACTCAGGTTCAAGTACGACTTTGACTTTGAAAAATGGTTGTTTGAGAAATTATTTTTTAGATAAAGTTTTTTTAGTTATTAATTATTTAATCATTAAGTTAACCAACCCAATTTTGGAACTGTATTAGCGACATAATTTAAATTTGTATTCGTGATTTGGTTTTAGAACCGTATCGGTGTTAGTTCTTTTCCAAATTTATTTAAAATTTTCACCGTTTATTAGAAGAATGTTTTGAATGGTTGCAAACTTTCAGAGTTAGTACTGTTTAATCGAAAAAAATTTTATTATAAGTTTTCGACTTTTTTAGAGTCGCCACTTAATTTTTAAAGAAAAAATCAAGAAAACTTTAGCTTTCAAAAGACTTAAACAGATAAAATCATTTGAAAATATTTTAGGGTTCGGAAATTCCTATTTATATTTTAGGAAGGTGTTAGGTACCTAAAATATCCGCTTACTTGCGGTTATCCGACAACTAAATATTTGGCTAAACTTTATGTCTAACTTGACTTTTTGAGTTTTTTAAAATTTATTAGAAATGGATTCTTAGCACTTTATCTAAATGAAATATCTGATTGAAAAAATTATTATTTTTTGAACTATTTTCGTAAGGGAAAGGCTAGGCTTTTCTTACGCTAATTCTTCTCTTATTATATTTACTAGATTGACTATTGCACTGAGCCCTATTCTATCTCGGGTAACCTGATTACGGCTTTTCCGACTAGGCGCCCTACCTAAGCTTTACTTCCCGTCCGACTAGCATGGTGTCATATCACTCTTGAAAGAACACGAGATCTCGATCAATCAGAGTTTAACTTGATTCAATTTTAAATCATTAAAACTTTACGGCGTTCTACGGGGATTTGGAGTATTCGACCTTTAAAACTACCGACAAATAACACAAGTAAATAAACGAGAAACAAGAGAGAGGGAAAGAGAATTGGGTCCAAATTCGAGTTTTCTGTCCGCCTTAATCGGAATTTTGGACCCACTTGTTTTGGGTTTTAACCCATTTGGCTTTTGTACCTGTCCTACACTAAGCAAATAATTCAATAATAAATACAGAAACGAAATACAACGAGGCTTCGGCCCAAAAATAACAAAATACAAAACTTCGAAATAAAATTTGGATTTTTTCTCCAGCCGAATCCTTTGATTTCCTCCTTTTCTACTTTGATTCTTTAATCCTCGACGCTGGTTCTTAAACTAGCTGAACAAGTCGAAGGTAGGGATTTGAGCCTTTACGACTCTCTCATAATGCGAGGGAGGAGAGTTTATGACAAACTCAGACATATTTTGCATACAACCAAATAAAAAAAAAACATAAATTAGTATTCGAATAAAATGCATCGAAACCGTATCTTTGAATAAAAAATAAAAAATATTTAGGCTGCAAGGGGTGATGTCACAGAAGCATGATGAGCTTCAAAACAATCAAAACAATAAGTAGAATTTAAGGAAGCAGAATGATAGGCAATGACTATAATCAGAAATCACGCTATAAATCTGGCTCGCCGACCACAGTTTATTTCTGTTGTTTCATAATTCATGTGAAGGTATGAAGCGAGTCGAGTAATCTTATTCGTACAAATATGTAAAACCGTACAATATGAAAAGATTTAGACCCTTTGGGACAAATAAAGCAAGGAACCAAAATCAAGCCATAGAGACACTATCCAAAATTTTAGATGAAGAAAGTTGAGATTTCGTTGGACATTCTGTGAACGAACCTAAAACAGGAAAAATAGAGAACAAAATAAAACGAAAACATTGAACCAACCAGATTAAACACGTCACCTATATCATCCTTTGAAACAATGTCAAACGTAAGAAACTTAGGACAATGTATATCTTTTTTTTTTTTAAATATTGACCTCTCAAAGAAAACTTATCTTTTTGTGTGTCTATGCTCTTTTTTTTCCAAAAAAAAACAGCCGCCCCCCCCCCCCAATGAACACAAAAGCGAATATATAGAGAGGGGGAAATTAGGGTTCCGAATTAGAGGAAGGCGGAAGAAAAGGGTAGAATCAACAAAATTGATTCAAAGGCCCCCCTTTTGAATTCAAAACAAGCAAAACCTTTCACCAAATTAGTTGAACAACTTTTTTCTGCTAATCTGAAACCCTTTCAAAAGTGGAAGGGGAATGGATGGACGGATTGATTCGATCGTCCTTGAATGAGCGACGTGGCTCAATTCGGAGTTTCGAGGACGATTCACGTGCTTCTGGGACTGAAACACCGTACGCCAAAGAGACGGACGTGAGGAAGACGACAAAAAGGACAGAGTATCAGGTCGCTCGCTCACTGTTCATGCGCTTGGTACGCGTATCTCTGGGTTTTCTGCTTTTGGAGGGGAAAGAGCGAGAGCATTGTTTGAGGGAGATAGGTCTTGCTGTGAAGAATGGTGCGGGTCGGGTCAAGGTGATAATGGGCTGATAATTGGGGCTGCTGAAAGATTGGGCCATGGGGTTGGGTTTCTTTTAGAATTGGAAAAGAGCAAGATTGGGCCTGTGAATGCAGATGTAAGGCCCAACACTTGGTCTCTAAATGGATTTAAGGATTGGCAGAATGTTGTGACAAAACATAGACCAACTTCGGTTAAACTTAAGGAAAATAAATTAGCATAAATTAATTAATGAGTCCTTTAATCTTAACGAAATAAAATAAATTAAGAAACTCATTAATTAATTGGTGAAAGGGAGGGTTAAAATTGAGTGTCAACAAATACTTCATGACTATAATACTTGTGGTTCTTCAACTTTTCACAACGAATTTTCTGCACAACTAAATCAGTATTCAAGTTTACTTTTTTCTCGTTGAGTAGTTCGATGACACCATTCTTTTGTACCGATACACTCGTGAGTAAAAATTTTCTATCCTATGAGGAGATATTCCTTTAACCTCGAATATTTAAGAAAAATAATATCATTAAGGGCACACTGTGCATTCAGTAAACTCGATTTTCTTCTTGTAAATATTATTTCTTTTGTTGTTACAAATTTTGTTTTCTTTGCTAGTTTTAATTTCTAATTTGAAAATATTTTTAATGTTTATAAGCAATGATACAGTTCTAGTATTTTACTAATACAAACTGAATAGTTTAAACATCAATTTCGATTCTCTTTGAAATTAAATTAAACACTTAAATTTCATGATTCTCTAAATTCCTATTTGTCATAGGAAATATACCCTTAAATTAAAAAACGATAGTGGAAGGTGCTCCTTGTCGTAATTTTTGCTAAGCAAGAGACTCAATTAATTTGATTACACATTTTGTTAGATCCAATTAAGCGAAAAGTGATTGTTATTAATTTTCAAATCTTAAATTTAAAATCTTTAATTAAAGGTGGAGTAATTCAATCCAACCTACTATACATAATCAAAGAACTTGTTATGTAACTATAAATAACATGCGTCATCAATTTTAGGACATAACAAAATAATTTATGTTTTCAAAACATAAGTTAATATATGTTTGATGCGTAAAAATGAATGTACGTATATGAATATGTGGACAACTATTGTGTGTATGTTCAATTTGATTCAATGTATATGTTTTCAAAATGTATATATGTACAAAATCAATTATGTGCGAAATATATGTTTTATGCATATGATCTCTATTGAAATAACATTGATTTTTTTAATGGACAAATGAAATAAAAATATTTATAAGTGTGCTTAAATTTGTAAAATACAACGAGATTTATATCTATTTTTAAAAATAAACCCCCCTTAAGTGTAGCAAAATATATTGTATTGGTATAGAATATATGAATTTTAATCGTAATTAAAATAACATGTATAATATAATTTTTTTGTAACCATGTGTATACATGTGTTACAAATGATATATGTGTTTGTGCGCGGACGGGCGTGCATGTGTGTTTTCTCAAAACATAAGTTAATATATGTATGATCAGTTATATGTGTGTGTCGTTTTTCAAAGCATATAATGGATGTATGCATATGAATACGTGGACATCTATAGTGTGTGTTTGATTCAATGTAGATGTTTTCGAAGTGTATATATGTATAAAGTCAATTGTATATGAAGTATATGTCGTATGTATATGATCTCTAATGAACAACATTGATTTTTTAATGGACAAATGAAATGCGATTGAACTTCGGTGAGTGTGTGAGCAAGGTGATGTGGCATGTCTTGTAGATTGACATTATTATTTATCTATTTATATTATTTTAATTTTTTTCTTCTAAAAATCGCAAAAAGATTAATGTGTCTTTATTCACTGTTGACATTTATTTCATTTGAACAATTACCTTTTATAAAAAATAAACCCAAACACAAATTTTCTACTTAGTTGATGTAAGTAGGGTTTCAACATCATTATAAGGCGTACTTTCGATAATACCTTCTACCTCTCTACTTTAGTTTCATATTTAAATTGCCCTCTTTTTCCAGATAAATTTTAATTCATCTAGTTGAGCTCTCGCTTGATTTGAAGCGTTATACAAACATGATATCAATCTATTTTTCATCCAAATGTGGTAGCAGATCTATGTCGTTTTAGTCATTCTTAAGAGGTCTGATTAGCAAGGTGTTTACTCACACAAAAAAAGAGATTTACTTCGAGAAGTCCGTTTTACTCATTCAAGAGCCTGAAATTCTTTCTTGACCACTCCCGATTGTTGCAAAATGGTGAGAATTCTTTCCTCTTTTATATATGCTTCATAACTGATTTATACTTTTTCCGATAAGAAAGTAACTGAAAAAAATTCACCGATCATTGAAGTATGTTTAATTTTATATCTGTCGTGATGATGTTAAAAACCTCAATGCCAGAAAATTAGGAAGAAAAGATTCAACAGGTATTAAAATTATGCAAACCCCTGAAAATTCAAAAAATTCAGTACACATTTACTGATTGAGACGAACTACTGTATGCGTAACCTAATTTTTTTACTGTGTAATTGATTTTTTTTATATGGACAATTAGAATCATGAAAACACATTTGATTTACAAATTACACTTTTGATATGAAAATTACATTCTATTATTTCTACCACGACGTAAAGCTCGATTCAAGTGGTACGTGAGTTGGGTTTAGAACGTCGTAAGACAGTTCGATTCCTATCTATCGTTGGTGTTAAAGGGAGATTTGCTCCCCCGACGTCTCTCAATAAGAATGGATAAGAGGCTCGTGGGATTGATTTGAAAGTGGCAAAGAGGGTAGCTTGCTTCTAGGCAGAAGCTTCGCGTCTCACACTTTGATGAGTGAAACCTCTTGTCCCCTCTAATCAGCTGTGTTCTTAGTGTGCGTGATCCTGTTATAGATCCTATTATGGTTGTCGAATGAGCCGTTGGACATCGTTTACGCGTTACTGGTTCCCGAAAGAGTTAATATCTCCATTAGCTAAACTCTTTCTTACCCTGCCAAAAAAAAATTTGGACTCTAGTGTAACTTTCGTCTCTGATCGGTATCTTTTTAAGGACCCGAGGACGGGGATCCTTGGAAGTGTACGTGAGGACAAGGGGCTCTACAAAACATCCTTAAGACTTCTGGTCTTATGCCCTCCGCACAGGCCTTGAATGCTTCTTCAAAAATGGAAAATTGGCTATGAAGATTATGTGCTGTCAGAAATTAAAATAAAGGGCTTCAACAGAAAAGTCGTTTCGATGCAATTCATTCTTGGAATTAATTAAAAAAAAAGGGATATATCGGTGACCTAGCACGATAAAGCACTCTCCGAGGACTACTAATCGGCCGGCCGATCGATCGAACGGTGGAGGATCAAACTATACTAGAGAAAAAGGTGAGGACCTCCTCATAATAATAATAATACTTACTAATTTTTTTTGTAACGCCTGTTTAGACTAAATTGGGGCTAATCATATCAGTTTCATCAATTCACCGGAAAAAACCCTAATGGTTCATCTTCCCCCAATTTTATTTTTCTCTCCCAAAAAAATTTCCGATCGAAAAATCAAACCCTAAATGGCAGCCATTATGCATGTTTTAGGATTTTCCAGGTTTGTGTATGGTTGAGAATCATCATCATCATCATGAGAAGGGGATTTTAGTTTTTTTTTTTTTTTTGTGAATCTGCTTGTGTTTGGTGATTGGTGGGATCTGTTTATTGATTGAGAATCATCAGAAGAATGAGATTTTAGTTTTTTTGTAGTTTTTTTGAATCTGCTGGGCCTTTGTTGTTGATTTTTGTGGCATCTATTGATTGATGTGTGTTTGAATTGTTCTTTTTGTAATGGCAAACGGTTCAGAGAATGGGGAGATTGTTGTTTCGTCCATTAGGACTGGTATGAAACGGGAGTTTGCTATGATGATGAAGGCTCAAGCTGATTGGGACATTGATGTTGGTCAGAAGAGGGTTACAAGGACACCACAATCGAGTCAGAATAGTCCTGGTAACGTTAGCAATGATAAGGTTTATGTGAAAAAGAGGAAAAGGGAGGTGAAAGATGTGGTTGATAGTGAAGATTTGTCGAATTTGAAGGTTGTTGGAAAGGAATTGGAGAGTGATGGAGTTGTGAAAAAAGATGACAATGTGGCTTTGTTGAGTGAAGATTTGTCGAATTCGAAGGTTGTTGGTGAAGAACTGGAGAGTGATGGAATTCAGAAATTGGATGAAAATGTGGTTTTGTTGAGTGGAGATTTGTTGAATTCGAAGGTTGTTGAGGAATTGGAGAGTGATCGGGTTGTGAAAAAAGATGACAATGTGGTTTTGTTGAGTGATGATTTGTCGAATTCTAAGGTTGTTGGTGAGGAACTGGAGAGAGATGGAATTGTGACTAGGGATGAAAATGTGGTTATTTTGAGTGAAGAGGAGGAGTCGAAGAGCGATGTGGTGGATTGCACTAGTGATGATGAGAAGAAAGCTAAGATGGATGAAGGAGTTGTTGGGTCTGGAGAAGAAGGGAATGCTAGCTTGCAGAATTGTGGAAATGATGCTACGACTGAAAAGGGCGAATCAGCGAAAACCAATGATGATTTTGATGAAGAGATGGCTGAAATTGTTCCTGAATTAGCTGTTACTGCTCAGGGTGATGGTAAAGATGAGCATAAACGTGCGGGTGATACTCAGAGTGAAATGCCTACAACAGGGAAGGCCAGTGATTTCATTGTTGGAGCAATGCCTGAAATTGTTCCTGAAGCAGCTGTTACTGCTCAGGCTGATGGTAAAAATGAGCAAAATTGTCGAGGTGATGCAATGACTGAAATGGCTAAAACAGTGAAGGCTAATGATTGCACTGTTGAAGCAAGACCTGAAATTGCTCCTGAATTAGCTGTTACTGCTCAGGGTGATGCTAATGCAAAGATTGAAATGGCTAAAACAGTGAAGGCTAATGATTGCACTGTTGAAGCAAGGCCTGAAATTGCTCCTGAATTAGCTGTTACTGCTCAGGGTGATGCTAACGATGAGCAAATACAGACACCTATGAGGCGGTTTACTAGGTCTGCTCTGAAAACAGAAGAGGACACAGTGGTATCTCAGTGCGATAGAATTAAGATTGTGGATGTCCATGAAACAGATTCTGTAGGTACCATGTCTATACCTGCTAGGTTAGAGTTGAAGATGTCCAAGAAAGTTGCACTGACTAAAATTCCCACAAAGTTGAGAGATCTTCTTGAAACAGGTTTGCTGGAGGGTTTATCTGTTCGCTACATTCGTGGCACTACAAAGGTAAGTTTTTAAAGAGACATTTATTGAGTTTACGTTTCGGCAATTTTGTTTGGATATTAACCAAATAATTGTAATTTAGGGGAGAGGGCGTCCTGCTAAAGGACTTCGCGGAGAGATTAGAGGCTCAGGAATATTGTGCTTCTGTGATAACTGTCATGGGACATCTGTAAGTGTAACTTTTTTGGATTTTCTTCTGTAGATTATCTGAATATCCCTTATATGATATATTTCCTTGCTCGGTACAGGTTGTTACACCAAATCAATTTGAGCTGCATGCCAATAGTGCCAACAAACGTCCACCAGAATACATCTATTTGGAGAATGGAAAAAGTCTGAGAGATGTATTGAGTATGTGTAAAGATGCTTCTTCTGATGAAGTAGAGATGGTAATAAAAAATGCCATCGGGAGTGCAGACGCTAAAATAAATGCTTCAGCATGTATGACTGCACAGGAGTTCCAATCTCCACCTGTTCCAAGTGGTGAAGCTAGTAGCAGGTATAAACATCTAAGTGTTTTCCTTTTATCGACTCCTATTTCTATCCTCAAAGCTATATGTCTCTTTTGATTATATTGTCGGTAGGGGTTTAATTAGCCAACTATATAATCTAGCTTTGAGGATAGAAATAGGAGTTGATAACCCATCAAAAATATCTATGATTCTTCTTTATTCAAATGCATCGTAAAATGCACGAGGGATCATTAGTAGTTCCTTAATAATGGAAGAAGAAGTAGGGATGACAAACCTCGGGCTGAAGTCCAACTTATGGCGCTAGCTTTAGCCTTCAGCTAGATCACTGAGATATGTAGATCTATTTCTGTTGTCCCAGTGGAATCCCATAAGTGTGGTTTGGGGTCGTATAGGTAGAGAGACTGTTTCCGAAAGACCCTTGGTTCAAGTTTAGCAAATTCAAGCATAAAGAATAAGAAAAAAAACATAGCAATTAACAAGGGGAGCAGTGTAAATCCTACAACAGTAAGACAGTTTTGCTTCACCCACAAAAAGAAAATGATATGAAATAAAGGGATACACATTCTTATCCCCCAAAAAGTAATATAATTGAAATGGTATTGTCATATAATTAATTCTTATCCCCCAAAAGTAAAATTATTGAAATTGTTTTGTCATATATTCTACTTCAGTCTTATTTTATCTTCTCTACCATGGAATGTTGGAACATAACCTTTTTGTTCTTTGTATTTTTTTGATTTTGTAAATGTAGTTCATTTATTAACAAGGCCAAAAAAACTGGCCTTATACAAGGGGTATATGGTATACTACCATTATGTTCTTTCCATGTTTTAAATAATTAAAACATTTGCCTCTCATTTTACTTTGAATATCTTGAATTGTGTTATGATTCCTCACCTTTTTGCGTCAATATGTTATTTCCCACATTTGTTTCAGGTCTACATCATCTGCGCCTGCTACAAAGTTGACTGATCGAATGCCCTCTGGCAGTGGAACTCAAAGTAAAGCTCACGGAAAGTTAACTAGAAAGTAAGCCTTTTTGCTTGTTAAAGCTTTTGTGTTTTCTGTCTTTGATGATTTATTTTTGCCATTGTTCTGGCATCTAAGCTTTTTATTAATTCTTTTTCGTACTTTTATTGGTTCGTGGTGTTTCTTTTTGACTTCATTCTTGGTCTTCTGTCTCTACAGGGATCTGCGCATGCACAAACTTGTGTTCGAGGAGGATGCACTTCCTGATGGAACTGCATTAGCATATTATGTCCGTGGACAGGTATATATTCAACTCAATTACATAGTTCCATTTTGAATTGCTCTACTTTTGTGTTTTAACAGGTTAGCATTCAAACCAATATTAGATTGTTGAGTTCTTAATTGCTCATCACATGTGTTGTTGCAAACATGCTAGAAGTTTGTTCACTAGTACATTCATAGCATTCGCTTGGTGCTCCTTTGATGGAATAAAAATTAATTACTTATCAAAGAATTGTTCACTAGATTTTCTTATATACATTCTTTATATATTAATTTGCTTGCTGTCTCCTGGCAGAAATTGCTGGAGGGTTATAAGAAAGGTCATGGAATTTTCTGCTACTGTTGCAATACTGAGGTATGTAGTTCCTGCTTTCGTAAGTATTAAAATCAGCTGTCATATGCTAATGTCCTTGTTTACATACAGGTTAGCCCTTCACAGTTTGAGGCTCATGCAGGTTGCGCTTCACGTCGGAAGCCGTGAGTGTCTGTTTCTTTTGTGGTTTATTCTTGGATAATTTGTGTAAGGGATCAGGGACATATCCAAGTCATTTTCCCTGTTTTACCTCCTTCTCTGATTGACTTGTGGTTTTCACATTCCTTTTCTGGATGGGTTGTGTATATGACATTAACGCCATCCGTTAATGTCATATACACAACCCATCCAGAAAAGGAATGTGAAAACCACAAGTCAATCAGAAAAGGGGGTAAAACAGGAAAATGACTTGGATATGTCCCTGATCCTTACACAAATTATCCAGTAATTAATGTTCTTCAAATGCACGAATGGTGTTAGTGCAACTTCTTTGACTGAGAGATTTAGTTTGCGTTAATCCTTTGTGTTACTTTGACAGTTATTTGTACATATATACTTCCAACGGGGTGTCTCTGCATGAGTTGTCTATTAAACTTTCAAAAGAACGAAGGTCCTCAGCTGAGGAAAATGATGATCTCTGCTCTATATGTGCTGATGGAGGGGACCTCCTGTGCTGTGACAATTGTCCAAGAGCTTTCCATGCCGGTAAATGTGTTTTACATTGTTGAATTCTTTTATCTACTGTCTATCTGTGTTTGCTTATAACAATTCAGTATCAAACTGTCTTAGGAAGTTAGGATAATGCACCATGTTGATTGATTCAGTGATGCATTATCCTAACTTTCTAAGACAATTTGATACTGAATTGGATTTGAGAAAAGATATGCTACAGATGCTTATATATGAGTCATCACACTGTGGATGTGAATGTTTGACAAGCAACCTAGACTTCAATTTTCACGTGATCATTATGTTCTCATTGCAAACTTGTTTCTGTTGCAGAGTGTGTTTGTTTGCCAAGTATTCCCACCGGTACCTGGTATTGTAAATACTGTGAAAACATGTTTGCAAAAGAAAGATTCGTTGAGAACAATGCCAATGCTAAAGCTGCTGGGAGGGTTGCTGGAGTTGATGCCATCGAGCAGATAACAAGACGATGCATTCGCATGGTGGAAAATTTAGAGACTGAAGTTAGTGTTTGTGTGCTCTGCAGGTCACATTTCTATTCCTACTTTTTCCACAACTAAGTCGACTTGATTTTAATTGATGGACAGAAGAAGTCACATGAGGCTTGAAGTGATACACTTGGACCTTCCATCATACTTTTTGCACCATACTTTTTAAGAACACTGACATATCATTTTGATTGTCCAAAAGAATAATTACTTAAATCTGATCATCTAGGGTATTTTCATTTTCTTCAAGGGTTGTTCTTTTTTGTTTCTTTCAGTAGCCTGTATCAAGGAAGTGATCTCTTATAGCCACTTAAAAATGACCTTTTAGATCTCTTATGTGTTAAAGTGAAGATATCTCGTAAAAAGGACATAAAACTAAAAAAAGTTTGTGAAGGTCCACAAAATCAATCCTCTCGTATTATACAATATATGCACACTAGACACAGTTACATGTAGTTTAAGACATTAGTTTGTATTAACATATTATATTAGTGATGATGAGGATTAATATTAAAGCAGTGGTTAAGTTAGTTTGCTAGAGAAAACATCATATGAAAGTCTACAAGTCTAGAGAATACATTAAACTATTCAACTTGTAGACTTTCATATGATGTTTTCTCTAGCAAACTAACTTTTTACTAAGTGTTGGCATGTGTTCCATTTTATTATCCAGATATTACATACTTGATAGATACTGAAGTGTTGGCATATGTTCCATTTTATTATTGTGATGCTGCATCATCAGATAGATATCGAGTTTTTTTAAAATTATTAGTTGTGTATTTTCCTTCAGTTGCAAAGTCAAAGATATTAGAACTTCATGAAATTTGAAAATTTCCCACTGTTGCTGTGCTATTCAGTATTTTCATAAGTTTCACTAATGTTGCAGGGATCAGGATTTCAGCAAATCAGGATTTGGCCCGCGGACAGTTATAATTTGTGATCAGGTATTATTTTGTTAGCATTGAATAATATAATATCTGGCTTTTTTACTCTTTTGTGAGTTCTCAGTAAGGTCGAGCATTGAAGAAGTTTTCCATTGCTTTTTGTAGTGTGAGAAGGAGTATCATGTTGGTTGTTTGAAGGAGCACAACATAGATGACTTACAGGTTTGCAGAATTTCATGTTCTATTGCATGTTTTTCTATTTCTAGTATATCTCTATGTCCTTTATGTTGTATAATTAGATTGTTTAACCTGCACATATTTACACATCCTGATCGCTAGTCAACGTTTTGAAACCCTCCTCACTTCAGGAATTGCCAAAAGACAAATGGTTTTGCTGCACAGATTGCAGTAGAATTCATTTTGCTCTGGAAAAGGTGGTATTAGATGGAGAACAGAACATTCCTGAGTCTCTGTTGAAAGTCTTGAAGGAAAAGCATGAAGGAAAAGGTTCAGTGAATAACTCCAGGCTTGACATTAAATGGCGTCTGCTAAGTGGTAAAATGTTATCGGAAGAGACAAGGGTCTGGCTTTCTAGTGCTGTCTCAATTTTCCATGTGAGTTTCTTTTCCTAGTTTATTTCCTACTGTTCTTCTGACTCGGAAGGGGACCAGCCTAACCTCTAGGAGACCTGCTAAACATTCCTAATTGCAAATTGTTCATCTCTAAGAACTCATTTTCTATGAAGCTTAACTATCTTTTCCCAATGCATTTCTCTTCTCTTTTCTATATGCATTCAGACATTTACATGAATACTATACTTATATGTGCTTTAAGTTAGTTCCTACCTCTTTAGAAAGCAAACCAAGCTCCTTGATTTTTGGATCTCTAACCTTTTCAAAACCAGAGATAATTGGAGACCATTCCTGTTCTCAGGGTCCATGCTTTGCTTTAACATGCCTATATTTTAATATTAATTCACTTCTGGTCATACTAATGTAGAGATCACTTTCTTTCTTAGTAAGAGGTTCGTTTTGACACCCGCAGATACTTTAAGCTCTCAGATTTTCCAATACCAGTTTCTCATCACAATTTGGTACTGTGTCGGCCCATTGCCTTGATCAATTGGAGCCTTCTTGGGGTTGGGGTTGATGGTCGGAATAGGAGCGTCACAAGTGATAGTTTAGATCAGTGTGGATTTACATCCCTTAGTCTGGGTTTTGTTACATCTGTTTCTCTTTTTCAGGTATAGAATTCTAACCAGCTAGCTTGCAACTCAGCCCACCACATCTATGATTGCCCAACTTGATGATTAGTTGTTTTGTGTTTCAGGAGTTCCCCTTTATTATTTTGTATATGGGTTAAGTCAAGTTTGGCCGCCTCAACAACAAAAAAAAAGTCAATTTTGGTGATTAGGCAATGATTTTAAAAGAAGTAATATCATAACTACAATCATTTTTTAAATAACGGTTGTGTTCGGACCATTTTATGTGCCCGACTATTGCACTGGGTACTTGCTACCGCCCGGAGCCCACTAATAGCTACTATCTAACTCCTAATTCGTAAATCAAATGAAGTGTTATAAATCATATTCTTTATGCCATGGTAAAGTCTGATGGGTATTGGAATCCCAGAATATCATATCCGCGAACAACACTGCTTTTGTGTATTTGTAGTTAACTTGAACAATTTCCAGTTGTATTGTAATCTTGTTACCTATCTGCTAATACAGTTTTATGTAGATAATTGTCATGCTAATTAGTGATGCTTACTGTGTATATATATGCGAATTTGATTATCTGTTCTTTGCCTTGTGTAATAGGAACAATTTGACCCAATTGCTGATGCAAGTACTAGCCGTCTAGATTTGATCCCACACATGGTCTATGGGTAACTAATAACTTTTTGCTATATATTTGATCTCTCAGTTCTTGTGAATACTCTCTTGTTTGGTACACATAACCTCCCTCACTCTATTTTACATATCATGATGTTCAGAAGGAGTTTCAAGGACCAAGACTATGGAGGGATGTTCTGCGCAATATTATTGGTCAAGTAAGAAACCACTTCACCAGTGTTCCATACAAGTCTTCTGTAAGATGGTAACCCATACTGATTCTCTTTCCTTTACAGTTCATTGGTTGTTTCTGCTGGCATTTTCCGTGTTTTTGGGAAGGAAGTGGCTGAACTCCCTTTAGTTGCTACAAGTACTAATTGTCAAGGACAGGTAACTCAATTTTAAGCTTACATTGTGTCTGATTTCAGGTAACTCAATATACCTATTCTTTTCCATTTTGTTAACTAAAACATTTTGTTTTTCCTGCACAGGGTTACTTTCAAACTCTGTTTTCTTGTATGGAGAACCTTTTGCAGTCCCTCAAAGTAGAAAACCTGGTACTTCCGTCCGCAGAAGAAGCTGAGGCAATCTGGACAAATAGATTTAGCTTTACAAAGATCCCTGAAGAACAGGTAACTTGATATTGACATAAGTATGTGCATGCATTCCATCGAACCCTTTTCTATGGTATTTGTTGTTAACCCATGCATCAATCTCTTTGCAGATGAAGCAGTATCGGAAAAATTATCAGATGATGGTTTTCTCTGGAACATCCATGCTGCAGAAGCAAGTGGGGGGGCTCTCAACGTGATGAAAACAATTTTACTTTAGAAGATGCATGATTTGTTGTGCAGATATTTTGTGGAAAATGGTTTCGATTTTTCTGTCAGACAAGGGATGTACAGTGGCTCTAGTTTCAGTTTGGTGGAGGTATATATGGGGAATAGCGTAGACATCGTATGTTAGTTACCCTGTGAATGTTACATCTGTTGTTAGTAGGAGCTATGGTTCTGAAAACGTTGGATTATCTCAGTTGTGGAAGTTGGTAAACTGTGAAATTCAGCAGGATTTAGATTATAGCGTGCTGTCTTGTTTTATCTCTTATATGAGAAAATGAGAATGTTCAGTGCTGCTGTAAAATGGCTCCATTTTTGCTAACATTAGCAATTGAAAAGTAGCCTTAGTTTATCATATTGCATTTGATTTGTTATTTTAAAATCACTCTTCCCTCTTCAACAACATACTCAACGAGATCCAACAACGGGTATGGAGATGGTGGGTGTTGTTATTTTGATCATTATCAACACTCTTTCCTCTTCAACAACATACCCAGCGAGATCCATCAACGGGTTTGAGGAGGGTTGGTGTTTGTTACTTTGATCATTATCAACACTCTTTCCTTTTCAACAACATATCCAGTGAGATCCATCAACGAGTTTGAGGAGGGTGGGTATTGTTATTTTAGTCATATGAACATTCTTTCCTCTACAACAACATACCCAGCGAGATCCATCAATGACTATGGGGAGGGTGGGTGTACACAAATTTTACTTATATCTTTGTTGGGTAGAGTCATTGTGGTAGGGTCTGGGGGTGGGGGGAATTTACATAAAGTTAATTCCTCGAGTCAAATGCAAACCTTTGAAACTAGTGGGAGCGATGTGTCCCATTATAACCCTTTGCACTTAAATATACTTAATTCAGTTGGGGCTCAAATTTGTAGTTTAAGACGCTACTCTCTCAACCTTTGTCAATTAAGCTAAACCGGAGGATGATGGGTCCTTCTCCTTCTAAACCGGGTTTGTTTAGGGCTAGTTGAACTAAGACTCATTAGAAGAGGATAGACATCTTTTGATTTCATTGTCAGCATGAACGACTTGGTCTAAATGGTGTGAAAGTTTCTATAAAAAGACCTTTTGATTCTGTTTTCTTGCAAAATCAATTATAAAGCATCAAAGAGAAAATCATCACTTAACCTAATCCAAATTACAAACCATATAAAGAAAAATACAATTTGTATTTTATTCGAATCATCACTAATTAATATAAGTAGGTAATTTTTCATTATAAATTTATTTTGAATTAATAAATTAATTATTTTTTTAGTAAATATCTCTAATTTTCTCTATTGCAAAAAAAAAATTGATTAAAAACCTAGAAATTATTATACGTGTAATGGAACCATCTAGAACATTTTCAACTAAGCGGGAAAATAATTCAAAATTCGAAATTTAAAAATGTGCCGTTATTCCCTTTTTAATCATTTAAAAACTTCTAAATGAGGTATAATAATTTTGCTTATTTATTAATTCAAACAAATTCGCCCAAATTTCAGAATAAAGCACTCCATATTCCTCTCTTTTCCCCCATTCATTTTCCATCCATTTCTCCAATCGGCACAACACAAAGGTAAACGTTTCTGCTTAATTCATCAATTTTACTGAATCTGCTTTCTCCAGTTACTACAGATCTGTTTAATTCAGCTTTTTTTGTTGTTGATGAATTTGTTTTTGTTTTCAGTTGTTTTTCAACTGAAATATGGGGCAGATCCAGTATTCTGAGAAGTATTTTGATGATACCTATGAGTACAGGTATTCTGTTTTCTTAACCGCTTTGAATTTCTAGTGTTATTGTTTGTTTTTTCAATTAATTCGTTATTTGATTTTGGATTTTGCAGGCATGTTGTTCTTCCTCCTGATGTAGCGAAATTGCTTCCTAAGAATCGTCTTCTATCTGAAGTGAGTGATCGGTTTTACTTCTTAGGGTTTTTGTATGTATTCATTTTCACGTAGTTGAACTACGTGGAGTTGTTGAACTAGAAGATTAACATAAGATGTTTTGTGCTTTCATTTAGGAGTTTCTTCGTTTTAAATGATTAGTTGATTGTGCTAATCAAAGTAGGTGATAATCGTGCCTTGAAAATGATAATCAGTGATATTTAGTGTTTTCATTTCGGAATTTCTTTGATTGAAGTGATTAATGGAATGTGCTGATCTAATTAAGTGATGATGATGATTATTCTGCCTAGCAAATGATAATCTGTGATATTTTTTTGTGCTATAATTGTTCCTAGCACATGATAATCTGTGATATTTTTTTGTGCTATAATTGTTCCTAGCACATGATACTTAGTGATATTTTGTGTTTTCGTTTTGGAACTTCTTCAATTGAAATGATTAGTTATGTACTAATCCAAATAAGTGGTAACGTGCCTAGCAAATGATAATCAGTCATATCTTGTGTTTCTATTTTGGAACTTCTTCCATTGAAATGATTAGTCGAATGTGCTAATAAAAAAAAGTGATATGGTGCCTAGCAAGTGATAATCAGTGACATTGATTGTGTTCTTTCATTTCAGAATTTCTTCTACTGAAATGAGTAGTTAAAAGTGTGCTAATCAATACAAGTGATAACGTTTTGTTTTGGAATTTCTTCTACTGAAATGATTAGTTGAATGTGCAAAACAATTGGTAATCAGTGATATTCTGTGCTCTAATTTTTGAAATATCTTTAGTTGAGATGATTAGTTCAATGTGATCATTAAAACAAGCAATAATTGTGCCTTTCAAATGATAATCAGTGATTGTGCTTTCAATTTGGAATTTCTTCAATTGAAATGATTAGTTGAATGTGCTAATCAAAATAAGTGATATCGTGCCCCTAGCAAGTGACAATCAGTGACATTTTGTGCCTGTCATTTTGGAATCTATTTGATTTAAATGATTTGTCAAATGTGCTAATCTTTATAAGAGACATTGTTTCTAGCAAGTGATCATCAGTGAAATTTTGTGCTTCTGTTTCGGAAATTTTTCTACTAAAGTTGAATGTGCATAAAAGAAGTTCTAATTGTGCCTAGTAAATGATATTCAGTGATATTTTGTGCTACCATTTTTGGAATATCTTCAATTGAAATGTTTAGCTGGATGTGCTGATTAAATAAATGGTAATTGTCCCAACTATTTAGATTTGTTGTTCTTCTGCTCTGAATGAAATCTCATCTGGAATGTGGCTTTGTTCTTTTGCATGTGGTTTATGTTGTTTGTCTTATTTGATTGATTCTTAGAATGAGTGGAGGGCAATTGGAGTTCAGCAGAGCAGAGGATGGGTTCACTATGCTATTCATCGACCAGAGCCCCATATCATGCTGTTCAGGAGGCCACTGAACTATCAGCAGCAACAAGAGAACCAGACTCAGCAAGTTCTGCTTGCCAAGTGAAGAAACATGTCTCTCGTTTCTTTTTCCTAATGAATCACAGATCATATACAGATAGTCATGTTCATTTCATCTAGAAATGATATGATAGTTTTATGGATGTCTAGTTAAATGTCTGGATTTTTAAGGATGTTAAGTACTGTAATGCTTAGCTCTTGTGGAGTTTTAGGTTTTGAATTCCCGTATTCTAAACAATCAGGTTTTATATCCGTGTGCTTGGAATTGGTTCTCTATGAAAGTCTTACCCGATGGATTCTGACCTGTTTGCACTTCTACTTTGGCATCATACATTTGGATCTATTTGGTTCGTCATGTAATGGATGAGATGCACGTCCTTTTAATTCTTGTGATATTGACGCTCTTCCTTTTTTTGTTGGCATCTTTTTAGTCATGGTTGAATCACTTTTTCTGCATTTCAGATGGCTGGATGTGGACCATATTACTCAGGTATTGAGTTCGTAGCAAATGTTACAATTGAATACATCAACCTAGTTCTCATCTCTACAATTTTGTGAAACGATTACTCATAACATGCCATATCTTTGTTCATTTTACCGGAAGAAATGTGTGATCTTGTTCTTCTATTACTCGTTAACGTCAATTAGAACTATAAACTGTAAACGCCCTTCGCATCTCCTTCCACGTCCTTAAGGAACTTAGATAATGATATGCTGAATGAATTTTACTTGGATTTTTTTTTTAAAAATTATTTGACGACAAAGGAAACCTGCAGCCTCTACCCTATTTGGGTGAGCACAGGGTAAAACCTATGCAATAGCTCGCGAACTACATAAGAGAGGTAACCCGCACTAGGCACGAGCTCGACCCAGAAGGCAAACCCCTTGCTTTCGCTGGCAAGGGGTTTCGAACTTGAGACCTCCAACATGAAAGTCCCAAGCTCAAACCACTGGGCCACTCTGAAGGGTCTACTTGGATTTATCTCTGATAATACTCTGTTTTGATTGATAAAATGAACTCATAATGTGAATTATAGATAGTTCCAAGATTTTTTCAATCTGCTTTGAGATTGATTAACTGAATAAATTGTTAATCAAAACTACCAACAAGTATTATACATCAATTGAAGAACAACATAGCATGTCACAACACCACTTGCAATTTTGCCATTTTTTTTACATCAATAATTCTACATCAGAGCTACACTAGGAAATTCATATTACAGTTATTCTGAATCGATTTTTTTTAAACCCTTCCAACCACAGTACCGGTGTGATCCCATAATCGAGGTCTTGGGAGGGTGAAATGTAAGTTATGTAATCCCTACTTGGATGAGACATGTAGACCGTTTCTTATAGATGATTTACTACATAAATAAGGCCTCAGGAGGATAGAATGTATGCTAACATTATCCCTACCTTGAATAAGGGGGAGAGGCTGATTCTAATAGAAACTTGTTCAACTATGAACTTACAAGCTCTCTTATCAGTGATAAACAAAGAAGAACTATGAACAGAAGGGAGGGAGAAGATATCATTCATTTTGGCTCAAGTTTCAAACTACAAAATTGAAGCATTCATCAAGCTTCTATACTCAGCTTCAACTGAGCTTATGGAAACAATCTGTTGTTTCTTAGACTTCCAAGACACCAAAGACTCACCAAACTTGACTACATAGCCTGTAATAGACCTTGTAGTGTTGGGACAAGCAGCCCAATCAGAGTCACACCAACATGTTAACATAGTGAACCCTACTATGCCTTTTAAGCTATGGTACAAGCGCCCATAACAGAACTACTCTTCCCTAGTAATGCAATCCTCATCGGCCTGCTCTAGATCCCATAAACTTAATGGGAATCAACACAGCTCGTGTCTGACTGGCCAATGTGTAAAGGATCAATCTTTGTGATTGCCATTGTTGCAATCTTCAACTACATAGCTAAAATATATCTAATCTAAGCTATAACACTACTCCTAGATAGCCAGGATCGAATGCTCTGATACCATGTTAAACTCCTAACTTAGAAGCTCTCTAAGCAATTGAACAAAGAAAAACTATGAACATTAGAAAGGGAGGAAGATATCAATCATTTTGGCTAAGATTTCAAACTAAAAATTGAAGCATTCATACTGAATTAAGGTTCACATCTAGAAGGGTCACATCACCTGTGAATTACTCAACTAACTAACTAAATCGAACGAAATTTCTCTCAATTCAACTAGTAATTCAATGGCTACCCTTTGAACCTTCAACAACAACTTTCAAATTTTCATGATACAGCTGAGTTTTATTCTTCATAAGCTCAGATTCTTTCAATTTCAGCTCCATCCATTTCTCATTCATCTCCATCAATTTCTTCTTACCCAATTTCCTTAACCCTTCTTTACAATACTCATTCCTCTGAAACACCATTGTCATTTCATTCACCAAAAACGAAAAATCATCCAAATTCACATCTTCATCTCCATCTTCATCATGATCTTCTGCTTCTTCTACTACTACTAATAGTTCCTTTCCCTTAGCTGCGTTTCGACCCCAAATCTTTCGCCCAATTTCGTAAATCTCGCCGTCATGTGGAGTTTTGATTTGGGATTTGGATCTAGCGAACTTGTGGTACTTCTCTTTCAGTTTCTTCAGCTTATTCGCGATTTGCACATCGGTGAAGTTTCCGGAACGGAGTTCGTTGCTGTTTGGGGATTGTGATAGGGTTTTGAGGAGTGCGATTTCGTCGCTTAGGGTGAAGAGTCTGTGAGTTTCTGCAGATTTTGTGATTGTTTTGGTGATCGGTGGCAGCGTTGAATTTTCCGGTGATTTGGGGGAATCTGTACGGTGGTTCACGCCGGTGGTAGATTTTTCCCGAGAGCGTGAGTGGGTCATGGTTTTTTTGCCGATATGTTTCGGAATAAGAGTTGAAATTTGTGAACGGTGAGATGGTGAAGTTTTAAAGTGAAAAATTACACGTGTTTTAACCTAAGGGAATATATGATTCGATATTGTTTAATTTGATACAAAATTTTAAATGAGAAATATTGAAAACAATCTAAACACGTGTTTGAACTTTGAACTATGGATAGATATAATACTTTACGATTTTATCTCAATTTATGTGATATAATTTAATTTGATATAAGATATAAAATAGAAAAAGTATTGCAAACAGTCTTATTATGAATGTGAAGTTTTTTAGTTTCATATTGTACTATAAGAATTTTCGTTTACTCGACTAATTGAACTTAAATATAATTTGTATTTTATGAGTGACTACACCCCCAAACTTTTTTGTCAAGCTTAGTATGTTTTTAACATATTTTTTTTCAAATTTTTTATCAAGAATTTCATGCTTCTACATGAGTTTAATATAGTATAGTGTTACCTAGTATATCAATAGTGTAGCTAAATTCAATTAGTTAAGTAAAAAATATTTTTGTGACTTTTAATCTAACGTGACATTTATTAGAAATCAGAGGCGGATCTAGAATTTGAAGATAGTGAGTGCCATATCGCTCAAGCAAGATAAATGGGTCGCTTCCTCTAATTTTTGGTTATAATTCGAATTATTTATCTTTTGCGATTTTTATAAAATAGACTAAACATGCATGTCAGTAATATGTTCTTTTAGTTATTTTAAGATTAGAGAAAATTAAGCAATTCAAAAAAAAATTGGATTTAGAGGCCTTATTCTCTAAAACTTTGAGGAAGAATAGATTTTCCATATTAAAAATTCGAATTTGTATAAACCATCTAATAGTGTTAACTTAATATATTCATATTTCATTATCTTTATGTGTTGTTGCATATATATACTAGAGAAAAAAATAAAAATTAAATGACCTCTAACATAATAATATTCATCATTTTTTAAAAAAACTTATTTATTTTTTTAAAAAGAAATAATTTTTAAATATATTCGTATTAATATTTATGTCACTTTCATAATGCAATACTCAGTAATTAATAAAAATATGCACATAATATCCATATCAAAGATTAATAACTAGTGAAAGAAAAAATTAAAAGCTAATTACAGAAGAAATGGAGTCAATTGAATTACTAAAAAATAGTACCAAATAAATAAGAATCAATGAAAAAAAATTAAAGAAAGAGCTGAGATCCAAAAAGTAACTGCACGCGTGGGAATGAGTTTCTTCTACCAACGGCACCCATCAACACTTTGTTCACTGGGTGACAGAACTAATTTATAATCATTTTTAAACGTGTATATATATATATATATATATATATATATATATATATATATATACGAAGTTTTAACCGAATCATTGATGTCGTGACACCCCTACACATACATATAATCCGCCTCTGTTAAAAATATATCTAGCGTAGAGATAAACTCAGATTTTTTTTAAAAGAGGTATATTTATTATTATGCTATAAAAGTAATATTGCAAATGTTTATTATACAGTTCTTTTAAGATAAGCAAAGAGCTTACGTTAACTCAAATATTTAACATAATTTTTTAAGTAAAACTTGAGAAAGATATGAAAATATATGCCCAAGTTATTCTTATATCTTATTTATAAAACATCAAAATCTATTTTCATTAGAAAACGATACACTTCTAAATTTAAAATAATTAATCTTGTATTTTTATTACTGTGTATTCTTAATGATAAAATGTGTATTTAGAGTAATAAAATTGGAAAAATAATTTAAGGGAAAAAATAAAGGGGAAAAGATAATGGTCCATTTAGCAAAACAACACCAAAATTATCAATCGGGTCGGGTACAACCAATAGAGGAGAAGAGACCATCGGAGCTGAAAAAGCTTCAGTTTGCCGGCGATTGTTAATCGGAGAAGCCTATTTTACCCCAGTTCCATTGATTCATCCTGGTAAAGTTTTAAGTTTTCTTTGAATTCACTCTCCTACTAGGAGTACGACTCTTTGAATTTGTCATTCGGAGAATCGTAGCTCAGTTGTTTGAGTATCTGAACTTTTACTTTGTTAGTATACCTGAAACAATTTGATCTTGTTGGAAGGTTTAGCATTTATGGGGAAATATTGAAATTTGATTGATGAAACTTTGTAGGCTCCTTGTAATGTACTGAAAAATGCAGATGTGGATATAAGATTTAAACTTGATTTGAAATTATGGGTGAATTTAACTTTGTGGCGCCTTCCATATAATCGCAGTATTACTCTAGTAGTTTCTTGTACATTGTGTTTGGTTACTATTTGTTATTGCTGGTACTTTGATTATCATATTATCTTGTTGTCATTATTGTTCAGGAGTATACTATTTTGTCAGGGCTTATTCATTTTTGTACTGTTTTTATTCGTTGGTCTATCGCAAAACAGTCTTTCTACCTCCAAGGTAAGAGTTATGTCTGCATATAATCTACCCTCCCCGAACTCCACTTTGTGGGATTACACTGCCTGTTGTTGAAGTGTTTGTCACATGTAGGGTTCGGTTGAATCTGTAACTAGTTGAGCTACATAGGTCTTTGTTGAAATGATGCATTCAAGGTTTGGTGCCAAGATGCATTCTTTTTATTATTATTATTATGAATGAGATACCTAAGAGTGAATATTGACTATAGTGTCCACGACTACATTTTCTGATCCACAATATGCTTTCATTCATTTACCTGTGAGAAATATCTTTCTCGGTATTTTCTCTGCATCATCAGTCAAGCCAAAACTGTAGTCCACTTTTATTTTTACTATACATTTCTATAAACTTGGTAAATCCTGTTTTAAACTTACTAGTCCCTGCCTGCAAACTCATTCTGTATATCAAAGACAACCTCCTTTGTTAACCAACCAAATTGTTGCTACTGTTCTTTAATTTAAAAAAAAATTGTTGCTACTGTATTTTGTAGAAACTACCTTCCTCTGCGTGGCTTGCTCTTTGAGACTTCATTTGCATATCGACATAACCATTTTTTTGGGTAGTGTTCTGTTATAGATCTCTGATCTGCAAATATTTTTAGCTCGAGGTGACCTTATCATAGTTAACATGTTGGTGCTCTCCATTACTATCATCCTGTAATAAGTTCCTCATTAATTCCTGCAAATGTCTAAACAAAAGACTGAAGACCACGTGGTATACTTGATACTGTTGCTCCAATCGTCGTCCTTCCTTTAGAGAACTATTGTTCCAGCCGCCGCTCTTATCTACTTTCTTTCAAATCTTCAAATAACTAGTTCCGGAAGTTAACCATCCTTGAATGTTCCTCCTAACAAGACCAATATTCGTGAAAAGTTCATCTACCTTGTGCGTTCTCCCACCTTGACAATGGTGTGTATATCTGTGCACCTTCCAAACCGGTTCTTGCTTTCTCATGTTAATGCTCAAACCAGATACTGCCTGAAACTGTAAAACCATTTCAAACAATATCTGATTTGTTGAGATTCACTGGAAATTTGTGTCATTAGCAAATAAGAATTGTGTAATGTGTATGTCATCTCATGACCCGCCGCTTGTTCCAATGCTTTTCAAACAATCTCTTCGGATGACTTTCTTTTTTAAAATTCTTATTAGAATTGTGTCTGGGCCAGCTTATATGCATCTTGACTATTACAAGGGTACGGGGTACCCGCTATTTCCCACTAGCATAGGTACCATGTAACTTTGCTAACCTAGGCTTAGTAGATTGAAAAAACACCTAGAGTTTTCTGTCTCTGGGATATGGACACTAGTCTCCAAAGTTTGTTCCGACTTCATTGACCACTAGGCCACATCCTTTGGTGCTTCGGAGGAATTCTCCTAGTAGCTTAGTTAATAAGTGCATCATAAATAGGAGTTGCAGTGGGGATAGTGCATCCAAAATTGGGAGTTTTCAATCATGATGTAAATGATCTCACTAGATTGAAAGAGGTTCCTGTTGTATGGAAAATCCCTTCCATAGTATAAATTTGCATGTTGAACCCATCAGCAATAAGCACATCTTATATGATGTACGAAGCCCACACCTATTGTGCTGTTGTTGTATTCGATGTGTGAAGCAACTGAATTATATTAATCATGCATGATAATGAATAGTTCAACACGTTTTCTTTGACAAAGGAATATTAAATGATTTCTTTTGTGCTATTTAAAGTATAGTTAATTGAATTGGGAACACAATGGTATTTGCTCTGTATTAGTTATCTCTACGTACTTCTGTGAGAATAGATGGGGTATTCAATATGGGTATATACGGTCTTTGTCTCAGATTAAGGTATTGTCTTCTCAAAACATTCAGTATAAGAGATGTAAAGAACCAAAATTTAGGTAAATGATTGAAAAATCCTTGCCCCTGTTATTTTCTTCCTCAATACCAAATATCCATGGGAATATATTCTATAACAGAGCATTTACTGTGATTATTCACATGGATATTTGTGCCCCCATACTGCTAAACACTTATATATCACATGTTTCACCTAAAGGGTAGAGGTAGGGTCTGTGTACTGATAAAGATTCCTAATATCAGAACTCAATCGTTTACTCTCTAACAGTTTATGAATTAAAATCATTGTTGTCATTACTCATTAGTAGTGACCAAAGGAGGAAGCCTATGTCTCCTGCATCACTTAGCAGCATGATACATTGCAAGTGTTCCTGAACGGAACCTTATCATTCGTGCCATCTTGGATGGTCTCTTAACCTGTATAAATATTGTTCGAGTGACCTTTGAACTGTTAGAAAGATGTGTTGAGGTGTGCCCAAACGTAATCCTATTATTCATGCTGTCTTTGACGTCTCTTCTTCCGTGTGAATATTGTTAAAGAAACTTTGAACTGTAATATGTAGACATTAATTCTTTTGGTTTTCTGGAAGATAGTATTTTGCCTCAAAATCATATAGACTGCATGTTTAAATATTCTTATAGAGTTGTAACTTGTGACTGAAGTTTAATGGTTTTCATTCCTGGATTTCTTTTCCGGCTGTCGCTTATTTCTCATCTTTTTCTTTTTTTCAGTTGTTAGATACTTAAACATCCTACTTTATCTCACTTGATGTCTCGGAAACGCAATGTCATTGTTGCCACAGGCTTGCTAGTCTTTGCATCTGCTGGCTTATCCTTCCCATTTTACATGGCGTAAGCAAAACTTCATTGCTTATCAAAAAATAAAGAGGTGATCTTTCATATTATTTTGCTTAATTGAAAGTTATCATTGTTTCAATTCAGGTCAAGATCATCAAGGGCAACTCCAGTCATTGATTCATCAAAGCCATTGCCACCCCAGGCGACGTTTCGTGGCCCTTACATCAACACAGGATCGCGTGATATTGGACCTGATCATCAAACATACCCTAAGAAATAACATCTTTGTTGATTAGATATTAGTTTTTGCTAGTTATTGAAGTCACTCTAGGTTTCCCTTTTTTTCTATTTAATGAAAAGAGATAATAATGAGAGTCTGTTGAAACTGGCTCAGGAGAAATTAGCATGTTTGAGAGTGATCCAGGAGCGCCCTAGCTGGCCTGGACACCATTGTTATCGAAAACTCTGGAGGGAATTTTGCATGTTTGAGAGTGATCGTGGAGCGTCCTATCTAGCTTGGACACTACTGTTAATTGTTCTTCTTTTAGAGATTTTCGGACATGTAACTGTGATGTTGCTTTATTGTTCAGAAACAACGATATGTAATATGTTGCATGTCAGCGAAACTAGAATTTTCACTAAAAAGTTTGAAAATGAGGTAAAAGGAAAGGAAAATTGATTTTTCCCCCCTCTTTTTAATGGTTTGGTTTAAATGGAAGAAGGTATGTTTTTCTTTTTCTCTTTTTTAGATAACAGCAAAATATGACAAGTTGTTTTCCTTCTTTACAACTTACTTTCATACCAAATTGAACAAAAAGAAAAGGAAACCTACTCAAAAACATTGGTGGCAATTGGGAATAAAACTAGATTTATTTTTCTGAATAGAAAAAGCAAAGTAGAAAATTGTTACTACTAGGGTGTGTTTGACATATTTTCAATATTTGGTTGGTTAAATCTTTTAAGAAAATAAGTTATAACATAAAGAAAATGACTTTCTTATTATTGTACTGTATTGTTAAATTTATTATTAGGTAACATTGGAAAAAAAAAAAAATTTTATCATCTATTTGTATAATATTCACATGTAATATGATCAAATCTGAATTTGTGTCACGGTGAGAATAAATAGCTTTCTAATAAAAAGACGATTCCATATTTGAGGGTATCAAACCTAAGAACTCTAACTAGATAAAATAGTATTTACCATTCCGCTCACGGTAATACTGTCTCTTCTTCTTCCTATAGCACCACCACCACAGCTTTCATTTTCTGGGCCCTCCCTCACAAACATACTTCCACAAAACTCATCAAATTCAATTCAACACATTGTTCATAACTTGCACGCAAATCCTTCTTCTTCTTCTTCTTCACTTGAACATATGTGTATTAGTAACACAAAACAAATAATAAATTAATTGATTAACTCAATAATGGTTTCTTCTCTGTTACTACCAACTCCTCAAATTCTTTCAATTTCATCTTCTTTACATTCTTCACTCCCTTTCAAACCTCACAATTTTCTTGGAATTAGAAGGAATAAAAGTAGGATAATTTCATCTCCTTTTAGAGTAGCTGCACCTCCAACAACAACAACACCTTCTTCAGTAGAAGAAGAAGAAGAGAAGCTAGATTCAAAATCTAGTGATATTGAAGATACAGAAAATGATGAACAAGATTCGTCGTCGAAATTCTCTTGGAGAGATCATTGGTACCCAGTTTCATTAGTTGAAGATCTTGACCCGAGTTTACCCACACCATTTCAGCTACTTAATCGTGATATAGTTATATGGTTTGATAAATCTGGATCTCAGTGGGTTGCTTTAGATGACAAATGCCCTCATCGTCTTGCTCCTTTATCTGTACAAATCCAATCGACCCACTTCTCAATTAATGAGTTAATTAGTAAAATTGAGATACTTTATATGAGTTTTCGACCGTTTACTCCTCTAAAGTTTTTGATATATGGGTGTTTTGTAGGAAGGGAGATTAGATGAAAATGGTGATTTGCAGTGTTCCTATCATGGATGGTCATTTAATGGATGTGGTTCTTGTACAAGGATACCTCAAGCTGCATCTCAAGGACCTGAAGCTAAAGCTTTTCAGTCTCCAAGAGCATGTGCTACTAGATTTCCTACTATGGTTTCTCAAGGATTACTCTTTGTTTGGCTTGATGAACATGGCTGGGAGAGAGCTCAGGCAACAAAGCCCCCTATGTAAGTTTCTGATTAATTAATTAAACTAGTCCTCTAATTGTTTAGTAATCATATGAAGTTAGGTGTTATATTATATACTAATCAGGTATCTTTACTCTAGTGACTTAGCTTATATTATACTACTAATCAGGTATCTTTACTATAGTGACTTTTCTTCTTATTTTATTAAGCTATTGCTGGATAATGAGACTGATTTGGTGGGCTGAGAGGGTAGCTCACTTGGTTGATGCCCTGTATATGTGGTTGAAGAATTGAATCACATTCCCCTATCCTTCCCCCAAAAAAAGAAAAGAGGTCGCGTTGATGAAGATAATGAGGCTGAATATTATAGTTGGTAGCCTTGAGTATACTTTTAGTGGATTTGAACTGTTTAATGGGATATTTGTAGGTTGCCTGAAGATTTTGATAAGCCTGAGTTTGCAACAGTGACAATTCAGCGTGATCTGTTTTATGGCTATGACACTCTCATGGAGAACGTCTCTGATCCTTCTCACATTGATTTTGCACACCACAAGGTACCTTTTTTTGCAACATTTTTGTTCCCTTTTGGCTAGTTTAAAAAACACCATTTTCGGACCCAAGGTTTTATCTACTTCTTACATAATTGAATAACAAGTTGACTAAGCTAAGTGTTGGTACTCAAACTCAGTGTGACTACTTTACAAGTGTAGATCAAATTTTGCTCTACTACTTACACTTGTATGAACAACTAAAGAACTTGTATTTTACAAATATGCGCACACCCATAGAGTGTGCCATAATTTCTAGTTTAAGATCTATCCTTACATGCTAAAAATGAATAGTTTTCAGGGTTAGTTCTGAGTTCTCATGAGCTAGGGGTTGTTTGGTTTTTTGATTTCCATGTAAATTTGAGCTCAAACTGTTTTACATGTGAAGAATGTTTTATCAATTTATGGATAGTTTTTCGATCTTACCATCTTAAAAGATGAAGTTGATAGGATTAGGCTATCCGGAGTCTGGATGCTGAACAGCATGCTTTGACTCGGATGTTGTTTCATATTCAGCTGACAGCATTAGGCCCTCCAGAGTCTGGATACTGAACAGCGTTAAGGATACCTTTACAGACAATGCTGTGTGTATCTGTAAATATAAATTTCAGAAAGCTCTGAAGTAGAGCTTTCATCTTTTCTGTGGCTAAACGACGTTAATATTAGCAAAGGGCTTCGGGTATAAGACAACAGAATACAGTGTATAAATACATGTGCAATTTTTACTAGAGTAATACTGCTGCAGCTTGCTTAGTGTCCAACAACACGAGTCTTTTAACTTACTTGTTGATATTTTACAGGTTACTGGAAGGCGAGACAGAGCAAAGCCCTTGCCATTCAAGATGGAGGCATCTGGACCTTGGGGTTTTGCTGGTGCAAACAATGATAAACCAAAAATTACTGCAAAATTTGTCGCACCTTGTTACTCAATGAATAAGTAAGTTCATCATCCTAAAGTAGATCATATTTCTTGACTATCAAGGCAAACAATCATGTATCAATTAATCATCTTTAGGTAGATATGCTTGTATCACATTTCTCTTTCTCCTACTTCACAGAGTCTGTTATCTGCCAACGAAATGATACATTAGTAGCATTATGTATCTATACACTATGGTTGTGGGCATTATATCCTGTTCAAGACTCGGGTTCTTTAAGGTTAATAAATGATATCAATTGTTTCATCTAGTGTAAAGGATTTTTATATAGATATCATGGGTTGATAGCTTTCCAGACCTTGTGCATGGTTTGTACATTTCTTTATATCTTTGTATAAATTACCTTTTATATGTAAATGTTAGCTTCATCCATGCTGCAACTATTTGCGTAGTATGACTAAGATCTCGTTGGAAATTTTTCCAGAATAGAGATCGACACAAAGCTTCCAATTGTGGGTGATCAGAAGTGGGTGATATGGATTTGTTCCTTTAATGTACCTATGGCACCAGGAAAGACCCGGTCAATTGTTTGTAGTGCTCGAAACTTCTTCCAGTTTACGGTGCCTGGGCCTGCTTGGTGGCAGGTAATAATATTTGGTTGGGTACTGGAAGGACGATGAATTCTCTAAGTTCAGTGATAATATATTATCACAACGACTAAGAATTTTCATGATGTGTTGGCAATAGGTTTTTCCAAGATGGCAAGAACACTGGACTTCAAATAAGGTGTATGACGGAGATATGATTGTTCTTCAAGGTCAAGAAAAAGTCTTTCTTTCAAAGTCGAAGGAAAATGGTACTGATGTCAACAAAGAGTATACAAAACTCACATTTACACCTACTCAAGCTGATCGTTTCGTCTTGGCATTCCGAAATTGGCTTAGACGACATGGCAATAGTCAGCCTGAATGGTTTGGTAGCACAGACAATCAACCACTGCCATCAACCGTCTTATCCAAACGCCAGGTACTGATTCTCAGAAGTCCAATCTGCTACACTAAAACCAAATTTTCGTTGCCACCAAAAGCATACAACTACTACTATGCCTCAATCCCAAACAAGCATACAAACACTCAAATATTTTCTTCAATTGTTCCTAATTCTGAATCTTCACAACTTTACAGATGATGGACAGATTCGAACAACACACACTCAAATGTTCATCTTGCAAAAATGCTTACTACACATTCGAGAAGTTGCAAAAGTTACTGATTGGCTCAGTAGTGGTATGCTGTGCATCTGCAGGCATTCCTGCAGATGTCAACCTACGTATAATCTTGGGTTCAATAGCAATTATAAGTGCTGGGTTAGCATACATTCTACACGAATTGCAGAAAAATTTCATCTTTGTTGATTATGTACATGCTGAAATTGACTAAATATATCATCTACGAACTTCCTCTATAAATAACAGATATTTGATTTGTAAGTATTGTTACTCAGAAAACAACACAAAACTCAAATTCAGTAACAGCATTGGAGGAAAAACACATTCATTCATATTCATTACTGTTAAATTCAAGTACAACCAAAAACTACAATCAACCAAAAGCAACTACCTTTACATTCTCCAAAATACCAATAACCGAAAAGCACCCATTACATCTAAGAACTAGTAAACTTAGTAACAGCCTTAGTTCCTTCAGAAACAGCATGTTTAGCCAACTCACCAGGCAAAACAAGCCTAACAGCAGTTTGAATTTCCCTTGAAGTAATTGTAGGCTTCTTGTTAATCCTAGCCAATCTTGATGACTCCTGAGCAAGTTTCTCAAATATATCATTGATGAAACTGTTCATAATCCCCATAGATTTGCTTGAGATACCGATATCTGGGTGAACTTGTTTCAGAACCTTGAAGATGTAGATCTTGTAGGTTTCAATACTCTTCTTAGATTTCTTCTTCTTCTTATCAGCACCAGAAGAACCTGAATCTTTTGGTAACTTCTTCCCTGCTTTTGGGGTTTTTTCAGCCTTTTTCTCCTCAGTTGGCTTCTTCTCTGCTGGCTTTTTCTCTGCTTTTGGTGCCATTGGAACTGAAATTGAGAATCTGAAAATGGGTTTTGAGCAAAAAAGAGATTTGAAGTGAGGAAATTGAGTTTGTTGATGGAGGGAAGAAGAAGAAAAGGCGGAGATTTTATAGAGTTTGTATTTTTAGGGTTTGAGTTTTCATTGGTTGCTTTGGATTGACGCGGATCGTGAATTTGGACCGTTGATTTAAATGTAGAAAGAACGGCTGGGATTTTGTTGAATTTTAGTTTTGAAGGATCCACGTGGAGGATTTTCATTGGTTGAATATAGTTTGCGCGGATCGTGGATATTTGCCGTTCGATGAAAGGAGTAGATTTAGGATTTGATGCAAAATGAATACTTTACTATTTGATCGTGTTCTTATAGAATCTACCACTAAAATATTATTAGATGATTAACTTTTTAACGATTAAAATATTAATTTATTGTGAATTATAGGGAGAAGTTTTTTTGATCGTTTGTTATATCACCAAAAG
The DNA here is from genome assembly GCA_022817965.1 of Solanum lycopersicoides. Classification (NCBI taxonomy): domain Eukaryota; kingdom Viridiplantae; phylum Streptophyta; class Magnoliopsida; order Solanales; family Solanaceae; genus Solanum; species Solanum lycopersicoides. The sequence continues at coordinate 69,034,476 of CM040628.1, read as the reverse complement.
CACGTTTCAATGATGAATTCTACTTAAATATGTAGTAAAATTCATCTCTATATCTATTTAACTATGGATTAAGAATGTGTTTGATCAAAAAAATTATGTTATCTATGGCTAGTTAAGCAATGAATTAATGATAAAATTCTTTTATTTCCAATAATTTTGTAGAATCTATTGACGAACATGAGACTCTCCATGACATTTATGTCTCTAAAACTACATTTTGATTACTTAATTAGTTCAAGTTTGACGATAGATTTTGTGAATAGATTTGATTTTTTTAAATGGGGAGGGGGTGGGGCGTTACAATTTACAATGTGTCATTTCTATAGCCTTATTATGTTTTTAGTTATAAAGTGTTCATATGTGGTAATATTTGATCTGAATTCAAGTCTCACTGTTATCTTTTATCACATCGAAAATACATATATAATGTTATAAAGCTATATGTTACTGTTATTAATCATATTTCACAAGGGTAGAATATCTCTTTCAAGCTACGACATTTTTTAAATTCATCAAAGCACTTCAATACAAACAAATTAAAATTAACAAAACAACTAATTAAGTGAATAAATATTGGCACCAAAGCATACAGAGATTTTAGATTCAAGTTTTATCGCCACCGTTCATCAGACTACGCAACTAGGTAGAGTTCCAATATAAGGTTAATTACAAAGTTATTATACTATTTCTCATATTTCACAAGGGCATGATATATTTTTCAAGCTAGGATAATTAATTTTCACATTGATTCATCAAATTACAAGCACATCAACATTTTGCAACAAAAAATAGGTGCATTAGAATTACAAATCAATTAAGTAAATTATAAAATCTACTAGCTTGTCAGCTCATATGAGCTGAGGATCTTTCGTAAACAATCTCTTTACCCCAGGGGTAGAGATAGTTATGACATGTGTATACTCTATCCTCGTCAAGCATAAGTACTTTTGGAACTACTCTGGATATATGTTATCGACTTATCGTCGTTGTTGTTGTTGCACTAGCTACCTTGCACTTTGTTTTATAAGTGGAGTGTGTCCAACAAATAAAGAAACATGCCCCATAAGCTTATCTTTTCTTGAAAAAGTAGTACCACATGAACATTGCCATTTCAAATCACCACAATGTTTCTCATGAGTTCTAAGATCAGACAACACAGAAAAACTCTTCTTGTTGCATCTCTTACACACATACATTTTAGGACAATGACTTCTCTTGTAATGATTCTTCACACACACCATTGATTTCAATGGTTGAAACTTCGCGTGCTTCTTGTTCCACCTACAACCTTCTTGAGGACACGAATATTTAATCGTGTTACTACTTGATTTCAACAATCCATCACTCGTTAAATCGTTGATTCTCTTCATAGGATTACTCAATGCAGCACTAGACTTGTATTCATCTCCATGAGCCCTCATATGCATTCTCAAATTTGCATCTCTTTTAAACCCTTTACCACAAATTTGACAATAGTGTGTATACTTTGCCAATAAATCAGATGCATCTAACTCAATAATATCATAATTATTTTCTTCATTCACAACTTTACCTTTTGAAGTACTCAATAATGATTCCTTTTTTCCAAATTCTTTACTATAATAATTATCATGACTAATAGTACTACTAGCTATAATAGTACTACTACTAGTAACATGATTTTTATTATCTTCATGAGTGTTACAATTAGAATTGTAATTATCCACATACCAATCATAATCTTGTAGCAAATGATCAACTTGACCTTGACCATGACCATGACCATGACCAACATCATTTTGAGATGGTTCGCGATATCTACTTGAATTTTGACTGAGTGAGGTAGAGTCGAGGACAATCTTTTGGCAAGAAAACATGAGGGAAGAAGAAGTTGTGATGATTTCTTGAATCAAAGTTCCCATATTCGCGATGATCATAGATATTGACTCAGGAGGAGGGTGGATAATGGTTTGATTATCCGGAGTAATGAACATGGTGGCAAGTGATTGAACTTGATGAACTTTCTCTTTGAGAAGAGATAAGTTGAATAAAAATGAATTTTGTTGATGAGAATTATGGACTATAGAAGAAGAAGAAGAAAATATATCTTCTTGAATATTATTATTATGATGATGATGATTTGATGAATATAATGGTATGTTTTGTGGATTATTAGCACTACTATTTGTACCTTGAATCATTTTCAAAAAACCCTAAATTTTCTCTTAGAAAAAGAAAAACACACACCTTTTTTTTTTCTTCAAAATTTTTGATCATATAACAAGGAGAAGAAAATAATGTAATTTTTTATTCTTTTTGTGACGTTTTGGTAATTAAAAAAATAATAAGTCAGAAAGAAATAGTGATACAAATGTAAGTCAACTTTGAGATTCAAATCATATTAAGTACCACTTAAGACCTCCCTCAAATACTACCATAGTCTTACATTAAAACAAAATTCTTGTGAAAGGTGAAAGAGAAATTTTATAATCATATGTAGGACATTAACTTCAGTTTTTTTAATTTGATATTCGATATTTGTATTGGAGTCTGACTAAATTTGAATTTACGTTTTACAGTGTTAATTAATTATATATGGGGGTGACGCTTCTAGTGAGATTTTCCTATCCCAAACTCGAACGCAAGGATTAAGAATGAAGGGATCTCAATCATTCACCACCATAACCATGTTGATAGAGACACAAACTTGTACATATTTAATTGTTAATTTTTATAACATGTTTGGACATCAATTATATGTTTGGTTTTATTAAAAAAGAGATATATATATATTTTTTTGTTCAAACTATTAGTGTCAACCTTAGCTTCACGCATGAATTTGCAATTTTAATTAAATTATTTATTTAAAGAGATATTATACTGACCATTTCCACATTTGTATTAATTTATTGGGATTTAGGGCTGTCATATTTTTGGTTAAATTAAGTCAATCTTTTGGGAATGGAGAGTCTAACCACAAAATGTCACTTTATTTAGGTAGGGATTATTGACATTTTCTTCTTTTTTTATTTTTATTTTATGTGTTGTAATATTTTATGTCATAGCCAATATATCGATCAATACTTACTCGTATCGTATTGACTAATTACATTAAATTCATATAATTTATCATTTGGTTATTAGTGATTTAATAAAGTGCATGTACATATGAATAAATATTTTGGAAAATTACTTGAATACACATCTTGTTATATATTATAATCTCTAAAATTTTCTATCATTTAAAAAAACAAACAAAAATTCACTCTCAATACATTGATCTTCTCTCGTTGATACATCCTAATTATCCTCCCCTCGGATACATCTCTCTACTCTCTGATACTTTCCTCACCTATGTATAAATTTGGATGTCTGCTAATGTATCCGGAAGTTCAGTGATATATCGGGATGTTCTATCCCCTCTCTGATAAATCTCTCCCGCCGAATACATTATCTGGAAGTCTCCCTCTCTAATACATCCCTCCTCTCTCTGATAAATCCCTCTCCCACTAAATACATTCATCACCTATGTATCTGGAAGTCTCCCTCTCTAATACATCCCTCCTCTCTCGAATACATCTCTACCTATGTATCCGGATGAGTGCATTGATGTATATGGAAGTTCAGTGATGTATTCAAATTCATAAATTTTAAGGAATTTTATAATTTGAAAAAGAGTAGAGAAATAATGTAATAACTCCTTAACACAATGATATTTATGTAAATTATACTATATATTTTACTTCAATATTCTATCTATGGTAATAATTATAAGCATTATCATCATGTGAACAATCGGTTAAGAGTTCAAATCTTGAAAATAGTTTTTTTTTATGCATAAATTTTATATTAGGATTTAGGGATGTGTTTGATATGAAGGAGAAGAACATTCACAACATAATATCTAATTTTTTTACGTTCAATTGTTCAAAATATTTCATAAATAACATTTCAAGCTCATGAATATGTCTTCTCCTCACCCGCACCCCTTACCTACCCTAACCCTATCAACCCCGACCCCCCATCCCCCCATCATAATATTTTTCTACACATTACATACAAAATGCTTTTATAATTAAAAAAAAAGGTCACTTACTTTTAAAAAAATATTAAAAAAATATTTTTTCATAAAAAAAATATTTATTCATTCTGAACACATCTAACTTTGATCCTTACATCTAAATTTGATCCTATTTATGTTAAAAGTTAAAAAGTATATAATTAGGGAGAATTGCATGTTTAATGCATTCACTTATAAACTTCATGAAACATGCATAATTATTCAGCTTGGATATAATTATGACCATGCATAATCCATAATTAGTTTTGTAGTTTTGACATAATACCACTTAAAGCAAGAGGCTGAACTAGGTGAGATTTATAAACTCTTTTAAATATTATATTAACTTTTAGACTCCTAAACAACATTGATTGACTATCAAGTGGATCCTTCTGCTTAGAATTTTATGATCAGATAAAATGAAACATATGCAATATATATAAGACTAAAACTTGTAACAATTCAACAAGAGCTAACAACACTAAGTTTTGGTCATTCAAAGAACTTGTAATTAATAAACAATTGAACATTACAGAACATTACATGCTGAATTTCTTTGTTCAGTATCTTTGACTAATGAGTATTTTTAAATAAAAAAATCTTAATGATATCAATATATATATATATATATATATATATATATATATATATATATATATATATGGGAAAATGTACAAGTATCTTTCAACCTATGCCCAAAATTTTAGAGACACACTTATACTATAATAAGGTCGTATTACCCCCCCCCCCTATCCCACGAACTTATTTTATAAATATTTTTCTATCCCTTTCGATCTACGTGGCACTATCTTGTGAGCCTAGCGCGTGTTGATATTTTTTTAAGCTAGTGCCACGTAGGCTTAAAAGGGGTAGAAAATTATTTATAAAATAAGTTCAGGGGGGCAATAGGATCTTAAAAATCTAGTCCTTGTTTCGAGTATATCCAGAGAAAGAGATTCTTTGTCTAGAATTTATAGTATAAGTGTGTCTTTGAGATTTCGGACATAATTTTTTTTTTGGGGGAGGGGTGGTGGTGGTAATTATGCATTTTCCATATATATATATATAGTATATATATAGTATCAATTAAGCGAACTTAGCTATCGCAATGATATCAGTATATGACACGGATTTAGTATCAGTTAAATGAAATTAATGGAGAGTGATGGAAGTATATAGTGTAATTATTTAGTGAGGTAAAAAATATAAAAAAGGTATATATATTTGTAATTATTATACTTTTATAGAATAATTGTTTAGTCTCCCCATATTTTTATGTATGTACCTTAATACAAAGATAAATACATTATTTATATGTGTAAATACAAAACAATAATGTATGAGAGACAGAGAGAGTATACGCTTTACAAGTATAACCTTGAGAAGAAAAAAAAGGCTAGGTGAATGTAAAATACTTTCCCTCCGAATTTAGATGACAAACTTATTTTTTATTCTAAAGGAAAGATACATTTCTTTATTTGACAAATAGTTAATGACACTATCAATATTTTATTTATATTGGATGACTGGATTCCACTTATTCGACAAAACGTCTACAAAGTTGTATTCTTTTTAAGGATAGTTTTGAAATAGTACAAAGTCTTTCCATTTTTTTAAACTTCGTGTTTAATGTCCACTACCTAGTCAAGCAACACCACATGAATTGAGACAGATGGAATATTATGTTGGGCTGTATATTTTTGGATAAATTTTAGGAATCACATAGTTTTAATATGAAATTATAATTCTATCCCTCTTTAGTTTGTAATTTCATTAATCCCTTAAAAAGTAACACAAATCGGATACATTAATATGTAACTCGGATGCATTAAAGAGTATCTCGGATACATTATAACATAAATCGGATATATAATGTGTAGCTCGTATACATTATAAAATAAACCATATACATAATATGCAGCTCGAATACATTAAATACTGGCTCGGATATATTAAAGAAATAATGAATTTTAGAGGTCTTTAGAAATAGAAGGGGATATTGAAAATAAGGAAAATATAAGACGTGTATTTCAGTAATTTAAAAGTCTCAAGACATTTACGGGCCTATGAAAATAGCCCAAACTATTATTATTGGACCATGAAATGGGCTTTACATGAATTGGCCCAATAAGTTTTTTTGGCCCATTAAGAAATCCATTATCTTCTTCAGTTCGCCATTACAGATAAGATAACGCTATAAACTGTAAAAAATACAGAAAAACTGAGCAAAAAGTGAAGAAAAGAAGAAGGAAGAATTAGCTATGGCGTCATGGGGTTCATCTTCTTGTCTCCAAAATTACAGCTTAACCAAAAACCCATTTTCCGAAACAGTGAAATTTTCAGAAAGAAGTTCAATTTTAACAATTGTTGCTCAGAAAAAAACCAAGAAAGTACGAAAGGTGAGCTAATTATTGAAAATGTGATAATGGGTTGGATTTATAATTGTCAAAATCTCATTTTTTGTCCATTTTTGGGTTATAGCTGAATTGGGTATTTTTTGTTTTGATGGAACAGATAATACTGAAAGAGGATATTTCACAGTTGGGTAAAAAGGGAGACCTTTTGGATGTTAAAGCTGGATTCTTTAGGAATTATTTGCTGCCATTGGGCAAAGCTCAAATTGTGACAGCTGCACTTATCAAGTAACTTGTTTAACTCTACTTTGAACTAGATTTTTGCCATTTGATTTCATTGCCTTTTGGACTCTTCTTTCATTAGCTGTATTTTTGTGGAGTTCGCGGTAGTTTGGTTGCTTGGTAGAATTATGCAGATATTAGTTATTTCATCTTGTAACCTGCATAAGATAATACATTATATATTAGTTAGGTAGGTTTTTGAATTACAAATTAAACTTCGTATTGATTTTATACATGAATAACATTCTCTAACTAGCTGCCAAACGTTGTATTACTTATACATTAAGTTAATATATGAATAAGTTGCTTTTTTACTAGCTACTAAACGACCCCTTAATGTTTGTTAATATTGGTTCTGCTTGTGTTGGATGGATTTTTAAGTGTCCCTTTTGGACCTTGTTAGTTGATGATTTTAGTGTTGAATATTCACATTTCCAATCACCCTGTATAGTTCAACGGCATAATCCATTGTGCGTCGTGGACACCTGATGTTGATGTGGCAAAAACATTTGGTTGGTGTCTAGATGATCCTTTTGTAAGTTGGAGTGTTCAACGGACACCTGATGTTGATGTGGCAAAATCATTTGGTTGGTGTCTAGATGATCCTTTTGTAAGTTGGAGTGTTCAACTAACACAGTGGAGATAGTGGAGATGAGTTGAGGTGTAGATGTGCATACTCAAAGTTGGAGTGTTTTCTTGCTAGTTGATGCCGAGTTTGAGATGACTAGTTTAAATTATCGACTTAACCTTATTGTTGAACTCAAGACTTTGGTTCTTCTGTCTGTTATCTTATTTTCGTGCCTCATAATTAATGTCAGTATTTTTTGGTTCAACTATTTAAAATGCCACACACAATACTTTGCTTGGCTGTTGATGAGTGGAAGTATGTTATTACTATTGCTTGTTTTGTTTCATCTTTTATCTAAACCAATGGACCTATGTCGAATAGAGATAAAATAGGTATACTTAGTCTATGGGATCCTTTAAACTACTTGTAACTAGTTGAAAAGTGAACGTACCCATGGATTATACATATCTTCGTGCAAAGGTCGTACCAGAAAATGATGCTTAATCATTTTCGATATTCCTTGAGCAGAAATCTGGTGATTTTGGTGTTATAACTCTTGGTCTGTACACAAACTCTGCATAACTTTTGTTCTCAGAAATCATGCTTCTTATGATTAATGATCATTGGTTTTAAGTAAGTTCGCTTCTTTTAACCAAATACAATTTATTGATAACGGATTTGTCTTCAATACATTGTCCCACATTGCATAAGATGGATAATCGGTTGGATATAAAACTTTGGATTTCCTACTACTTAGTGACTTTGTCTTTAGCTTTTGGGTGAGCAATAGGCCTAACCAGCTGTTTACATTAATGGTGTGATAGTCCTGTAAAAGTCTTATATATAAGGGATTTGCTATTTCATACTAAAGAACAAAACAAATAGGTGAAGGCTTTGTTAGAGATGGTTGTTAGAAGCATTTTTGGTTTGATATTTCGATAGCTATTAGCGTGCTTCGCCATTAGTGAGAGATTACCTAACTTCATGGATGCATTTTTATTTTATAACATTACGTACTTTTCTTCTCAGGGAAATGAAGATGGAAGATGAGAAAATTGAGGCTGAAAAACAACGGGTAATTAGATAATTCTGATTAATCTAATCTATTGAAAGTTGAAAAATATATACATTTTTTATAATTTTCAAGTCACTATAAGTCTAAAAGAGTTGACCTACACCACTATAAAGTGTTTCGTAATGAATGTGGTTTTAGTTAAACGTTTAATTGATTTTAGGTGAAAGATGAGGCACAACAGCTTGCTCGAATTTTTGAAACTATTGGAGCCTTCAAGGTGAAACGTAAGGGTGGGAAAGGAAAGCAAATATTTGGAAGGTCAGTGAAATACTAAATTGTGATGAGCAACTTGGTGAATATTTTATCTACCTTTTGACGTTATCTCTCTTGCAGTGTCACTGCTCAGGATCTCGTTGATATTATAAAAGCACAGATACAGAGGTACTATTTTCCAATCTTTTCTGCCATAGCATGTAAATAGTAGTATGCGAACTAATCACTACTTTAAGTTCATTGAAGACTGTCAAAGTATAAGGTTGATACAGTAATATGAATTTGCATGAACTTGAAAACCGATGTTCTCTGATTCATCTGGTTTATTAAGTCATCTGAATATTTTTCGTGCAGTGCTTATTTTCTTTTGTGATTCCTTCTGTGAGATGTTACTTACTCGTTAACATTAACTATCGAGAATAATGGAGTATACTTATTCCGTTTTTTGTCTATTGCTCGAGCAAAAACTGTTGTTTTTGAAGCAATGTGATGTCTGTTTCTATGATCACATAGTAGCTTTCTACTACCCCTCAGTCCCCGAAAAAAGAAAGAGTATTGAAGATCTGCTATCTACTTTTAATAGGAAGAAAAGTGAGGGGGGATAAAAAAATTGTCGTATAAAGTCTTGAAGGAAATCAGATGTACTAATTGATTTCCTACTTTATTGTATATTCACACGCAATCTACTTGTAGGGATGTGGACAAGAAAATTGTCAATCTGCCTGAGATTCGAGAAACCGGAGAATATATTGCTGAATTGAAGCTGCATCCAGAAGTTACAGCTCGAGTAAGGTTGACAGTGTATGCCAATTGAGCATAGGGGCTTTTTGGTGCAGTTGATGCCAAGTCAGGATTTTGCTGTATCGGCTCGCTGGGCCAAGGTACAATCTTTTGTTGATTCCAGTGACTATTATTCAAGCAAAGTGAATGGCTTTGGCGCTACATTAAATCTACATTAATCAAACCTTACATTTACAGAACACGTAATAGCCCAAAGTTTTAGGCTTTAGTTCACAAAGTTAAGTTACCAAAGTAATGACAAGCATGATATATGTAAAAAATCGACGCATACCTAGTGTTATCCCACAAGTTGGGTTTGGGGAGGGTAGAGTGTATGCAAACCTTACCCTACCTTTGGAGGTAGATAGGTCATTTCTGATAGACCCTCAGCTCAAGAAAAAATATATCGAAAAAAGAAATAACGGAAGTGAAGAAATCATGGCAAAATACTATAGAAAGCATGGCAAAGCAATCTGAAAAAGAAAGGATCACTAACTACAACAAAGTAAGATGACAAAATAAGTCAAACCCTTTGGAGTTTCACGAGTCGAAATTTAGATACAACTCTTTTCAAAACAAACCTCAACTTCATGAGTCCGAATTTGAATAATGTTATATACTTGTATTTTACTCTTTCCTCACACTGTTCCAACCCTGATAGCATCAAGTTAAAATGTTGTTTTTGATTTAATATGTACTAGCACTTTTCTTTGGGATAATACTCGTTGTAGTTCATATGCATGATTATATTATTTTCCTGTACGTTCCTGCATACGATTAGGTTCTTCTTTGTAATATCAAGAAATGCCTGAATAATGTCCCTGAGCAAAATGATAAAATTGCAACTTTTAAGTTCTTAAGATAAGACATAGTCGATAAACATGAGAACGTTTTTCTTTGATGAATGAGAAATCAGTCTGGAGCCAACCTTTTGGGCTAACCACAGCCTCCCAAACTCGAGGATGATGGCCCCGCCCCTCTACTCTTATATACTAGACTTAGTTTCTTGGCGCAGGCTCGAACTTGTGACAAAATTTGAGAATGAATTCTTATCCATAATTGTTGTTTTGTTTTATTTTTATTCCATTTTTCTTGTCAGGTAGGGAGGATGCTAATAAACAATGTAATACATCAGATTCAGACTCCACATATGGACCCCAAGTTTGTAAATGAATTTTCTTCTTTTTGAGATCATTTGTCCTGACCTGTAACATCATTCTCATCCTAACTAAGTCTTGTCATTACAAATCTTGTAGCTATCTTTATTTCCATTATATTGAAATGGTTATATTCAGTAAGATCATTCACCTAAGCAGATGTGGATCTAGGCCGGGTTCTGTGGGTTCAACTGAATTCATAACTTCGGGGTCGAAGTATATGACTGTGGATGCAAAAAGGAAGATCACACTCATTCTGAACTCACTTGACTCTGGTTCTAAATTCACCTATGTCTTTAAGATAACTGTTTTCTTTATCTCTCGAGTCTCTCGTAAGCGATTTTTAAAGCTGCTTATTGTTATGGGAATGAGGTTCTCCATTCCTATTTGTCACATACATGGTGTTGTAACTGGGGACTTTAGAACCACGAGGTTTCAGGTTTAGATCCTAACGTAGACGAAAACACCAGGTGATTTCTTTCTATCCGTCCAAGTCTTTGGCACTATCTATTGTCAAGTTGGAAGAGCTGAAAAGTTCTGATAGGATAACAAGAATAATTATTTTCTTAGTGTCCCTTTTGGCCAATGTTAATCCTCTAATTCTTTGTGTTTGGTCATCATCTGGGGGGCCCTAATACAGAGAGAGAAGCAACTAAACTGAATATTCAAAGATTTGTGAAATTATGCAATATATTATATATACTTAAATTTAATGTCAAAAATGAGACAAGTGTTTATATCTGAACCAACTAGATTAGCAAGACCATCTAATTCTTATCTTAAATGATGATTGCTATCATCAATAATTGCGTTGGAGTAGTAAGTATTACTTCATCTTCTTAATCAGACGTTTTGGATTTGAAGATTGCCAATAAAGTCGTCATTGGTAGAAAGCGGTTTGGCCCTAAAGTGATGGTAGGCCTCATTATTTGTGAATAATACTCATAAATTTATGATGAATGGTGTAGTAGTCTATTTAGTTTCATATCAACTTCAAATTTGAATTTTTTTTCGTGTGTTTATTTTTTCATATTTTAAACTATTTTAGTGAAATTTTTGATCTAGTCACTAATTAAATGTGCTTAGTTGATTACATCAGGCCTTTTAGACACGACAAATAACACATCAAATGACCATTCTATTTATATTTCCCCTATCACTTGATATTCAAAATATATTAAATCGATTAATTCAGATTCACGTTATATTAAATCATTTACAAATGAATTTCTTAGGAAATGAAACTAATTTTTTTTATTTTTTTTTGCAAAGTTGTCCACATGATGTCCCCAATGAACTCAATTTGTTCACACATGCCATGTCAACTATGTAGATTCATTGTCTCTTCTTCTATTATTTTAAGTTCCTACTCGGAATATTCGCATTGAAATCTGATTATTTCAGATTCGCGTCGTATAAAATTCATTTTAGAAGACAATGTTCTCTATTAAAGTGTTTTTTATATTTAGAACTCGAACAAAACAACATCATCTACCATATCTTATGATTTATTATTATTAGTTTGTGACACATCTTAAACTCAATTACGAACAGATATACAAAATTTAAAGTAGTTGATTAGGAGATAAATTCATGTATAATATTAATATAATATTTGTCCACATATACATATATAGGAATTCTAAATATGTATTATCTTATACTAAATAGAATGTAGAATCATTAATATACGAATAATTAAATTCTGCATAGTTAATATCTACGTACATAAAATAATATATAAATACCAAACAACACCTTAAGGTTCAGGTAACTGCAACTTTCATGACTTTTTCATCAATTAAGTTATACAACTTAAGTAATTTAATTTAGAGTAAACGTGTTAGACTTAATTAGTCCTCAATTATAGATACTTAATTACGTGTTTGAAATGTAGTTAGTTAAGTACTTAATTAGTTGTAAAAGAGATAAGCTATACTACTAAGCTTCATTGACTTTAGAATAATAATGTTTATATTTCTTTGTTACCTTTATTTTTATACTATAGTTTTTCTCCTGCTTAGATAATTGATCCAATTATACATTAATCCATCAATGAGATAGATCTAGTCGATAATGAAGCAGATAAAAATAATTTTAAAACTAAGGTCTAAATTATAGCAAAAACAAAAAATATTATAGATGTGCCTTTTCTCAAAGTTTGATGGTATATTGAGTCTATTCAAAAAAAAATAAAAAAATTTAAGTAATGACGTAGCCGAATTATAATTGACCATGTGTAAAAAAATAATTTTGCGAAATCAAAATTGCTTTTCAGTTAACAAATAATGACATGAATGAGCGTGTGCAGACAAAAATGACATAAATGAATCAAACTTTTAACAACATATGACATAAATGAGTTTTTTCTCAAAGTTTGATGGCATATTTGAACTTTTTTTCTTTGAGACAATTTAGTGTACAAAGTATTCGATATTCATAGTGAATCCAAGAAAGGGTCATTGACAACTTATCCTAATATAAAACATTGATATTTACTTTTTCAACTGGTTTGAACTTGTGATCTATAAGTCACACGAAACCAACCACTATTATGATAACAAATAATCATTAATTGAATTGAATTAACACTAATGCTTAGTTAAAAGAGAACATTAGGCAATCAACTAGATTGACACAAATTAGTAGTCCCCCACTACATGTGCAAATTAAATCTAAATGAATCTCTCTTATATTTGTCTTTCCCACTTTCTTCCATACACATACACACACGTTGTATTTGTACATGTCAACCAATCAATATATATATATATATATATATATATATATATATATATATATATATATATATATATATATATACACCAAGATTACAAAATTATGACCAAAACATGTACATAACAAACAAGTTAATTAGAATTAGTGAATATAATTAAGTCACTACACCAATTCTCACCCCCCCCCCTCTCGATCCCCATCTTTTTTTTTCTTTTTTTTTAAAATGATGGAAGTCTGGAATTTCGTTAAGGATATTCAAAGTGTGAAAGTGAGATTAACTTAAAATGGAAGTATTTTTATATTAATAAAATAAATCATATTGTAATAACGAAAAGATTAATTAGATAATGCCATACTTACAATGTACTTAATTATAGAAGTAGAAAAAGAGGGAGGGGGAGGGGGTGGGGGGCAGATTTGTAGTGTGGTATAAATCCTTAAACCTAACGGATCAGGATGTTATCAGTGAAATGATAAGTATTTCTTCAAACTACATCCTTGACTATAGGTAACAGGTTCGAGCTTCTAATATGAAGTCACATTTGTTCAGAATCACTTTATCCTCAACATAAAATTTCTCTAGGAAAAAATGAATTTAATTAGTCGTCGAGTACTAAATACTGAAATTAGAAAAGATAGTCCGATGCACTAAGTGGAAAAGGACATGATCATAAGAGTCTATCATACACAATTCTGACTATATTTTTGCAAGAAGTCGTTTTTACAATTCAAACTCGAAATCGCGTGACAATAACTTTACCATTTACGTTAAGAACATACGATATAATAAACCAAAAAACATATAACTTTATAGACATCATACCTAACTGCTTGTGACGTGTGATTTGCAGTGACTATTTGAGGCTGAAATAAAAGGCTAATAAGTTAGTTAAGAAACTTGAAAAGTAAGGTATGGTGAGTTTAACACTTAGGTGTGATGGGTGGGCTGATGGCTACTAGTAGCTCTATCTATTCTAGTGAGAGCTATCCCAACTTTTAGGTATAAATAAAATAAAAATAAATTTTACACATATTTTCTTAACTATAACACAACAACTTGTAGCATATATAGTGGTAATCTTATTATATATATATATTGATTTTTTTTGTTATAAATATAATTCGTATTGAGAGCAATAAGTTCAGTCGAACTCACAAAACCTACTGAAATGTGTTGGTCACTTGAGGTTAATACCAAGGTGGATGTAGAATAAGATTTAGCAGAATACAATAGTTTTGATTCGAATTTTGTAGGTGTATAGAAGAATTCATGTTCTAAAACCTTATGTGACGTAGTTTAAAGAGTCAAATGAGTTTTTTTTTATCGTGATTTTTTCATATGTCTTTTAAATAGTTCAATCATTAATAATTATTGTGACTTTAATATTTTTATATAAATATTCTATATCTAAATTCACGTAGAAAATTAGATAATTTGATCCTCATACTCGTAGTCGGCTTGCATAAATTGAAATGAAGGAAATAGTACACAACGAATTAGGAGGTCCAAGTTCAATGACAAGGGAGCAACTACAAAAAATGAAAAACTCATAAACTTTAAATTTTAAATCTGTTTCGATTCAAAACAAAGTAAAGTTGGTTAAAGATAAGTAGTAGGTTTTAAGTAAAAGAAAAAATGGACAATAAAAGTGTATATATAGGGAGTATATAATACAGGTGGATACACATGGTTTTGGCTGTTACCAGCCTATCCATATATCTTTCCTATCCATTTATTATTTGTCATTTAATGAAAAAAACACCCTCTTATTATTTTATTTTTCATACTAATAATCATAATAAATAAATATAATATTAAAAAAATTAAATACAAATAGGGATCAGAACCTAATCCACAGACTTTTTAGTTGTGGTGCTGGTGATGCCAAACCCTAACAATTTCATAAAGCAATCCCTCCCACACTCCATGCTCCTTGCTTTTGCCTACCACACCTCCGAAACATACTGATCCGACTAATTTAAATTCAAATCAAATAATAAGACTAAAGTCTGAACCCGACCTCTCATCTAGCAATCATAAAGTCAGATAGGTTTGAGATTTGATCAATTAAACATTCTTCGACATAAATTTAACTTTTGAATATCCCATCGAGCTTAGCCCGACCCGGCCCGAAAACAGATACTTAACACAAACGTAAACCAAAAAAAAAGGATACATCATCACTACCTTTTCGTGAATGGAAGGCAACCATGAACACTAACCACTTACTCACTCAAAGTATTGAATTTCAAAGAAAGTAAACTACCAACAATACTAGATGAAAACATAATAATTAGAAGAAAAAAATTGTATATTTTTATGAACAACAATAATTTATCACAAATTTTGTGACTATTTCTTCACTTTTAAAAATTACTAAAAAAAAATATATGAATTATAATCTCTTTCACTTTTTTTTTTAAATTACTAATAATAGCAATCAACCAAAGGGGCTGCAGTAAAGACTAGACTTTGTTCAAATTTGTGATCATCTTCAACTGGTGCTGGTAAATTAAGATCAAGACACAAAACATTTCTTCTAGATTTTTCGTCATGAGATGATTCTGAAACGTTGCTTGCAGTAATAATCGTCGTGTTTGGAGGTTGTCTATGTCTTCTCATGTGTCCGCCTAATGCTTGTCCTGATGAAAACTCCGATCCACAAATTGAACATTCGTGGATTTTAGTTTTGCTGTTTGAATGACTTGTTGTACTACTAATTTTATTGAGACGCTCTTGACCTTGATCATGATCATGTAAATTATCATGACCAGCAGCAGCAGTAGCAGTTGCAGTTGTAGTACTGTCAGTATTGATAGTGACAGTTTTTTTCTCTTCCAATATGATTTTGGGCTTTTTGTGACTTGCTCTATGTCCACCAAGTGCTTGAAATGAATTAAAAGTTCTATTGCAAGTTTTACACTCATAGACAAAAAAACCAGCTTTTCCAGTTGTACTATTATTGGCTATTTCTGCAAATTTCTTGTTGTTGATTTTCTCCTTTTTAACATCTTCTACTTTATGGCCACATCCACTTTGTGCTAATAGAATTAAACAATTAGCCATATCTTCATCTTCCTCAGATGTGCTAAGTCTTGAAATTTGAGTAGTAGAAGTGGTTGGTGAATTGTAAAAATCACCTCCACCTCCATCTACACCTCTACTACCATCATTACTACCACCAGCAATCGATGAACTGGTGGTGGTAGTAGTGATGGTTGTAGTCGTCGTCGTCCCCGCTGTATTCAGCGGGGAGGACGGTCGTGATCGCTTAGTGCGCTTTCCTTTAAAAGCGCACGAGCGATCGGAGAAGTTTTGACAAACTTCCATGACTACAAAAACAAGGGGAAAACAAGTGAGAAAGTGAAGAACAAGAAGAGTGATGAAAGAAAGAATATATAGAGAGAGAAAGAGAAAGAGAAAGAGAGAGAGAGAGTGATGTTATTGCTAGTAGTTTTTGTTATGTGTGTATATATATATATATTTGTAATGAATGGTAAGAACATGGTTGGAGAGAGTCAAAATTATATTCTACCCAACTTTTAACTAAGTTAATGAACAATATTAATTATTTATTTATTTCCCATTTATATTATTTTTAGACTAAAGAAAAGTGTCTTTAAGTAAATAGTAGAACTCTACTTTGGCACTTCTTGTACTTCCTTTAACTACACTTAGCCTATAGTTTAATTTGACTAACTAACTTTTCTTAATTTTTTGGTTATTTGAATTTCAGCTTTTATTTTGTGCTGGTCTTTAATTTTTATGTTTCGGTAAAAAATATATAACTTATATCACACTAGTGTACGTTCGAGGAATAAACGATGAAAATTAAAAATCAGATCATTTGAGGGTCGAATTAAATGTTTTACATTTAAGCATTAATTAGTGAAAATGCAATGTATATAGATAGAAAATTGCATGGTAAAAGTTTCTTTATGAGTATATTGAAAAATTTAATGTATTTTTTGACTTAGTAGTAAAGGTGAAATGAATGAGTGTTATAAAGGCCAAAGGGAGTGTTATAACTGAAAAATAAAAACAAAAAAGTATGTTAATTTGTTGGTGACTTTGAAGTTTTGGTTTCACACTCTCTTTTATATTTTTTTTCTTTGTTTAATTTATTGGTTTGTTATTGTTAAAAAATTAATTAGAGTTAAGTAATTTGTCAACAAAATTCATGAATAATAAACACTCATCAAGCAAATAAAGCATTGCACGTTAAAGGCATGCTCCACCTCACTCACTCCATCACTTCTTAGACTTAAAGAAAACAACTATTATTCTTATTACTATAATTACTTACTCCTTTCGTCGTGATTTATGTGATATACTTGATTTGCTATGAAAGTTAAAAGAAAAAAAATTCTTTTGATAAAAAAACACATGATTTAACATGTGCGATAGATATTTTTATGACTATAAATCAGCTCATCAACACTACTAAAAATAGAAACTAACGACAAGCGCATTACGTAGTCAACAACAAAACTCACCGCTAAAATATAATTAGCGGTAGATTAAGGATAAATTATATTCTAGAGCGTTATATGTTAAATACAAGCGATTTACATATTATCCACGAATACTGTAGCTACTTCTAACTTATTTTTTTAACGAAATGTAATTCATTTTGAGACGGATTAAAAAGAAAATATGTCACAAATTAATAGAGGAAAAGTAATAATTTTAATCAAGAAATGCAAGTAAGGCAAACCCTTTGCTTTTTTTCTATTTCAACAAATTAAGTTCACTAAATTTAATAGTGGTACTCCACTTTTAGGCCACTCTTCTAAGTATGACAAATTCAAGAATTTATTTTCCATGATTATCTTTGATTTGATCTCCAACTTTTTTATAACTAGAAATCATTCATCAATAATAAATCAAATAGTCAAAAATAATAATAATATTATAGTCAAAACATGACTATTTTATAATTTACCAAGTACATAATACTAGTAATACTAGATATATAGGAGGATATAATATTAAAGATTAAGGTAAAATACTAGTACGTAATTGAGTGTTATCGAGTTTTCTTTATAATAATACTAATTACTATTATAAGTACTCTCATACTACTTTATTCTTCAAAAACTTTTTACCTATTGTTTCTTTCTTTTCCGTTTCATTTATTATAGTGTACGTTGTTTTGTTGATACAATTTATTATTGGTTTCTTTATTATGCGAGTTACTTGAGCTAAAATCTATCAAAAACAATTTATTTATTTAAGAAAGAAGACTATGTATGATGCATCACTCTCTTCCGTCCCTATTTATGGTGAGATTGATCACCTCAGAAGCAATTGAATTAAGATATAATACTCACATCAGTAAAACTAGTTACCTAGAAAATGAGATGTATAATATTCTAGAAACATGCTAAATTATATTGTTGGTGCAAAATATAATTTACATTGTTATAAATTAATTTTTATTAATTTCCTCCTAATTTTTATGACTTTTCCAACATTATATAGAGCTAGGTAAAATAGCTTTTAATTTTCCTACAAAATGGGGAAATAAGAAGAAAATTAGTAACGTGCACTTCAGTATGTGGTGGACATGTCGAGTGAGATTATTTTATGAGAGAAAGGAATAATTTTCGTTCAAAATCAAATCATAATCGATTATTTAAATTTTAAAAGTATTATTATGTTATTAGTATATTAGATTGTTATTAGTTTAGAATTATTTAATTAATAGATTATCGATTTAAAATAAATTATTTAATTTTTTTAATCGATACACATTAATTTGTTTTACTAATTAATATGCCCCTAACCAAAAAGACTACTTCACTTTGATTTATTTTGCTAAAATATTTGTCTCTATTTATCGCTCACCCCAACTATTATAGTCATCGCCTGCCAACCATATTTTTTACTGGTGACATCAAACAATGGATGAGAAGTCACTCGTTGAATACATAAATCTTTCTTCACATTCATTTTTTATAATACTGAATTAATTGATAATTTAACTGATAATTAACGAATAATCCTTAAAATGATTTGATTAAATCAATTAATATCTTTTTACTTCGATAATAATGTAGCACATATAAAAATTGTTAATAGATAAATCAACTAGTTAAGTGCAAAAATTGAATAAAATATGGATTAATTAGGGGTGATCTCACTTTTGTCTAATGGCATGTTTGCCTCCTTTTTTTTTATCTCCGTTTGGTACAATGCTTTAATTCGTTTTTATTTATTAGTTCACACTTATAATCATATCATAAAATAATAATAATAATAATAATAATAATAATAATAATAATAATAATAATTATAAAGTCTTTCTATATTTGTTGCCTGGTTATTTTTATTCACCATTAGTATAGCATTTTAATAATATATTATTGTCCGTTTTCTTTTACTAATTCAATATTATTAATTAATTATGCACTCTTTTAAAGAAATCACCATGAAGTGTGTATTATTTTATTAAATAATTATACTTTCGAAAATTTAAATTTACTAATGAGGTTTGAATAAGTTTGAAAAATAATCACTTAATGATTAATTATGGGAATAGTGGTAAGTCATCTTCCTAGCAACTATCTTATTCTTCATTTTTTTAAAATACAATTTATTATTTTTTTGCTTCAACTGTTGCATTATTTTTTGTTATTTACTATTTTTATTCATTATTATCAACATGTCTTCTTCACTATTGTATTTTCTTTTTCTATTATTTTTATATGCATTATGTGAGTCGAGCATCCATCGAAAATAATTTTTCTATATTTTTATAAGATAAAGAATAAAACTGTATATCCAGCACTCACTTTTCATATCAGACTGTACTTATGAGATTACGCTAAATATATTATTATTTTATGTTTGTACTTTGTAAGTCATCCCATGATGAAATATGAAGAGAGAAAGAACAATAAGAAAAAAGTCATAAAAAGGAATCAAAATGATTAAAAAGAATATGTCTACAAGATTATTTGATCCAAATTTAGCATCTTTTTACATGCCATTTTATTCTTTAAATTAGCCATCACTATGATGTCTATTTCTTTATTCCCACTCCAATTGAGACCTTGTTATTTCAATCTTAATCTAATTATTTACAAGAAAACAAACCAATTAGATTTGTAATTAACAAAAATAGAAGTCAACTCTTTGAAAGGTAGTAATATATATTTGCAATAATAGAGAATACTGCACCGAGTGTTTACATCTAACTAAAGTAAAAAGAAATACTTACTACGAAGAATATATGTATATTTATTTGTTTAGCTTTATATAAATTTAAATATCTTATATTTTTAAAATTAAAAAATACAATATTATTCAAAATTAAATTAAAAACATGTTTATATTGGGGAAAATTACGCGGATAAGCAAATTTATACTATTTAATTACTCATCATAGCTATAGTTTGCTATAATTACCAGTCACGACTAACATTATACATTAATTACGTGGTTGACTTCGAGTTTGTATAATTAGTCATGTTTGTATACGTATAATTCGCCAGGATATACAAATAAATATGTATAATATACAATTTTTTAGCCTATATACATATACAATTCACCTCTCTCCCACTCTCTCGCTCGCCTCTCTCCTCCCTCTCTCAATCTCGCTCGCCTCTCTCCTCCCTCTCCCAATCTCGCTTGTCATTTATACAAACGTATATGTATAATATACAGTTATATATAATTATATACATATACAATTCACCTCTCTCCCACTCTCTTCCCTCTCTCGCTCCCCTCTCTCCTCTCTTTCCCAGTCTCGCTCGCCTCTCTCATCCCTCTCCCAATCTCTCTTGCCATATATACAATTACATATGTATAATATACAATTATCTAACCAATATACATATACAATTCACCTTTCTCCACTCTTTTCCCCCTTTCTCTCCCAGTCTCGCTCGCCTCTCTCCTCCAAATAACATGTAGCTACAAATTGTAATTATCAAACTATAGTTATAGAGAGTAATTAATTATTTTTAAATGGCTATATGTGAAAGTTTCCCTTTATATATTATACGACGAAAATAATAGAAACACATGAATAGAAAAGAAAAAAAGTGAAGGTAATAAAAGTAAAATAAAGGAGTTTTGAAGAATGGGTGGCCAAAAATCAAGAAAGTTGCAAGGTGCAGGGGATGATATTGTGAGGCTTGCTGACGCCAGATTCTTGTTACTTTCGTTTTACTTTTTTTGATATTTATTTAAAAATTTGACTAATCTAAATTTATATTGAAAATTTTTAATTTAATAATAAAGTCATATTAAAAGGTGATAATTTATTCAATGTTTATATTGAAATCTTTAATTAAAATAAAGGTTAGGGGAAGCAAAGGAATGAAAGATATTACTCTTTCTGTCCCAATTTATAAGATATTTTCTATATTTCGAGATTTAAATAACTTTATTTTTAGTCGTAAGTTTTTCATATATGATTTAAATATTTGATTATTAATTATTTTGATTTATTGTACTTTTTATGTAGTTTATAAATATATAATTTCATTTCAAATAAAATGAAAGTTTTCATGAGCAAATTTCCAATCAAATTTAAACTTTTTAGCTCTCGAAAAGCAAAAAGTGTCACATAAATTAAAACAGAAAGAGTATTTTTTTCTTGATTTGAATTGAGTTAATTCGAATGGATTTTATAGGAAAGGTAAAAAAAATTTCTATCAAAAATGATTTCATATAAAAAAAACGGAGCTTGAGAACTCTGATTATGATTTTTTTAAAAAATTTTATAATAAATATATATATTCAAGTCATGAATTTCAATATTATTGTCTATCATTAAGTATATCTTGTGTATATTCTTAATGAGAGCCAACCCTCTATAGCTAGCGCAGACTTGCATTTTTTTTTTTATTTCTTAAAATTACGCAATGGGATCAATTAATTATTATTGTAATTTGTACCTTATATTTTATAAAAAAAATATTAGAAACCACACTCAAATCAATTTGCTAAAATGGTAAAGGCTACATTAGCACCCTTAGGCCAAGAACTAAATATAGTAGAATGAATTAAATAAGAAACCTATTGTTTCTTTGAATAGAAAAGCACAGTAATCATAAATATTTAAAAATAGTAATACTAGTAAAGGACAGTTCGCTGCATTAAAGCTTCTACCATATGTGTTATTTAGAACAGAGTCAGACTATAAAGATTTATTATATGCGATCTTTTATCTTGCATTTATAATGCGAATTTATAATGCGAATTACAATTTTTACGATTAAACTCGTGATCTTCTCGTCATAAGACAATAATTTTACCAATTACATCAAGAATCCTCTTCCATATTTCAAAATACTAATATTAGCATATATAATACTATATGAGTGTTCTAGACTAAAATTCATCTTCAACACAATAATCATATTCATCTTGCAAAACATAAATTTATTTTTCGTAGAGATTCTTTAAAATTGTACTAATAAATAATAATTCTGAATCCATAATTCTAAAATTACTTCAATACTAATAAAAGTTATACGGTAAATTTAAATATCAAATCCACCTCAGACTTTAAATTTGTGAAATCTATAATATCGCTTCCTACTCAAATTTACAGACAATACATGCGAAAAGTTAATTTATAAAATTTTAATTTGATAATTTTAATGTTGAATCACAATATTTAAATTCTGATTTCATCTCGAAACTAAGTAATATTTTCTATACAAGTTGCAAAAGGCAAGGAAACAACTCAAATAACAAACATATAACACTCTTTCTAGTCTAGTTGCCAAGTAAAGTACTTTTTCCCACTTGGGTTGAGTGTGATTAATCTATAGGACATCATCAAGAAAAGTATATAACCATTAATAATAATAACATAATTGCAAGAAAGGGAATGCTTCAAAGTGTAGTATTTTATGTAACTATCTATTGTATCCCTTTTCTTTTGATTATTTGTTGTTTATTATTACTATATTAGTATTTCTATATATACATTTTTATAGTAATCATTTTCTTCTTTTTAAATGATTTATCTTAATTTATGGGTATTTCAAAGGATTGTCTGTTACTCAAGAACTCAGATAATACATAAATGTGAATTTTAATTTCATTTTAGTTGATATTCATGTCTTTTAATTTCGAGTACACATAAATTAATATTTAAATTTATAGTTGAATAGGTAGATATAGGTGCAGTCTTATATGCCATATATAAATATGTTAAAGTGTATCTCACTTGAATTGACACATAAATCTAATTTTAATCTACTAGATCGATTATATAAATATGGTAGTACTCCATAAGCAAAGTTATAATGATATATATTGATATATTAATATGGTTGGTCCAAAGTTGACTAAAATTATATAGCTAACCAATATCCAACGCACTAATTTTGAAAAAAAAAACTATTATTCTTTAAATTCCCTAATTTTTTTAATATATAGACAAAATAATTTGGTACTTTGCATAATATATCTAAACTTATAAGTTATATATATTAAGTATATCATTTCAGCATGAATATGTATATTTATATATCTCTCCGTCCACTTTTAATTGTTATCTTGCGGTTTTTGAAAATAAATTTGACTAATTTTGAAAGTAAAATTAGATTATATTAATTTGATATTTTAATTAAAAAAAATTTAGATACTAAAAATTATACGAAAAGTACTATAAATTGCAACTTTTTACATATTAATATGATGAAAAAGTACATTATGAAATGTTAGTCAAAGTTCTTACCGTTGATTTTAAAAAAAATCATAAAAATTAAAAATGAACGAAGAAACTATTTATTTATCTCAACAGAAGAAAAATCGTCTCTACTATTACTCCATGATAGATAATACCTATCCTTAGAGCCGTCTATATGGGCTACGCCCGTTGGGCCGTTTTGGCCTAACCTGTGATTTAATTGAGTTGAGCTACGATTTTTGGAGCTCGTTTAAGAAAATTTTTTTAGCCCGACCTGGATAAGTCTGCCAATTTGTGGGGCTTGAAAAATATAGATAGGGTCAGCCCATGGATCAAATATAAATTAATAAAAAATAAAAAAAAGTATTAAAAATAACAAGAGTCTAAATTCAAATTCTATTTAAAGTTTTAAAATATTACAATTTAAATATAAATTATGTTTGTAAAATATGTATTGCATAAAATAAAAACTCTGTAATTTCTGGGGAATCACTACACAAACCGTAATTTATGGAATATTGTCATAGTTTTTGTGTTTTACTATGATCATTTGAAAATAATCAGGTTTAATATTTCTATTTAGCTATTTATATTTTTACTTGAAATCAAACTTAATAAATATTATAAAAATAATTTTATTTATGGATTTGATTAACAAGCATTAACACTAACACAATGTAATATTGTCTTGTTGATATTTATAGTAATATTTTAAAATTATAATTTAATTTAAAAATTATAAAAAATATACTTTCAAGAAAATAGGGTTGGTCCGGCCAGCTCGTAGCCCACGTACTTGTGAATTGGGCCGCCTAATTTTTTGGCACACGAACAAAAATGGGCTAGCCTAGCTTGACCCCTAAAATTTTAAAATTTGTATGAATTAGCCCGGATGGGGTGGATGTTACAACCCATATTGACAGCTTGAGATGACGTATTAAATTTGAAAGTATCAACTCCATAGTAAGTTTAGGAATCACTGTCTTTAGTTCTGCCTTCCTCTCCAAAACGGATCTCCTTCAACGTACTAGGTCAGCAACTCTGGTTGATGGTTTATCTTGAGATTGACTTGACGTCCTTAATTAGAGCCATCAGGAGATCACCATAGTTTCGAGAATGATTAATGTGAATTGAGCAGCCGTCTCAACGAGTCCTTTCAGATGCTGCAGTAGTTAATTGAACTTTTGCTGGTTGTCTTTCAGCTTAATTAATACGAGCTGAAATTCTTACCAACTCACCCCTTTCAAATTGCCCAAAAGGTCAATCCTTAAGTGCTTGCATCAGATCGTTCCCATCTTTAATCTTCCATTCTGCTGCAACATCAACAAGGTTTCTGATCTTATTAAGTATTCCTGTGTAGTATTTTTGTCTCTCATTTAGCTGGGCTCTCTGAGCCATTTGAAAATTTTGGTTCACTTCCTACGACATAATCAACAGCTAAAACAAATAATCAATCATAACACACCTTTAAATATCTACGATCAAAACACCAATACAAATATATTGATCACTGATTTTTGTCATGTCAGCAAAAATGATAAAGTTTATTAAACAAATATGTAAAACATTTTATGTTCTACACAAAATAAAAACTCTCTAAATTTTTAGGAAATCACTACACAGGCCGTAGCTGTAAGACCTTGAAAATAGCTTAGGTGTTCTAGAGCCTAATATGTTGGTCTTAGTGTTCTAAGGTCCTAAATATGTTTAAATATGTGGGTTATAGGCAGTAGCTAAAATATTAGAGGTGTTGGAAGTCAAACGTCAAGGTACGACTAAGACGTTTGACGACTAAGTCACCTAAATGTCTAAAATGTGGTTTTATGTGTTTATGTGTGTTTCATGGTGTTTTAAGGTTCTTAATAGAGTTAATATGGCATGTATAGGCAATGGTTAAAGTTTTGTGAAGTTTGGAGGTCAAACGACCAAGAACGTCCAAGGCATTCGAAAGATATGCCTTGAGTTGACCTTGTACGTCTAGGCGAGTTTCGTCGAGTTTTATGTGTTTGTTTTGGATGAAATTCATGTGAGAGGTGTTAAACTCATAGACGATCGTATTTGGGTTGGAAACGTCCGGGAAATTATCCCCAAGGACCATCAAAGGGTCCTTGAGGAAAGGACCCAAAACCTGATGGCAGGCTGTCCCAGGCAGCCTTGGCGACGGAGCTGTCAACGGCCAGTCATGGCTGTGACGCCCCGTCACAAGGGTTTCGTCGTGGGGGCCTTGTCCAAGGGTTACGGTTTTAACTTTTGGAAAAAAAAATGAGTCAAACTTTTTAAATGTTAGTAGAAATCAATAATCAGATATTTTAGTTTCAGAGTATGATACAAATACTATTTTTAATTATTTTTTTTATATATAAACACATATTCTATATCGGGATTTGAATACAAAACTTGCGAGAACGAACGACAAATATATACATACATTCTACTTCATAATTTAATACAAATATAAGATCTACAGAAAAGCAGTGGATTCGCTCAGTTAGCTATTTATGCGTTTCGGTGTTACTATGGATTAGCTATTTATGTTTTTACTTGAAATCAAACTTAATAAATATTATAAAGATAATTTTATTTGTGGATTTAATTAACATTAACACTAACACCATGTAATTTTATATTTTGATATTTATGGTAATATTTATAAATTATGATTTAGTTTAAAAATTATTAAAAAATATAATTTTAAGAAAAGAGGGCTCGCCCTTAGCCGACATACTTGTGGGCCAGGCCTCCCATTTTTTGTGTTTCACAGAAAATGGGCTAGCCCGACCTGACCCCTAAAATTTCAAAGCATATATGGGTTAGCCCGGATGGGGTGAACCAACCCATATTGACAGCTCTACCTGTCCTTTTTTATACTCATTGATTTCTAGAGAAATTACGTGATTAAGCAAACATATACTAGTTAATTAGTCATTATAGTTGTAATTTTAGTTAATTATCACTCGCTACCAATATTCAGTAGTAATTATGTGGGTTGCGTTTTCGACTTTATATAATTTGCACGTTTGTATGATTTCAAATTTATGTAATATAATTTGTATAACTTGTTGTATAATATAATTCATATAACTGTTTAAAATTTAGGTGTTAGTATAAATTCGTTATTTCGAGTTTATATAAAAAGTAACTCAAGTATACAAACTTACATGCGATTATATACACACTAATCCAAAATTATACAAACGATGCAACTTAAATTATAGCTACAACCCGTAAATACACAATCTATAACGAAGAAGCCTAATTAAGTTTATTATAGTGAATATTTACAAAATTTTCTCATGATTTTATTATTTAATTAAATTTCTTAGTTTTGTCTGAATAAATATGAATTGATCTTACTCCATTTATAAGTTACTAGAAATTATGCAAATTATTTTCAAATTGTTTACTAGTATTGCATGATCCCCAATTAGGCAATGGAAAATATTTTTGGATTGATTCAGTATAACAACATAAATCAGAATGCATTAATAATTTAGTGTGATGAGTATAAAAATTCATGATGGAAATTGGAATGATGCATGTGGTACGATTTGTTATTTTTACCATGTCAATTGTAATTTAGAGACACACTTAGAGACACACGCGCATAAAGGGAAGCTATACCAAATTCTACATATAACGGAAGCTATATATATTCTTAATAGTGTTAGGGTTATACGAAAAATCGTACAGATTTTATTCAAAACAAGTAATATTACATCATCATAAATTTTTCTTTGAATCGATTAATTGAGCCCAACAATTACTTTGATGAAAAAATTGTCCGTTTATATCACTTTCTATAAGGTATTTCTTCATCCTTCTAAATCATCCGATAAAATTGAAACGATAAAAAAAAAAACTATATAATATATCTCAGGGAAAATGGTTTTTTTAGTCCCTGTGTTAAGACTATATTCTTATTTTAGTCCTCGTGTTATCTAACTTAGCATTATTAACCTTCAATTATATCAAGTAAGTGATTTCAGTCCTTCAACTTACAGATTCAAAAAAATTAACAGAGAGTTCACTGCTAAAAGGGGTAGTTCGGGTATTTCCTTTTCAATTATCTCTCTTTGAAAAACAAGTTAAGTCTTCCCTATCTCTATCTAGAAGAACAAGCCCGTCGATTTGAGCTACAATTTCAAAAACCAACTTTATAGGCATTAACCCACCCTCTCACACCGACATAATGAAGAATCTCAAAAGGCAACTAAAAAGGGAAAGGAGGAAACACATAATGTAAAATAGAATCTAACGATAAATTATGCAACGAATGATTTTTTTTTTACGATAAATTATGCAACGAATGATTTTTTTTTAAAAAGTTTTCTGTTTTCTCAAGCAATTACTTTAAAATATCCGAATTATCCCTTTTAGCAGTGAACTCTCTGTTAATTTTTTTGGGTCTGTTAGTTGAAGGATTAAAATTACTCACTTGATATAATTAAAGGTTAATAGTGCTAAGTTAAATAACACAAGGACTAAAATAAGAAATTAGCCTTATCACAAGGACTAAAAATGTTGTTTCCCCTATATCTCAATCTATTGACATTATTGGTTATCTCACATTTAATTTCTTATTATTATTATTGTTAGGAAAAAGGAAGTTTAAAATCCACTACTTAGCTACAATTGCAATAACCTAATCTCTATATTTATAATTAGCAACAAGATATTATTTGTGATTTATCCAACACATGGGGGAATTTGAGCCCCCTAATTATATTCGTCGTATCTCAATTTTTGTGGCAACATTTAAATGGACAAAAAAGTTTTAAAAAATAAATTAAAACATGTGGTATAAAACATACACTTTTAAATTTATTGATAAGTATCTTAAATTTGTCAGTAAATTTCATTTAGGCACTTAAATTATAGATTGTTTTAATTAAATATCTGAACACATGATAACGTATTTCTATTAGATACTTTCAGTTAAAATTTTAATTTTTTTTTGTTTACACATATTTTCGAGTGTGTATTGAATAGTTAAATTAGTCACATAAAATATTTAATTATGTACATCAACCTCAATTGGAACGAACTTGACGTTTTACATGTAGTTCTCTATGTATAGAGTTCGAGCTAGAGGTAGTTGGTGTTGATGGTGAACGAAACCTTAGTGCTATGAATTCAACCAAATCCAGTAATTTTAACATAAAATATTGATATGCATATAAAAGCTAATAAATTTCAATAAATATTAAATTCCGAACTTGCTATTTTTAAAAATATACTAAATAATTCAAGAAATTTTAACAAAAATTAAAGTGAAACTACTACATATATTGTTTTGGCAGTACAATGTTTTTTTCCTCCCTGCAATCATTGATGCATTTGCTAAACCACATATCTTAGAAATGTTATTTCCTTATTAAACCCTTAATTACTCATAATTGCTTATATAATTTAATAGTTAAGATTGGCTAAAAACTTACTGCCACTCTTACTTTAATGATTCTGATGTAAAATGCCACCTAATTAGTAAGTAATGTCTCTTGCTTTCACACAAAACATCGCCCAAAATTGATCAGAGATTTCAGGTTCGAGCCTTAAAAATGAAAATGAAATGAAAATGAAAATCTAGTTAGACTGCACTTCTCCAACGATGAATCTTACATTTAATGAATCTATAATAATCGAAATCCTAAAATGTGCCAAACATCAAGTGGAAAATCCAATAAAACATTGGTTAGCTCATGACTATATATTGAAGACGTAAACGAACAATAACCAAACTCGAATGATCCTTACAAGTGAGGTCCGTGTAAGATGGAATGTAGACAGACCTTACCCCTATCTTTACAGAGTAGCAAAATTATTTTTGAAAAATTCTCAAACTCAAGAGAAGTGATAAACTGAATCTTATCTTAATCAATGACAGATAGTTGTTTCTGATGGACCCTCGTCTCGAGGGAAACTATACATAACAGGAGTGCAAAATCCAAGACAACACATAGTTAATTGAGTGTAACTTTAGATAGCCAAAACACAAAGGATGTTAAATAGCCAACTCCAGTTACAGTTTTGAAGCAAAAAAAGTGTTGCACTACATTTGGCAAGTGTACATTCAAGTTCAAATTTAGTTCATCAAGAATTTCTCAGTACACGTTCATGTAGAGGTTTATTGGCAACCCGGAGAGGAGGGTAAATACGTTCACTCATTATAATTCCGACAAAAGAGCTGTTGTTGCTGCTGCATTTACTTCATATTGGAGTCAAGCCAAGCACACCTGCATAGGAAAATTTCACGATGAACATAAGTGAAAAGGTAGTTTTGTAAACAGCATGTAAGAAATCCGACCAAGGAAAAGAGAGGTACACGAGAAGCCTCTCTTCTGAAAGTATAAAGAGAAACAAGTCTAGTATTTAAGAAATCCAAAGTAGAGGAAAGATCTCAACTTGAACGAAATTACAAGTCAAAGTGGAGTAGTCACATAGCTATGATACTACTACTAATGAACTTGTCATCGAGTCTTCCTCTCGACATATCAAAGTCAGACAAACTATATACTGAAAGCAATGTCGTTCAAAAGTATAGTTCTAGACCAATAACAAGTAAACCCTAAATAAATCTGTCTCGGGTAATGGAGAGGGGGCATGGAGATGAACTACTCAGCGAGAAAAGACAGGGATGTTTTCAGGAGCTGGCACCTGGTGGATGGTGGGCAGAATGGTGTAGGATGTTGGAGTTGGAGCTAGCTTCAAAAACGTCACTCTTTTTTACAACAAACTTGAAAAGATCTCTCTTTTGCGTGCTTTTGTTAAACCTCGCATAAATGGCACATGAATTTTGAACCTTCACTAGTAGCACAAGAGCTAGACGAAAATATGAGGCAATGAATTTTGTTAAACCTCGCATATGGGGCAATGAAGATGCTCTTCCAAAATTGTATACACACACTCTCTGGAGATTGAAACATGAATTGTAAAGTCCCGTTTACTATAGTTAGCCTCACAATGTGCATGATCTAATATAGGGTGCACAACATTTCGCAGAAGCTCTTTAGAAGAATCAAAATAACTGCAGAGGATCAGTTTGTAGAATTGTACTTCTATACTGTATCTCATATTCAGTGATTTTATCATTTGGTCACCAAAAGGTCTAATTAGTCATAGTTTCCTTCTTCGGAGGTTTCGTTTTCCTTCTATAGTTCTATTCTGCCTTATGTTAGTTTCCTGAAATAACTTTTACGAGCTGCATCCGTAGTGACCGACTTTGTTTTATTGGCTGATGTTTTTTGGGTGCCAAGACCCGAAGTTCATTCACATAGACACATGCGCGAGCACACACGCATATATATACAAATAAAAATAAAATATTGAAGACAAGTTGCAAAATAAAGAGGCCATAGAAGTAGTAGCTTCATAAAAACGGGTATATTCTGATTCTGACCACATTAACTAGAAATGAAGAATACTCTCCACAAAACTGCAATTACATAAAAGGGAGATGTTTTTTTGTTTGTGTATCGGGAGGGAAGATAAGGACAAGGATTAAATTGGTTCCACAGGGAAGTGCCATGAGCCTTATTGATCGCTCATTGACCCCCTCCAGGGAAGTGCAAATGTTAACGACACTATTGGAGTTCATTTATTAAATTTACACTTAATAATATTTTAACAATTCATGTGCAACTTCAGCTTACCGAGGACATGACCTTAGATAGGAGATTATGGAGAACACAAATTGGGTAGAAGGTTAGTAGGTAGATGAGTGTTGTCTCGTTTATCCTTCCTTACTAGTAGTCATAGTATTACTCTAGTAGTTTCTTGTTTCTTCGATTTCTGTTAATTAATTATTATCCCTTGTACTTCGATTATAGTATTACATAGTGTAGTAACTGTCCTTTTTCAGAATGCTTGGCATACCTTATTTAGTATTTTGCCCTGGAGTAAGGTCTATTGGAAACAATATCTCTACCTCCCAAGAAAGAGGTAAGGTCTGTGTACATACTACCCTCCCTAGACCCCACTTGTGGGATTGCACTAGGTTTGTTATTGTTGTGTATAAATATATATATATATACGTTATATCTGTATATTTGCTGCTAAAATAAAAAAGGAGAGAGAAGCAAACTAGCTATATACAGAAGGACATTAACCAAACAAAATGCACCACATATTCAATGAAAATGAGGACCCTTTTACTTTTGGTTGTCTTATCTCCTTTTCTTTTTGCAGAATGAACATTCGTTTCCTAGCCCAATAAAGTTCTAGACTTGCAAAACGACCTCTTAAGATTATCTTTAACCAGTATAAACACTATGCAACTAGGGGTTAAAACGATACGAGGCTAAGTTCTACTAATTTAAGCTTTGCCTTTTTATTTCATAGGTTAGTAGATAGCAGTGTGGTGTCTTGCAGTCCGTTCATATTAGTAACTGTAGTATTACTCCCCTATTTTCTTGTCCTTAGATTTCTGTTACTATTTGTTGATTCCTTGTACCTCGATTATAGAATTGTTTCGTTGTAGTTTCTGTTGTGTTATTTTCCTGAACTGCTTTGGACTGTTTTTCCTTGAGATGAGGGTCTACCGGAAAGCTTCTCTACCTCTAAGGTAAGGATAGAGATAAGGTCTCTGTACACGCTCCCCAAACCTCACTTTGTGGGACTACACTCTACACTGAGTATGTTATTGTTGTTGTTTTCATTTAGCAGGAACAACATCAGACTAGTAATTATACAAGAAGGAAGAGAGAGCAGCACAGAAAGGGGGAGAAAAGAGTGTTTTTTCTTACCACATGCCAATCGTCCACCGGCATTGCCAGTGGTAAGGCTGAGTTCGTGGCCACCTACAGAGAGACCACCAAATGAGGGTTAGATGAAGGCACCACAGAGACCTCCAAAAAAATGTAAAGGTAGTATAGCATGCACCAAATAAATTTGATACACTCGCAGAAATAACCTTGTCAAATTCACAGATTAAATGGATCAATATACCAAATGTAGAACCTTACCCTTTCCGAGGTCATCCTCAAGCTCATGAACTACAAGTGCTCGTCCAACAACTGAGTTTGGACCGGTCAATGGTATCTAATTGGTGCACAAAAGGTAGAGTCGGTAAATAATCCTAAAACGATAACAATAACAAACATAGAGCACATAAAGTGAGATCGAATGACGATGACTAGACAAGGTGAATGTAACAACCTGATTATCTACAAGTGTTACTTCAGCCACGCCTGCATACAGTAAGCGCAATCAAGAATCCAGAAAGTCATCATCCATCTTAACAAACAGAAACAGAATCAAAACACTACAAAAGAACACAAAACATATACTTTACCATCGGCATTGGCCACTATGTTTCCCAGGTCACCCGCATGACGGACTTCATCTCCAGGAGCTCCATGTGTCAATTTATTGGGATTGAAATGGGCTCCTGCAGTAATAAAAAAGGGAACAAATTTCAAACTAGTACCAGCGAAACTAGAACTAAAGACGTCATTTCCAACTAGCTACTAGAAGAGTTCCAATTCACCAACATTTCAATTCACTCAAACTTCAAACAAAATCAGAAGCTAACCTGTAGACATACACCCGTTCGTAGTGTCACCATATTCATGCTACAACACAATGCAAGACAAGCCAAAGCATAAAATTAACCAAAACTCACCAATAATTGCCACAAGGACAAGTACATAAGAAAACAGAACAATTCAAATTGTAGCAACTATTACTCACCAAATGAAACCCATGAAGTCCAGGAGCAAGTCCAGTTATACGAACATTAACCGTAGTTGGACCTATACAAAGAAGAAGAAGAAAAATACTCAATACAAAAGGGTATGAAATATTCCTATAAAAGCTTACATCTTTAAGTCACAAACAAAAAATATTGTTCTACAAAACAAAATAAGGACATAGTGAGAAGTGACAGAAGTAACAGATAAAGATTCGGACAAATGGCTATGAAAATTCTCTTAGGAAAGCTTATATCTTAGGGTCAGAATCCACCAATGTGACATCAGAAAACCAAATTAGTGCATAAGGGGTGGAAATGCTTACAGATAAAGATTCGGATAAAAGGGTACGGAAGTTCTTAATAAAGATTACATCTTAGGTGACAATCCAATTATGACAACAGAAAGCAAATTAGAGCATAAGGGTGAAATGCAAACAGATAAAGATTCAGATATAAGGGAACGAATTATACTAAGAAAGGCTTACATCTTTAGGTAACAATCACAAATGTGATAACAGAAGAGCAAATTAGAGCATAAATGGTGGAAACACAAACAGATAAAGCTTCAGATAAAAGGGTATGAAATATACTTAGAAAGGGTAACATCTTTGGTTCACAATCACAAATGTGACAACAGGAGAGAAAATTAGAGCATAAAGGATGGACAAATAAACAGAAAGGGTATGAAACATTTGAAAAAATATTACTTCTTAAGGTCACAATCCACGAATATGAAATAACTAAAAACCGTAAATTATAACACAAAAGGGTGGAAAATTAAACGATAAAGATTCAGATCAAAGGTATGAAACATTAGTAATAAAGATTGCATCTTTAGTTCACAATCCGACAACAATAAACAACCCAGCATAATCCCACAAGTGAGGTCTGGGGATGATAGTGTGTACGCAAACCTTACCCCTACCTTGTTAAGGCAGAGAGCTGATTCGAATAGACCCTCATCTCAAGTAAAAGCATAACAAAAATCAGTAAGAAAAATAAAGCACAAAAGAGTGGAAATGCAAGAAGATAAAGATTCAAATAAAAGGGTATGAAACACTAGTAATAAAGATTACATCTTTAAGTCACAAACCACAAATATGACAAGAAAAACAGCAAATTAGAGCACAAATGCAAACAGATAAAGATTCAGACAAAAAGGTATGGACCATTAGTAATAAAGATTAAATCATTAAGTAACAATCCACAAATATGACAAGAAAAACAACAAATTAGAGCAAAAAAGGGTGGAAATGCAAACAGATAAAGATTCAAATAAAAGGGCCTGAAGCCATTAGTAATAAAGATTACATCTTTAAGTCACAATCCACAAATATGAAGAAAAAAAAAATTCGATCACAAAATGGTGGAAATGCAAACAGATAAAAGATTCAGATAAAAGGGTCTGAAGCCATTAGTAATAAAGATTACATCTTTAAGTCACAATCCACAAATATGACAAAAACAACAACAAATTAGAGCACAAAAGGGTGGAAATGCAAACAGATAAAGATTCAAATAAAAGGCTATGAAGCCATTAGTAATAAAGATTACATCTTTAAGTCACAATCCACAAATATGACAAAAACAACAACAAATTAGATCACAAAATGATGGAAATGCAGACAGTTAAATGATTCAGATAAAAGGGTATGAACCATTAATAATAAAGATTACATCTTTAAGTCACAATCCACAAATATAAACCCAAAAAACAGCAAATTAAAGCATAAACAAAGAAAGTATAAACAACCATCATCATCTTGAGATAGAGTGACAACCCCCTCAACATTAGAGTTGCCCTTAAGGACAGCAACAGCTTTCTTAGTAGCAGCAAAAACAGTAAGACGTTTAGGGGTAGTGACAGCATAAAGGGTCAAAGATCGGCCAAAATTTGACTTAATATTGAGTGAAACACCATGAAAAGAAGAGTTAATGTTAGGGGAAGAAGAAGAAGAAGAAATTGGGTATAAGAAAGAATTGGTAGTGCTGGTTGTGGTGAAGATTGAGTGGGCGGCCATGGCTGCTGCCACAATGATGAATTGATAAAATGATAATGTTTTAGATAGCAAGAGAAACAAGATTTTATCTTTTGAGTTTTCTGGGGGTTTTCTTGAGATTTTGTCAGTTTGCAAGATCTATTTGACATTTTTAATTTAATGTTAAATTTTGGGTTCACAATTTGGACATAATTACTTAATGATATTCTTACATTTTTATTTTTTTATTTTTGAAAAAAATAACATATAAAATGGTGCTTTATCATACTTTGTGTATATAGTTTCTAGGTATATTAGTTGTATAACATAAAAGTTATAAAGTTGTTTGGTGGGTAAAATAAAATATTAATTTTGGAATATACAATTATTCAAAGCATTGTTTTTGGGTTTGTTGGTGCTCAAAACAACTTTGTCTTTCCTATATTATTGTATTTTTAGAATTAATAATTTTAAACAATGAACTGCTGAATTCAATCATTTGTTATTTTTATTTTTCAATTTTTTGTTGAGTTCTGGTTTAAATTATTAGATAATTTTGAGATTATTTTATTCAATTATGTGTATTAAAATTATGGTATTATTTTTAAAAAAATTAAAATTATGGTACAAATATGTATTCAAATTGCAATGAAGTAAGTAATTGGAAAGGAAATAAAGTTTTAAGAACAAAAATATCTAATTAACATATAGTCTTGCAAACGCGATGTGGGAATGATGTTTATTTGTTTATTTACTCAAGGTTTTTTGGTTTACTATATATAGTTTCGAGTTCAAAGCTCATGTAATATAATACGTATCATATTGAAATTATAAGTTCCTATAAAGAAGTTCTTTTTATTATCATCGGAGGAGTCAACCATTTTCTTGATTTGAGTATAATGAATTTGAACCGACCATAAAAAATTGATAAGTTATTGCTTAACCAACTAACTATTGAAAGGTGAACTCCTCTTTAGGCTAATTCCCTTCATTTGAGAAAATTAGCAAACTAGTTAAATAATCTAACTTAATTAGTAAAAACCTCTATACTTTATAAATATTAGTAAAAATGTCAAAATATCGTTATTTTAGAATGGATTGTGTATTTTAATTTACTTCCTATTTTATCTCATTTTAATTACAATTTTTTTTTCAATTAATCCTCTCTTATATGTTTTTTAAAAAATGGAATATTTTCTCTCTCTCATATTTTCATATTTCAATTCTTCTCCATTTTAAAATCTGGCTCTCTCTTCTTCTTCTTTTTTCCGAAATTGAAAAATATATTTATAAAGATATTCGCACAATCCCTTTTATTAAAATATGAATCTTTATCCGTTTTCTAATATTTGTATTATGATTTTATTTTTGTTTAAATCGTTCAAAATTATTGTTTGTAGTTGAAATCACGTTTTGATTTTGATAAACTCTAAATCACTCTCCAATGGCAGAATCTAAGAGAATTACTAGAGGTATTCAACTTAATCCACAATGTTCTATTTTTCAAATATTAAAATTATCTACTTAGAACACAAATGACGATAATTTTATATTTGAAATTGTTGATTTTGTATTTCAATATCACTTTGTACAAATAAGTTCTAATTTTTTTTATTTTGTATTTATCATAATGGTATACCAACAAAGTCACATTTGTATTTCAATTGAAGTGTGTATTTATTGTGCTCATTTTGTATTTCAATCTTAATTTTCAATGACAACAAGTTTGTATTTCTTTTTATTATGTTTTCATCATAATTGTATACCAACAACTTTTATATTTTATGTGTTCACTTTACAATTAAAATTAAAATTGAATATTATATTGTGATCATTTTGTATTTAACTCTCACATTGTATTCAGATTAGTTTGTATTTTATTTGTTCATCATAATGATGTATCAACAAAGTCAATTTTGTATTCCAACTGATGTGAGTATTTATTGTGATCATTCGTATTTAGTCTCAATTTTAGTGTCAACAAGTCTGTATTTCTTTTTATTATGTTTCATCATAATTGTATATCAACAATTTTTATATTTTATGTGTTCACTTTACCATTTAAATTAAAATTGTTTTTTTACTTTCATAGTGAAACTAAAATTGTATACTAGTGATCAAAATTGTATCACATAACTGCCAAGTATATTTTTCTTTTATTTGTATTACAAAATTTTTACGGATTGTATTCCAATAGAATCTAATCATTATATATGAATACGATTAAAGAAAGATACACGATTCTAGAAAAAGAATAGCATACATAATTAAAATACTAAAATCTGTTGAGGTTGATACAATATTCTAAAAACTGCAAATTCAAAAAACGCGATTTAATCGAATTCATTTCAACAAAAATTAAGTATTATCAATGAAAATTTAAAAATGGATACTAGAAATTTGATGAACAAGTGGAATGAGTTCTTTGTGTTTATTTTTTTGAATTTGCATTGACTTTTGAATTTTTGTAACTGATGAAACTTTTAAGCAATTGTTCCTTTTTTAAAAAAATATCTCCCCTAAATTTCTCCTTTTTGTTAGTTAACAATTATATTCTTTAAATTAAAACAAATAATAAAAACCTAAATAAGATATATAATAAATTAAAATTTTGACATTTTTACTAGATATTAAAAGTGTTGACACTGATTCCTATTAAATGTTAAAATGCACATTGACAACACTGACAACACAAATCATGGAACTTTTGTTTCTTTATTAATTGCTACATTTAATGCATGTAGACACATTTGTGAATATGAATAGTTGCACTTTTTAGGGAGTTTAATTAAAGTTAAATATATGATTAGCACGTTTTTAGGGATATTAAACATTTTCAAATTATCATCATTGCCTTAAATATCTCTAGTTAGTTAAAATAATATTTTTTTTTTGAATTAATTCCTTAAAAAACGTTGTCAACCAGATAATAACACATAATATATTCAGATTTGCATTTTCAATCAAATTTGAATCAACGTTACAATTATTATTCATTCCAAAATTTTATTATTATTTTCAGATTGCTTTCAACGTATAAGTCACTTTTTTCTAAAAATTCAAGAATATTTTCATAGCTGCATATTTCACTTCTTATTTTTTAGTAACCTGATAAATTTTGGCGTACAATATAAGTTTCTATTTAAATTATAATATATATTTTTGTATTAATTTTGTATTAAAAATGTATTGTGTTTGTTTATGATTAGCACGTTTTTAGGGATATTAAACATTTTTAAATTATCATCATTGCCTTAAACTTGAGATTGATTTTTTTTTAATTCTATATTCTTCTTATTATTTTTATGCAATCTCCCATTAGTACACTCTAAAATCACATTTAAATCTCATCTTTCAATGATTCTAAAACAAAACAAAAACAAAATAAAAAAAAATCTCAATATACTAAAAAGAAAGAGGATAGAAATTGACCAAAATATATATATATATATATATATATATATATATATATATATATATATATATATATATATACAAAGATTTCGTAATAGAATTACTAGTGGTAAAATAACATCTAAAATAACAATTATTAACATATAATAACTATTAAGGACATTTTTTTTTTATCTATTTAATTGCAAGATATGTTCAATAAGATCGAAAAATTCAATAAGACATATTGGTTGAATTGTTGGGGAAATATTAGAAAACTTCACAATAATAATAATAAGAATAATAAATAACTTTATTATTTAACAAAAGGTGGTCCTGAAAATAAGATAAATATTACTATAACGATATATAAAAATAGTGCATAAGTTAATAAATATTTGAGTGGGCACTGTCCTAAGAAACTATTTCAACAGTGTAAATGTTTTCCCAGGATTAAACAAGTACTTCCTATCTTAAATAGAGGCAACATGAATTAGCAAATTAATTATCATTAGCAAGTTATTAGGAGATATAAAATAACAAAGCCAAAGTTAAAAGAGGAGAATGAGAGATTGGGAAGAAATGCAGAATATATTTTTCTGTATTGGCACATAGCAAATGTGTAGAGAAGTCTTAAATAGGAGCAAAAGTTGATGGCAAGTTGCCACTTATCCAAAACTCTTCATGCAAAAAGAACACATAAAGAATGTGTTGTCAACATAAGAAAACTCTTGCATTTTTTAAAAAGTTCTTTTAGAATAAGTGGACAATTGTAGGAAAATTACTTTTTGCAGCAAGCAGTATGTTGAAATCATGTGTCATTATTTTATATGTATTGAATAGTTAAAATGAATGTGATTAGTTGAATCTTTAGATTAATAATGGAAATTTTTTCTTAACTTGGAAGAACGAAATTTCTTTTTTGATAGTTACGGCCCCAATAAAAAACAAAGTAATCAAACATATAAATATTTAGTTTTACCATGAAAAACAAGAAAGAGAAAAACTCTCTAAGCTATTATGTTCAATTTAATCTATTGATTTGTGATTTAATGTGCTGAAGAAATGACGGGTATTCGTCTTAAATTAATATTTGAATGTGAGATAGTTTTAAATATACGATTTTTGACATTTGCGTTAAGTTTTTCACATTAGATTAATTGGATCAAACTACATTTATAAATATATTTTATAAATAAAAGAGAATATATATTTTTAAAAATCCTCTTGAACTTGGCAGAAAAACTTACTCTAATACTTTAACTTTACGAATAATTTTTTACCCCCATAATCTCGTATCAAGTGAATTTAAATGCACCCAAATGGCTAACATGACAAGTGGAACAAATCCAAGTGCATTTGACAAAAAATATAAAAAGAAAAAAGATAAGTGGGTCCATTTTTCATTATTCATCTTCCTCACACGCCACCAACCCCACCTTTTGCTACCAACAACCTTCCCTTCTTTCAATTGTCATCTTTCTCGTATTTATCTCCTTCATCGTTGAACTCCCACCATTTTTTTTAACTTCTGATCTTTCGCTCATATTAATTTTTTATTTTAAGAAGAAGATCTTATATTTTTCATGATATGAATCAAAATTGATATCACTAATTTTGAAAATTGAAAAGGGAAGATTGTTGATGTTGAAAATTGTTGCTTCAAAATCACTATTTAATTAAGGCAGTGTTTTTATTAATGGTGATGAACTTGTATATTTTTAATTGAAAGATTAATCCTCATTTTTTCCTAATTTTTTTTCTTTCTAAAATTGTTAATAAATAAAAAGAAATAAAAGAAGAACTAAAAAAAATCAAAATTTAAATAAGTTTCAAGGTGGCATTAACCTGGAAGTATTGTGGCGCTGATATATCGCTGACATGTCGCATGTGAGATTCACTTGTCACTGTGAGACTGATATTATAATCTTAAGGTGATATAAAATCATTTCAAATAAAATTAAGGGGTTAAAGAATTATCCATAAAATTAAAATGAAAAAGTAAATTTTCCTGCCAATTTTAGACATTTTAAAAAAAAAATGTATTTTCCCTAAATAAAAAGCTACAAAACATGAGTAGAAGGACCTTTACCCAAATACACTTTTGATAGGCGTTTGGTCATAGAATTTAGGATTCAAATTTGAAGTTCAACATTTTATGAAATGTGAATAACATTTCAATTTCAAATTTAAACGGTTCTTTCATTTTCTAAAAATAAATAAATAAATAAATAAAAATTAATTTATAAGTTTATATTTTTCAAATAAAGATCCCTCATTTAAATTTTACAAGAATAAAAATACAATTCTTGTTCAATGTTAAGAGATTTTTCGTACCATGTGGTAGGTTTATGTTAAAGAATAGATAGTTACTGCTAATATTAACTGATTGGACTAGTGAATATTTGTAAAATTATGGTTGTCTCAAAGTTTATGATAACATATAATTATATGTATTTAATTATAATAAGAGACGCGAAGATATGTGAATTATTTTTGCGGCTAAAAACTCGCAGGGATATTTTTGATTCCAAAATATAATAAAGAATATAAGTAGTCTATTTCGCATAGTTCAGGAGCAATTTTAACCTTTTTCCGTTCATATTATTTACCCCTTCATTTTATTTGATAGAAAAATAAGTTAAAACATATATGCAAACACATGATTATTTATTCTTTCATCAGAAAATATTGATAATTGAAACTAGAACTTTATTAATAATAATAATTAAGTTCTTTTATTTACATTACACATCAACTAAACTAGCAATATAAAACTCATGTGTACTGATTATTTAGAATAAACATACTTAAGCATTTCTTAAATTAACTTTAAGAACATTCTGCATGACATGAACCAATAGAATCATAGCATTTGAGTGGTTCAAACAACTTGCAACACCATTGGGGTGGGTTGGTTTCATCATTTTCGACACATGGATCGATTGATTTTGTTTCAAACCCTATACGTGCATCACCTGCATTTCATAAAAACGAAAAATATATATAAGAACGGACATAGCATAAAAATTATTCTCTTACATACGTTCATCGCTCGTATTTCATTGAAAAATCTTCATAGAAATAATAATAAATATGAAAGAATGGATATGAACGTACATTGATGAATAGTCAAGATAGAAAACAAAACTATGCAAAGTAGCAAAATTGAGTGAAGGGAGAATTTCATAGTGGCCATGAAAAATATAATTTAGTGCTCAAAACTCAAAAGATAATGAGGAATATGTATGAAAATGCTTAGAATATATAGCCATTTGACATACTTAATTTTGGTAAGTGACACAAATTATGAATTAATTAATTATATTTTTTCTTAATTTGAATAATTGTATAATGAAATACTTTAGAATAAATATATAGCCATTTAAAACACTTGATTTTGATAAGTGATACAAATTATATGTTAATTAATCATATTATTTCTTAATTTGTATATTCATATAATTTTGAATATAAAAAAGCTGATGTATCATCTTGATTTCGATAAGTGATACATGTCTGTTTAAATACATGTATCTCGAATATATGTTAATTATATATACATCACTCTATCTAAATAAGGAAGGCAATGAAGTCAATTATATTGGTTGTTATGGCTGAATTTTTGGATATTTATGAATTAATCATAGTTGTGATTTATGGATATTTATGAATAGATAATTGAGGACTCTCTTTTAGGTTAATTTTGATGAGCGATTGATTTTAATGTATTTTATTCCAAATATGGCACAAATTATTAACTGATGGGATGATAATTAATTATTTGAAAATATTGTTTAAATAATAAATATATGTCTAATTAGGTAGTTTCGCCAAAAGTTAAATATATCCTAACAATTCATTCATCAATTTTATAAATTATTTCATTTCCCTAAAATAACTCTTCCGTTTCCTATTAGTAATAACTCATTAATATCTTTTAATCTATTTTCCTAAATTTCATTTCTATTTTGTTTTATGGTATATGATCCTAAATCCTAATTAATTTTAAGATGTATTTTAGTTTGGGATGCAAAAATGAATAAATGTGTTTGTTTTTCTGTGTTTAAATTTTATTTTATTTTTCAATAAAGTAATTAGTGAATGAGGTAAATAATATGGAAAAAAAAGTTTGGGTTCATAGAACTAGGGGTGTTGATCGATCAGTTTGGTTTATTGATTTTTTATTCATAAATATGTCAAATTAATATGATATTTTATCGATTTTTAAATTTTTCAATTTTGGTCCTTAACGGTTCGATTTTTTATGTAACCAATAAGAAAATGCTTACAAAAAGGATATATGATTTTTCCAATAATTTGACACAATACGACAGTAATATAACTTTACAAATGCTCATAAAATAAAAACAATAATAACCAACATAAAAGGAGCTATACAAGTGTAACACAAATAGGAATAGAGTTCTTACTTTAAGTTTTGACGTTTTGTATAATGTAAAGTTGTGAACTAAAAATCACTGTGAAGTGTAAATTGAAGGCTAAAGGACAAAGACAATAACTAGTAAGGTATTGAGATTTATGTACGAATAAAGTAGTAATTTATTACCATCTTTATGGGTTATCGACTTGCCAATAACTTAATATTCAAAAATCAAAATCGAATCGATAACTCGATAATTTTTTTAAAAAAATATTAACACAATAACTCAACAATAAAAAATCAATAACACTTTTTTTAATTCAATTTATCAGTCGATTTGATTTTTCACACCCCTATGTAAAACCCGCATAATTTAGATATGAAATTTTAAAGTACTTTTTCATGATTCAAGTGTATAGCAATGTCTTGTCTTTAATTTTTATGAGATTTCAATTCAATTAAAACCTTATTTTGAATTAAAACAAGAGAAAAAAAGAACAGAAATTAGATTACTAGTGATCCTTATTCATAACTCATAAGAGATATCAATCATCATTTTTATATCCTAAATTATACATAAATAATATAAAATTTTAGTTTCGATGTAATATATCAGTAATTTCTTTATTGCTTTTGTTTATTTCCATTAAAACATGAGTTGAGCCCTGTTTAACATTGTTGTTGGGAGGCCAAAAGCACTTATTTTGAAAAAAAATTATTTTTATTAAAAAATTAAATTTTGATAAATCAGTAAAAACGTTTTTCTAAGCAGAAGTAGTTTTTTTATTATTGGGAAGAAGCTAAATATTTATGTTTTGCAAAAAGAAAAAAGCAGAAGCAAAAAAGAAAAAAAATCTCAAGACTGAATTATCTTTTTCATACATACATAATTATCAATATATTTTTTATTAACTAATTAACATATTTGATAAGTTTGGCTAAATTTCATTAATAATTTTATTTTTTATTTTTTATTTTTATATAATAAATTTATAATTTGTTTTGCATTTATAGATTATCATTTTATATATTATATATTATTTGCAGAATAAGAAAAAACGTAACAA
Source organism: Solanum lycopersicoides (assembly GCA_022817965.1). Lineage (NCBI taxonomy): Eukaryota > Viridiplantae > Streptophyta > Magnoliopsida > Solanales > Solanaceae > Solanum > Solanum lycopersicoides. Next base: position 68,990,094 of record CM040628.1, on the reverse strand, counting down.
TAATATTTTTACGATTAGGAAAAGGAAAAAAATAACAATTAAAGATTTCAGCCTTTTTTTTCTTTTCAAAAGCACTTTTATGAAAAATCATTCTAAAAAAACACTTTTAAAAATAAATTATTTTTAGCAGCAATGCCAAATTAAGTGTCCTTCGTCATGTTTATAATTACTTAATTTGCTTGATGTTATCGTTGAATACAATAATAATTAGTAGTATGTGGATTTTTTGATAAAATTGTGACAACTTTATCACACAATATTAAAATATTTTTTTTTTGAATTATAAGATGTGTCATATTTTTAAACCGCCAATGAATCTATTCTATATAAAGATATGAGAATAAATAATATAAAATTTCTATCTCATGTACAAAAGCTGATTTTTTTGTGAACTCTTACATGTTTTATTTATTTTAATTAAATAAAATTTCTATCTCATGAGATCCCTTTAGATATTTAAGAAAAATCACATTTCAAATTGTTAAGGCCATTAATATGTAATCAAAAAGGTCAAAGGTGAAATTAATTCCATATTACTCTATTAGTTTTTAGAATTGCTAAGTTGCTAAGTCTTTAGAAAAATAAAATAACTAATTAATATTAATGAAGATTAGGACAATACATAAATTCATTTGGTCTAATGGTAAAGTAGTCTATATAAATTCATAAATATTCAAAAAAAAATTGGACAATTAATTTCGTTGTTTTGATAAGTATTTGACTCATTTTTCAATTGCAAATGAATTATAAGTTTTTGTGTTATGAGAAAAATAATGCACGTATTTAATTTCAGATAGACAAATATGTAAGATAAGAATAATCAAGATAGATATATTTAAAGTAATATTGATAATTGAAATAAAATTTTATTAATGATAATCAAGTTTTTTTTGTTTGCGTTACACATCAACAAAACTAGCAATATAAAACTCATGTATTGTACCAATAATTACCTAATGATTTCTCAAAATAAGTATAATCAAAATAGATAATTTAAAGTAAATGTTGTTAATTGAAACCAGAAGTTTATTAATGATAATCAAGTTCTGTTATTTGCGTTACACATCAACAAAACTATGTGAATTTTACGAGCATTTTGAACTTATTTTTTTCATATAATTTACCCCTTCATTTTTATTTGATAGAAAAATAAGTTAAAACATATACGCAAACACATGATCATTTATTCTTTCATCAGAAAATATTGATAATTGAAACTACAACTTCATTAACAATAATCAAGTTATTTTATTTGCATTACACATCAACCAAACTAGCAATATAAAACTCATGTGTACTGATTATTTAAAATAAACATACTTAAGCATTTCTTAATTAAATTAACTTTAAGAACATTCTGCATGACATGCACCAATAGAATCATAGCATTTGGGTGGTTCAAACAACTTGCAACACCATTGGGGTGGGTTGGTTTCATCATTTTCAATGCATGGATCGATCGATTTTGTTTCAAACCCTATACGTGCATCACCTGCATTTCATAAAAACAAAAAATATATAAGATCTGAAATAGCATAAAAATCATTCTCTTACATACGTTCATCGCTCGTATTTAATTGAAAAATCTTCATAAAAATAATAATAAATATGAAAGAATGGATATGAACTTACATTGATGAATAGCCAAGATAGAAAACAAAACTATGCAAAGTAGCAAAATTGAGTGAAGGGAGAATTTCATAGTAGCCATGAAAAATATAATTTAGTGCTCAAAACTCAAAAGATAATGAGGAATATGTATGAAAATGCTTAGAATATATAGCCATTTAAAATACTTAATTTTGGTAAGTGACACAAATTATGAATTAATTAATCATATTATTTCTTAATTTATATAATGAAATATTTAAGAATATATAGCCATTGAAATTACTTGATTTTGGTAAGTGACACAAATTTTTATTTGTTAATTAATCATATTATTTCTTAATTTGTAGCCATTGAAAATACTTGATTTTGGTAAGTGACACAAATTATTAGTTAATTAATAATACTATTTCTTAATTTGTATATTGAAATATTTTAGAATAATATATATATTCATTGAAAATACTTGATTTTGGTAAGTGACACAAATTATCTGTTAATTATTAATCATATTATTTCTTAATTTGTATATCATTCATAGAATTCTGAGTTTTTAGAGATCAAAATCTCTAAAAAAATAATAATCAATTTTTATACCTTTTTCTTATTTCATACATGTGAAAGATGGGGGAAAATTAAATATATTCTAATAATCTCATTATTATAATTTATTTCATTTCCTAAAATACTTTTTGTCTTTTTTTTTTTATCACTGTTTGAATTGACTTTTGACTTTTTATTTATAAGTCAAAATTTAAAAATCAAAAAATTATTAACCAAGAATTATAAAAAAAATTTAGTTTATGAATTTTGGCTTATTTTTATTATGATAAATTAAAAATGCCTTTATATTTTACCTAAATATTAAAAAGGGGTTTTAATTTTTTTTTTAAACTTAAAACATTTCAAATAAGTCAATTCAAATAGGCTATTTCTCATTTATATCATTTAATCCATTTCCTAAATTTATTTATTTTATTTTTTTGGTTTTTACTAAAAAATTATTTTTCTTTTTTTGGTTTTTACTACTTGGTGTGTGAAAGTGTACAATCTGATTAATTGCAAGGTGTATTTTAATTTTTTACTTCAGATTTATAATTCATAATCGAAATGAGTCAAATACTTGCAAAAACAACCAAATGAGTTGTTCAATTCTTCTTTTAAAAAAGTTCTTGCACATCAATTAATTAATTGATTAATTTCTCTACAAAATAAATCTTTTAAAATCTAATAAAATGTGGAAATAATTTCATCTTGACTAATTGAAAGTTGATTTATTTCTCCAAAACTGAAGACAAAATGTTACTACTTGAATGTTCATTTGATTCAACATATTAAATCCTTAACACTACTAATTATTCTCATATTCAACAATAACGTTAAGCATATTAGGTAGTTATAAATGTGACAAATGATGCTTGATTTTGAATCATGTTTACAATGAAATTAGAACAAAAGCATAAATAAATTTTTGATTGATTACAAACACATCGAACGAAATAAATTGAAACTTATATCATTTGTATATTCAGATCATAAAAATAATGATGTGACACCTCTCATGAACAAGAATTACCAGTTATATAATTTTTCAATTTTACAAATTTTCTCTTGTTTTAATCCAAAAAATTAAGATTTTAATTGAATTGAAGCTTCATAAAAACTAGGAATATTAAGGCATTGCAACACATTTAAATCATGATAAAGTTTTCATATCTAAGCTATGTAGGTTCCATGAACCTGTATTTATTTTTCGTATTATTTATCTTATTCACTAATTACTTGTTTTAAAAAAGGAAAAAAATTCAAACACAAATATAAACACTCATTTATTCATTTTTCATTAAAAAAAATACACCTTTCAATTAATTAAGAAAAAAAATTAAAAGATATTAATGAGGTTAGTAGTAAAATTAAATGGAAGAGTCATTTTAGGAAATGAAATAATTTATAAAAATGATGAATGAGTTAATAAAATATATTTAATTTTTCCCCAATTTATTTTATATCCTCTTCTATGGATGTATAGATTAGGAAATAACTTGATTAATTAATTATTAGTTTGTATCATTTACCAAAATCAAGTAATTGCAATGGCTATATATTTTTAGACAATTTCATACATATTTTCACTATCTTTTGAGTTTCAAACATCAAATTATATTTTTCATGGCACTATAAAATTCTCCTTGTTATTAATTTTGCTACTTTGCGTAATTTTATTTTCTCTACTGGCTCTCCACCAGATAATAATAATAATAATAATAATAATAATAATAATAATAATAATAATAAATAATAATAATAATAATAATAATAATGTTTAATTAGGAAAAAACATTATGTTATTTTTTTTCAATAAGCACTTATAAGATAAAGTTTTATGTTGCGAGCTTTATTGATGTATAAATAAATAAAGATTTTGATTATCATTAATAAAGTTCGGTTTCAATTATTAATATATAGTTTAAACTTATATACTCAGATTATATTTATTTTATATATTTTCTTATTTGAAGTTGAATATTGTATATTGTTTCTTCCTTTAGGAAAAATTACATGAATTGATACATTTTAATAAATAATTACTGATTTTAGCAATGCTTTTTGTTTATTACCATTTATAGCAATACAATGTTAAATCTGCAATATGTATTAAAAGTGAATTATGTATGCAATATATATGAATTATATATGAATTATAATTGTTTTTAAAAATATATTATGTTTATTTGGTAAAATTTGACACATTGTATTAAAAGTGTATTAAAATGTGTGATAAATGAATCATCTATCATTAAAATTTGTATTATATGTGAATAAAAAAATGTTCTTTGTAATATGAATTAAACTTGTATTATAAGTGAATTAAAAATAATCAAGTGGAAAAAAATATTACTGCAATAAATTGTAAATATTTTTTTTATTATAGTATATTTATGTAAGTTCCCTTTCTTTTATGATGCAAAAGCTTATAAACTATTGTTAGGCCCATTTTGGTCTAATCTTATTCTTTTAAATTAATTTCTCTTTTAAAAAAATCTTTTAAAATCTAATAAAATGTGAAATCAATTTCATCTTGACTAATTGGAAGTTGATTATTTCTACAAAAACTGAAGAAAAACTGTTACTATATGAATGTTGATTTGATTAATTCAACATTTTAAAATTAAAACATACATATTCAATACAAAGAGAAATTAATTCTTGATTCATCACTCAATTTATTGAAATTACCTGTAAAATCATTTTTTTTTCGTTCAAATAAAGTCACTCGATTAAATTCACGTATTTATGATTAAACAACGGAAACCATACAAACAAAGAAAAAGGTATAAATGAATTTCAAACAGGCAAGAAAATGTATGCATTTTGCATTAATTATGTAGACCACATACTCTTCGTTTTAAATTATCTATTTTATTTTATTTTTATACGTAATTAAAAAGAGTTTCGACTATCTTATTTCTATTTGTCTTAAATTTAATTTATTTATCATCATTTAATAGTTTTCCTTATTATTTAAAGTAAAATACAAAAAAATTATTTTTTCTGAAAATTTTAAAATAATGTAAATAATTTGAGACAATTATTCTTAAAAGTAATAAATGGGACCTAAGAAAAGATTTCATTAATTTCTGTCTTAAAGTTGTCTTTGGTATACACGTGACTAAATCAACCTTTTTGGCAGCAAATTCACTGCACTTTAATTTAAACACGAACAACTTTATAGAGTACTAGCAGCTTATTGCTATTTCAAAATTTTAAAAATATTTTTTTAAAACAATTATTACAACAAATAATAATAATGTACTGTAATTACAAGAATAAAGTCAAATATAATTTTTTGAAAAAATTAACCAAAAGTAAAAAAGTTCTATTTTGACCTATTCAAAAAGTTAAAAATGTCAATGAGTTTAGTCAACACAGTACTAAAAAGAGTTCAATTGGGCAGTGGAATCCCATGTTTCTTGGTCATTGTTTTTTGTCTTTTTACTCTTTAAAATATCATTTCAAAATTCAAAGTATTGTGTCCTAATTGTCCTTATTAAATTGCATCAAGACAAGAGTTTTTCAAATATATTCCCTCCGTTTCCGTTTCTTCTTAGCTGTCATAATTTCAAATTTATAGTATCGAAGGATAAAACACGATTCACTTTGAAAATGTATTTGTATTGATATAAGTAAACACACGAGATTCAAACTCTCTTGCTAAAAGGCATAGAAGTTCAAAAACAACCATAAAATCAATTCGTGTGACCTATAAGCTGTCTACATCACACTTTTTGAATTGCGACCCTTCATAAACTTAGCTAATACAAAATGTTTTGTGCACTAGAGTTCTTCTTTTACGCTTTTGAGTTATATCATCCCTAACATCTTTTTGACACAAACAAATTAAACTACAAGACAATAAAAGACAGCAAGACAAATGATTGCTCAGACAAAGTAAATTGAAAGTGGAACACTTGATCATTTTTCAATGGCAATTATACACCAGAAAAAAAAATTCAATGGTAGGTACAATAGAACCAGCTCAAAACTCTAACTACTTGTCCCTATTCAGCAAATACTCAATTTGCTTCATGATTTTCCCTCTTTGGCATTTACATAACATGTTTGGACAGTTAAAAGTAGGACAAGTAGTTACAAGATTAACAAAATTCTCCACTGAAGGCTTCTGGTTCGCCTAATGTTCATCGTTGTCAAAAGCTCCTTTCGACTGTATTATAACCCGAGCTCCTGATGCAAGCCTTTCTTCAATTTTGATCACGTTGTCTTTCTCCTCTCTGAAAGAGTCTATTCTATTTGAGTGTATCTTATCAGACGGCTCTGTAATTCGCTTGCTTCCTCCACGAGATGTGTCGGATGTAATGGTCCGTGAACTGCCTATTCCGTCTGATGAGATTCTAGGACCTTCAGAAACTGGAGACTTCATTGACTCGCTTCTTGCTTGCTGCTTATTCAGTGTCGCCTTGATGGAACGTGGAATGCACTTTATGACTGAGCTTTTCTCCTCTTTGTCTTCAACTGAATCTACATGTTCTTTATTTGTCCTGTCAGCATTGTAGGACGACGACCGCTTTAGAAGGGTAGGTTCCTTGGGCATATTCGTCTCGAGAAGGCTTCCACTAAAGTATTCCTTATCTTCCAACCTCAAACTCATAAACGTAGGATTCTCTGCCAGGCAATCAAGATCTCCTAAAGTTAACGAGGTTGAGAACAGAGGAGACGGGAACTTTGAATGTGAAAACCTTGGCCTGTAGGTAGGAATAAGACCAAAACTATGATCCTTCACTGAAATCGATCCACAAGAAATTAGTTGCATCAGCACATTTGAGGGCTTTAGCTTAGTTTTTGGAACCCGAAATTCCTCTCCTTCAATTATTCTAAAGCTGTTGAGCTTATTAATATCAGCTCTGATGAGGGATTCCAAGGTATCTGTTCTACCACCTGATGACGATGCACTTGACGAGGACGGAGCAGGCGATACTGTCTCCCGGCAAATCTGCGCAGATTCATTTGTTGGTTGAACCTGAACCTGAACCTGAACCTCTTGAATTTCATTATTTCCAAGCTCTATAGACCCATCATCTGTTGAAACACCTCTTGTGCAAGTCTCTGGAGGTGTAGCTTTGCTTCCATTTTCATCAGTCTGAGTTGAAGCATCGGCGAGACCTTCATTCTTATAGATCTTGTACTCTGCCAAGCTTAATGAGCCATTCCATGAAGAGCTTTTATCAGCACTGGACGATTGAGGAGATACCGCTGAAGAACCTGATCGTTGAACAGGAGGTGATGATTCATCATCTTGAGAATTCTTTGTACCTTTTTCATTCATGCTAGAAGAAGACGAAGTGTCATCTTGGCTTCTAGAGGATTGTGGTTCCGGCAGCAGCTTTTGGTTAGACAATCTAACATTTCCAGCCGGACTGAAGCGACCTGGAATCAAAGGGCCAGGTTACTTATAGTTGGTCTATAAGTACTAATGATCCCAAAACTGTAACCATTCACAGTAAAAGGGAACTCGAGTAGCAAGAGATATGCAGCTAAATAAAACGTTTGTCTCAATAATTTTTTGGCATCTATAGCGAAATGATGTTATAGAGAACATATAATACAACACAACACAAAAGATTGGTTCCACAGAAAATATAACATGTTATAGTGAAATGTTGTTTATGGAGAGGTCCGACTGTATAACACTAACAATCATGTGGTTCAAATTGTACATTTCTACAAAGAAGGTCTAATATACCTGCATCGGATTCATCAAAAAGCTCCGAGCCTTTAAGAACATATTCATTACCATGAGCAGGAAGAATGAGGTCATCTTCACAAAGATCATGCCAGACGAAACCGTTCTTGTAGCTTCTGTTTTCATAATCAAAACAATACATTAAGCACACGGACTACATTGATATCTTCCATTTAAAACCAAATTCGACAACAAACCAAAATTGTTGAATAATTTCTACCTCTTGCAAGACCATGAGTACAATGAAGCCATTCCTCGACCTCTCAAAACGTTAAGCCTCTCAATTACATCTTCAAAAGTAGTACAACACAAATAAATTTTCCAAAGCAAACAAAAAACAGTTAGTACTAACTTATATTCTACAATCAAACATTTCTTTACCCCTTAAGTAGAGACCATCAGTGGAAGACAGGGGCACTTCAATGAAATGAGGATGTTCGAGCTGTCGATTTCTACAGAGATAATATACAACAGGCACTTTGCCATTACTCAACCGTGCCGGCTGCTGCTGCTGATACTTAGGTGATTTCTCAGTCCAAACTTTTGCTCTCTCTGGACTCAACTGCCCGTATTTCTTCATACGCCCCTCCATTGAAACAATTAATTTCACACCAAGAAACAAACCCTAACTCACAAAGTAAACCACCATCCTCAACTTGATCTCAACAAATACCTAGTGAATCAGTTCAACATCATCAATCAACTCAGCACCAAACATTTCCATTGAAATTACCTCTAATAAACTACAATTAGATCTGTAGATTGAAAACCCAAAAACAGCAAGAAATCACACAGTATAAACATACAAAAACAGACAAATTACCATTTCCTTTTTCAGACATGACAAATACTGAACACCCATTTGCTTATTTAGTCCAGAAAAGAGTTAAATTAGTCAAAAAAATGGAATCTTGATAAGTACCCACTTACAGAAATGTCTTAAAACAACCAAATTTTGCACATATTATGAAAAACAAAGATAAAAAAATGGAATCTTGATAAGTACCCACATACAGAAATGTGTTAAAACAACCAACTTTATAGCACACATTATGAAAGACAAAGATCAAAAAATGGAATCTTGATAAGTACCCACATACAGAAATGTGTTAACACAACCAACTTAAGCACAGATATGGAAAACAAAGATCAAAATAAGGAATCTTGATAAGTACCCACATACAGAAATGTGTTAAAACAACCAATTTTTGCACAGATTATGAAAGACAGAGATAAAAAAATGGAATCTTGATAAGTACCCACAAACAAAAATGTGTCAAAACAACAAACTTAAGCACAGATATGGATAACAAAGATCAAAAAATTGAATCTTGACAAGTACCCACATACATAAATGTGTTAAAACACCCAATTTTTGCACAGTAATAATGAAAGACAAAGACCACCATTTTTTCCCAACCTGAGAGGTAACATGGATAGTGTTTAATGCATGATAAAGGGGACCATACAGAGTAGCATTGAGAGGAAAAATGGATTGAACTGACAGGTAAAAAAAACAGAAGGATTTATCGAAAAGACAGAGAAGAATTGAAAGGGACTGGTAAGATACGAGCTTTTTCTTGAACTGTAGTGTTACTACTACTGAGTGACTGTGTGTTTATGAGTTCTTTGAGGGGTTTTCTTCTCTTTTGCTTTTTCCCCTAACTTTTTCTATGGCTTTTTCCTCATTTTGCTCTGGTTATGTTTGCTTGTTAAAGAGTATTCTAATGGGGGTTTCTGCCTTTACTTTCTTTTCTTTTGTTTTGATTTGGTTTTGTTTTTTTGGTCCCTTTCTTGTACATTTTGTTATCTTCTTTCCCTCTTTGTGATGTTTCCTAGAAGTATTCAAAACACTTCTAAACTTATTTCAAAATATTAGTTTTAACTTTAAATAATTGACAGTCTTATGTATATCATTTAACTAACTAAATTTAGATACATTTTTAATTTACCACATGACATAGCAAGTGGTCTCTGACTAATAGGAGTTTGTGACTCTTAATAAAAAAATTGAGAGAAGTATTGAAAACACTTTAAATTTGATGAAATTTAAGATTGTATTTCAATCATGTTTATAAGATCGAATGTGTTTAAGTTCAGTTAATTAAGTAAATGAGTATTTTTTAACGCGATAAAATAAATAATTTACACGAAGTTTATGTGTGTTTCAATACTTTTCTCTTTATCTATTCGATGCGCCTTTATATTGGAGCTTCGAAAATTTTAGTAGTTAAGTTAATTAGTTATTTAAATTTTTATTATATTGGTGAGAGCTTGAATTTTCGCTTCATAGTTTTTCTTTTTTATTTATCTTTCTCCAAACTCTAATGTGGAAAAGAAACATTAAACAAACAAACACCCACCCTACTCTATTTCCACATTTCACAATTCAATTAAAATTAAAAAATTGTTAATTTGATTAATTTAGATTGTTGTCGAACTTATTAAAGAGGAAACCGTTTTCCTTTTTATATTTTTTTGAATTGTTTAGCCTTCCCTTTTTTTTTTACATAATTATTTGATATTTAAAATTTATTGATTTTAAATAATTTAATTCGTGTTGAAATTAAAGGAGAAATAGCATTTCCCTTCACAATTTGATTTGTGTTAGGATCTATTAAAAGGAAAGGTCATATTCCTCTCATTTCATAATTCTTATATTTCTTGATATGATTATCTAATATCTGAAATTTATTAATTCAAAATAGTTTATATTTCTATCAAATCTTATTAAAAACAAAAATACTCTCTATTAGAGAATTTTTCTATTCTCATAATTTGGAGGCAAGATCTCTAATTAAGAGCGAAACAATTTTATATTCTTGATTATTTAATTTACTTTGAAAAATACAATAGATAAATTAAGAAAAAATTACTAAAATACACGTCTTATATTTTCCTTATTTTCAATATTTTCTTCTATTTCTAAAAACCTCTAAAATTTCTTATTTTTTTAATGTATCCGAACTACATATTAATGTATCTGAGCCAGTATTTAATGTATTCGAGCTACATATTATGTACTCAATTTTTAATTTATAATATATTCGAGCTACATATTGTGTATCCAAACTACATATTTGTGTCCATTTTATGTTATAATGTATCCGATCGAGATACTCTTTAATGTATCCGAGCTACATATTAATGTATTCAGTTTGTATTACTTTTTGGAGAATTAATGTAATTACAAACTAAAGAGGAATAGATTGTAATTTCATATTAAAACGAGGTGATTCCTAAAATTTATCAATTAACACACTGGAGTCAAAAAGGAATGTAACATGAGACTATTTTTAGAGAATAATAGTAGTAGATTAGGTGGCAGTTCTATTCTATTAAATAATTTAGACTGTTTAATTAATCAAAGTCAAATTAACTTTAATAATAAGAAAAATATCTTTACTTAGGTAAGCTTCATAGCCTTTTTTTTGTTTTTAAAAAGTTTGAAAGGGAAAAGTAGGTAGATAATTAAGTAAAAGTAATCTAACTATGATAAATTATTACTTAAAATGATAAATTCAATGGGACACACCTACCTAACCATAATATGAATAGAATATAATGAAATCGATGAAAGGGCAGTCCAATGCATTATATTTTTATTATATATTAAATTTAAGAAAGAATCAAATCGTAATGATTTATAATATTTAATTTTATTTTATATTTCTACAAAAAAAGTTATTTAAATTTGTGATTTCTTCGTCATATATCATTAGTTTTATTAATAATTTCAAGACTTCTCATCATATAATAAAATAGTTATAAGATGTAACTATAACCAGTCCTAATCAATTAAAACAATCACAACATCTTTCAATTAATTAGTTTGATTACAAAATATTCTGAGATTTCGAATTTGAGACTTCTCGTTCAGAGTATTATTAACACCACTCTATATGAGAAGGTGCTAAAATGACATATATAGTCATATTAAATATTAATTTTACTTAATCATCAAGAATTGGTAGCTCAATATGATATAAAATTGTTGGTACATAAACAAATGCATTATATTTTCATTATATATTAAATTTAAGAAAAAATCAAATTGTAATGATCTATTACATTTAATTTTATTTTGTATTTTTACGAAAAATTATTTAATCTTGTGACCTCTTTGTCACATATCATTAGTTTTATTAATAATTTCAAGACTTCTTATCATATAATAAAATAGGTATAAGGTGTAATTATAATCAGTCCTAATCAATTTAAATAATCACAATATCTTTCAATTAATTAATTTGATTACGAAATATTCAGAAATTTCGAATTTGAGACTTCTCGTTTAGAGTATTATTAACACCACTCTATATGAGAAGGTGCTAAAATGACATATATAGTCATATTAAATATTAATTTTACTTAATCAAGAATTGGTAGCTCAATATGATATAAAATTGTTGGTACATAAACAAATGTATAATAAATAAAGAATAGAAACTGACAAAAGACACAATAATATTCTTGTCCACACTAATAACAAGTAGCTGACTCAGACAGTAGTGGATTAAGTAATCTATTAATAACTAATTAATGATATTGTTTTGTTTCAAAATAAGTGTTTTTCATATTTAAAAAAATTAAAATAAATGTTATATTTTAGGAATTTAGGATAAAAATTAATATTTTTTCAATATATTTTTTATATTCCATCTTTTTGATTTTTAATAAACATTTATCAAATAAAAGTGATATGTGATTTTTATTAAGATGATATATTTTTTGAAATAGACTACTAATAATGTGTTTAAAGTTTTAGTGACTCTTTAATTGCTTCATGATAAGGGAACCCAATTTGGATACCCTCTTAATTAATCAACCATTTATTCCTTTTACTTATATGAAGAAGAAAAAAAAGGTTTTCTTTTTCTTTTCATTTTTTCAAACTATAGAATAATCTCTTCATTTTTTTGTATTTTTATAAGTAGACATGCCTTCAATAGTGATAATTCTGGTTTGGGCATTAAAAAAGGTTGTTGTGAAGTTAGTGTTGTGGTGGTGATGATAGGTATAGTTAACTTTGATTCAATAAATTATGTGAATCCTTTTTAGGTTATATTATCGTAGAGATTAAAAGTTTGCTAATCATTTGAATTTGTATTGTGTCTTATATAGCAATTGACGTTCTTTTCTTGTTTTGATAAGAGATTCATCTAAGATGTTATATACAAACTTTTTATTAATTTGTCAATTTAGAACTCTATCAATCTTTCTCTTCAACCAACTCTTCATTATGAATGTCAGATACACGGACTCAACGCCCTCATTTAGGTTTATCCTACTAATATAAGAAGCTTTAATACTATATTTGTCTCAACCAAGTACTTGACAATTGACATACAATACCATTATAAAGCCTAAATCGTATGTACCATGTAAATTTGCATTATGACTTGTACTACTATTTATTTTATGTTCTCACTCGAATGTGTGAATTCACCTTAATTAGATATAACATACACCTTTTTTTTTAAGTTTTGTCAGCTTAGAAACTTATTCATCCTTATTTTTGACTCGCCCTTATTAATTTATCGTACCCTTCATTACAAATGTCACAATTGATATTGAAAAAATTAAAATTATTTTAAAATTTGTTTCAAGTAAGGTAAATCATGATGTAGACATTGAAATTTTGTTGAACTCTACAAGATGCATTCAATTCGAGTAGGAACGCTACAAATTGTGTTTAACTCAAATTAAGATTCTTGGAGGCTACTCAAATATCCCATAAAACTCTTGGTATTTTTAAAGATTAAGATCTCGAATGTTCCGCAAATTCACGGAATATTCATAGGTCAAATCTAAATTATCATAGTTCGAGAAATACACCACTAACGGCCCTCGAATCATGGACAAATCTTAGGAGAGTAGAATCAAGGAAGAAACAGAATTGTACAAGTATTTTATTAATAAAATCATGTTTCTTCATTTTATTTGTGATTGTAATTTATTTTCTATCACTTTAAAATTAGTTGCAAACACATGCTAGACTTTTAGAATTTTAAATAAACAATTATTTGTAATTTGTATCAACCACTAATTTCGGATCTTGCTTAAGGATTTCTAGTAAATTTTTATAATTGCTATAGTTTTAATTTGGTATAATTATAATACTATATTGTGAAATTTTCTTACTCGCACTATATTGTGGTGCTCTATTTCGTTATGTTCATGCAATTAATTTTATTTGGTTTGGTTTGTTTGTATTTGTGCATCTATGATCTATGAGCTTAGTATAGTCTGTTCCAGAGTAAAATTAGACTAATTAGGATGAATCCTTGAATTAATATATATGATTTGTATTTCAATAAGAATTAATGAAATAATTAAAATGAGCATTTTATTATTATTTTCTTAAAATAGTTTGAAATAAAAATCATATATCAACAAAAATACAATGAAAAAATCATTTAAATTGATCGTGTGACTTTCTATGTAATGACCTGAAAGGTTATTTTGGTAAATTTTTATAAAAAATACTATTTTACCCCTCTCGATAGTTGCTTCGAGTTATTTTTTATTAGTTGATTTGAGAATTTTAAACTATGCGATAACTACGGTTACTTAATTGATATACATTTATTGAATAATTTATTTATTTAGTTGGTGGGTGAATGGGTCATGTCTTTAGATGATTATAGGAAAGTTAAGCAGCTAAGCAAACTTATATTATTCAATTACTCATCATAGCTATAGTTTGCTATAATTACCACTTGCGACTAACATTATACATTAATTACGTGGACTGATTTCGAGTTTGTATAATTAGTCACGTTTGTATATGTATAATTCGTCAGGATATACAAATACATATGTATAATATACAATTCATTTAACCTATATACATATACAATTCATCTCTCTCACACTCTCTGTCCTCTCTCGCTCACCTCTCTCCTCCCTCTCCCAATCTCGCTTGCCATATATACAAATGCATATGTATAATATACAATTATATACATAAATTCACCTCTCTCCTACTCTCTGCCCTCTCTCCTCCCTCTCTCGATCTCGCTCACCTCTCTCCTCCCTCTCTCAATCTCTCTTGCCATATATACAAATACATATGTATAGTATACAATTATCTAACCAATATATATATATACAATTCACCTTTCTCCCACTCTTTTCCCCATCTCTCTCTCCTCTCTCCTCTCTCCTCTCTCTCCCAGTCTCGCTTGCCTCTCTCCTTTATATAACATATAGTTACAAATTGTAATTATCAAACTATAGCTATGGAGAGTAATTAATTATTTTTAAGTGGCTATATGTGAAAGTTTCCCTTAGATTATTTAGTACCCTACATCCGTTGACCCATATATGGAAATAAACTATTAGAATTGAGAGAAGAAAAGGGTAACTAATATACATTAAATATTTAACAGAGTGGCGGCCAATATGCATCAAATAATTAAGAACTTAATGTTATAGTAGCTAATATACATTATTAGTTGAAATATATTAATAGAGGTTATATTATTATTAGTTGTTTATTATAATGTTTTTAGGAATTTGAATGTTGCAAAACTTAATGTTATAGTAGCTAATATACGTGCAATTAGAGTTGGACAGAAAGACCTTGGTGGCCATATTAATGATCGGCCACATGATTGTAAAGTAATTATTATGATGATTTGAGGATTTTGCTTTAGATTTTTATACGGTGGTTTATAGTTAAGTTTAGTGGTTATTACCTTAATTTTGGTTTCACAATTTTCTTATAGTTATCAAATTATAATTTAAGTTTTTGATATATTAATATAAGCAATTAAATATTAGGTGTATTATATTATGCAAATTTTAATATATTTATAATATTTGAAAGAATCAAAATTTAATTCTAGACTTGAAATTAAGAAAATATGAGATTTGACTTATTGATTGGAATCAAGAATTAGAAACTTTATTATAAATTCGGATGAGTTTTGGATCTAAGATCTACATATATCAATATGAATGTTGTTAATTTCGAAATCTTATCGTGGTAATTTATTTGAACAGATTACTTTGAGTTGGAAGTTCAACGAAAGGGGAAGACTCAAGTCCCGAAGTGATTGTTCGACTATTTGAGGCAAGTGGATTTCTAAACTCTTGTTAAGTGTATGAAATTCGTGTATTTCCTTGTAATGTGTTTGGGGGTAATGAAACTTGATGATGAGTTGACTTGTCCATACTGATTAACTCTAATGATGAAAAGAGGGGTAACAAAATGTAGTATGATTAATTATTTGTTTGTGATGTGTTCAGAATGGTTTGAAAGGCATATTGAATCATTGTTGATGTTGTATCATGATTGTGTTATTGTGGATTGTGCAATGTTATGAAAATGGTCATGTCCTCATTATTTGTGTGAACATGTCATTTGTATTGAATAGAGACATGGTTGCGACAAATGTTATGTGAATTGAGAATATATAAGAAATTAAAGATGTTGTACCATTTCAAGGGACGTATCGCGTGCCGCGATGGATACTATATTTTGAGGGACGTATCGCGGGCCGCGATGGTTACTATTATCGAGGGTCGTAGCACGCCGCGATGGATGCATGGACAGATATGTCTCCCATAGGTACAGGACTGAGTGGCAGCGAGTGTGTATCACTAGGTCATACATGCATCACTATACTTGACATTGCATTGCATTGCCTTGCACATATTTATCATTAGTGAACTTGATATTGTGTTTTGCTAATCTTGTGAGTGTCTTACCGTAGAACTTTGATTGATGAATATTGAGCTTGTTGTTAAGGATATGTAATTGTTAGAGTGTTGTTGTTGAGCTGCGTGTTGTGTGAATTATGAACTATTAGGTTAGGTTGGTTTTATGCAAGTTATAGTTGTGGAGGTTGTGATTGATGAATATTGATCTTGTTGTTGAGAATATGTGATTGTTAGACTGTTGTTGTTGAGATATGTGCTTGTAAATTGTGAACTGTTAGGTTGAACTGGTTTTATGCAAGTTGTAATTGTGGAGGTTCGGTTAGTGTGTAAGGAGTATACGTATTCTATCCCCTTAGCTTGTGTTTAGAGGCTTACTTGCTGAGTACCGTGTGGTTTGGTACTCACCCCTTGCTTCTACAATTTTTTGTAGGTTACGAGCCTAGATTTTGTGATCTTTCCATTCTCTTATTTTTCGAGGCTTCTTGGAGATTTGTGAGGTAGTTGTTTGTCATCTCATCAAACCTTCTTACTCATATTTATGATCTTGTTCTATTCAAGAATCAAGGTCATTTGAGACTTGTATTACCCACACCCAGGCAGAGTTAGTGAGCCGTGTAATAGGTGACCATTTCGCACGGTTCTGGGGGTACTTGAGTCAGCCGCCGACGCCCGACAACGTCTTGACCCCCATTTCATTTTTGGGCCATTTATAGGCGGGGAAGTAGCCTTGTAGTCTTGCTTGTTCATCTTCGGGTAACTGAACTCCCTTGAGATAGGAAAAAAAAGAGTGAGGTAGGTTCATCCTCGAGTTGTGAGGCAATCCAGAGACAAGAACGATTTGGTTCCAGAGGTCATGCTTTGTCTTTGCCAAGTTGAATAAAGCAGTTCGACTGCACGCATGTTTAGTTCCTGCTTTCAACGAGACTTTCTTAGCTTGTCAAACTTTCTCTCCTTCACCTGGTTCACCAGGTTCTACCACTGCAGGGCCCAATCATAGTCAAAAGCGGAAAAGAGAGGAATTGTAAGAAAAAGTTGAATAGACTGACCTACGAGCATAAGAAAGAGAAAAAGTAAAAAAATATGGATGAAGTAAAAAAAAGTACATAAGTGGTGAGAAAGAAAAACTTGGTTACGTTTCTTTTAAATCAATTGTAACACTTTAGAGGCTTGTACCCGTGACAATCAAATTTTGGGGATATTTTTGAGTTGATTATGAAATTTCCACATTGTATTGTAATGGATGAGTTTTAGGCTGACTTGTCTTGGTGGGATAAGACGAGTGTCATCACATCCATTTTTGGGTCGTGACATTCTAAGTGAAATATCAATAGTTGAGTGACTTTAGAAGTGAAATACTATTAATTGAGTGATTTTTGAGTTATAAAACAAAGTTAAATAATATTCTCTGAAAAATACTATTCGTTGAGCGACCATCTCAGATATTAACTCCTAGTTGCATGATGGGAACATCGTTAACCTTTGTGTTTCTAATTACAAAAGTGTCAACTCCGTCCAAAGTATGAAGTTGATCTTTTTTTTGCAGCTAGTAATAACATATCATTTAAATACATGTTTGTAATTATCTAGTGCAGTGAAAACATCCTTTTACCTCTCCAAAAAGTCAATTATGTCAATAAATATCCCAAATAATCATTACTTCGATGCAAAATATCGATCTTTAAATTAATTACAATAAATTAAGATCACTTGTTGGTGTTGGTATTGGTGTTAGTGAGCGATGGTGCAAGTGGTAGATGACGGCTTTTGAGAGAGGGACAAGTTTGCGAGTGTGTACTACACAAGCAAGTTGGATAATTCTGATAAATTTTCCCCTAGTGGAAGCGAATCTCCAACAAAAGCACACTCCCCTGAAGGCAACAAAATTATCAATCAATTTTAATTTCTAAGCAATTAGAAGTAAAAAATATTGACCAAAATTCATATAATTGATTCTCAAAAAGTGAAATATGACAAATAAAAAAGACAAAAAAATAATTATTCTACATTAAGGGTGTGTTTGGTATGGAGGAAAATGTTTTCCTAGAAAATGTTTTCATGGAAAACAAGTAGATTTTGGACTTATTTTCTCATGTTTGGTTGGTGAGTAGAAAATATTTTTCGGAAATGATTTTGTGTTTGATTTATGAATGAAAAATGTTTTTGAGAGACATCTTTTATTTTTACTAGAGTAAAAAATAATTTATAAAAATAAAATTTTTACTATTTTTTTTGGGTGGTGGTGGTGGTGGGGTGGGGTGGGGGTAGTTGGTGGGGGCAGGGGGAGGGGGTAGGAGTGAAAAAATAAAATTTTGAAGTTGATAGTATTTTTAAAAAATAAAATTAATTTTTTTGGGGGTTGGGGGTGGGTGGGGGGCTGGCCGGGGGGGGGGAGGGAAGGAGTTTAAAAATAAAAATTTGAAGTTGAAAATATTTTTAAAAAATAAAATTAATTTTTTGGGGAGGGGTTGGGGTTGGGGGGGATGGACGGGGGGTTCAGGGATCGAGTGAAAAAATAATTGAAAATTGAAAATATTTTTTTAAAATTGATGTTTTTTCCAAAAAAAATGTAATTTGAAATTGGAGGAGAGTTTTGGAAAATGTTTTCCTTAATTTTTGAAGGGAAGTCATTTTCCTTAATTTTGAGGAAAATGAGTTGATTTGGAAAATATTTTCCAAAACTTTTGTCCAACCAAACATGAGAAAATTGGAAAACATTTTCCAGAAAATGTTTTCCTTCATACCAAACACACTCTAAGTGTATAAAATCTTTATAATAAAAGAAAGGGGAAAAATTCTCTTCTTTTTAAACAATAGTATCAACAGTTTAGACCTTGAATTAAACTACTCAATTTTTTTATATTAGAAAACAAAGTTTTTTGCAACATAATCCAAAATTATGCATTACTAATACATGTCTAACATTTATTAATTTGAACTTTAAGACCATGTCTTATAAAAAATGCTACATCATAGATAACAAATATGAAACAATGTGATACTATTTTTAAAATATATTTAAATTATCCTTGTAAATGTGTATTCACATATATATGACTCACTTAATTTTTAAATTTCTAAGAAAGTTATGCAAAATTATTATTCTCTTACCGTAAACAAATCCCAGAAAAAGATGATTTCATTGGGACCTAACACATTGGAACACAAAACTTTAATAAAATATTGTTTTCAAGAACTAGAAATTTGGATTTTAAAGATATTGTCTAGAAACAAAAATTAATTTCATATTGCCTGGACATCTTCCATAAGAGCCATCAGGGGATAATAATCCCGGGTGTGATTCATGTGCAATTGGCCTGCCTTCTCAATAAGTTCTTGCAGCTGATGGATTAGTTTATTTATAAGACTTTTCTGGTTGTCCTTCAGCTTAATACGGGCTGAAATCATTTCCAAGTTGCCCCCTTTCAAGATCCCCAATAAATTATCTTTAGTGCTTGCACTAGGTCGTTTTCATCTTCAATTTTCAATTCTGAAGCAACATTAACGAGTTTTCTAATCTTGTTGACTAGTTTCGTATAGCTTTTTTGTCGCTCGTTAAGTTGGGCTGTCTGAGCCATCTCAAAGTCTTGGTGGTGACCTCCTTTGACATTGTCAACTGCAAGAACAAAACAAAGTATGAGCATTTATCGGAGAAAAAATGTTGACAGATGAAGCTTGCTTGCGATATGAACACAAGATAAAATGACTAAAAATATAAAGTACTTGATGAAGTTCAGACATAACTCGATTGATGAACTCTATATAACTTGGACAGAATAAGTTATATTATAGTTGATCATTAAGAGCCTACATAGGTTAGCTACTGATCCAAACATATACTGAGTTATAGCAACATACGTGTTAATGTAAATATACATCTACTTTTCTATGGGAAGGAGTTGTTCCTGTCAAGGTTAATATATGTTGGATTTTCTTTATAATTCAATTTATCAACTTTGAACCCCCAAGATGGATCTACAAGACTACATACGTTCTTGTGGCAATTACAATGCATATCATTAGTGGCAGTTAGTGGGCAATGGCACCTTTCAACTTTTGATATTAACCAGTACGTAATGTTTCAATCATTGCAGAGGAAGAAAATACACAACAAAAGGGAAAGTCGAGGTGATAACTCCAAACAAAGAGAAGTGTTTTTTTCTTACACCAGACAAATGCAAATGCAAACGCAAATTTTGGAATCGATTAAAGAGTTAAGAAGGAAACATTATACTTTTACCCTAAATCAATAGTAATATTACATTTGACAGAAAGAAAAATCTAATGGAAAATCCTCAAACTAGAAAACAATGCACCTCTTGCGAAGACGAATCTACACCTGATGAATGCTTATCTTAAGTACACAAAATCATGAACGATTGCGGCTAATCAAAACTTTGTCTGCAAGAGAGAGAAATCAACTGAACAACGGTTCAAGGAGAAATCTAATGGTAACTCCTCAAACTATAAAACAATGCACCGCTTGAAGTAAAAATGCATTATTTTTAAGAAATTGCAGATAATAGAAGAAAAACATACAATCAGGATAACTAGATGGTAAGAAAACTGGTAAATTTAGTGTTATTCTTTTCCTGATTCATACACATAAGAAAAAAATAAAATATTGAAGTTAAGAATGCATCATTTTCAAGAAACTGCAGATAATAAAAGAAAAACATACAATCAGAACTACTAGATGGTAAGAAAACTAGTAGATTTAGTGTTATTCTTTTCTTGATTCATACACATAAGAAAAAGATAGAATCTTGAAGTTAATAATGCATCATTTTAAGAAACTGCAAATAATAGAAGAAAAACATACAATCAGAACCACTAGATGGTAAGAAATTTAGTAGATTAAGTGTTGTTCTTTTCCTGATTTATACACATAAGAAAAAAAAGAGAATTTTGAAATTAATAATGCATCATTTTCAAGGAACTGCAGATAATAGAAGAAAAACATACAATCAGAACCACTAGATAGTAAGAAAACTAGTAAATTTAGTGTTATTCTTTTCCTGATTTATACACATAAGAAAAAAAGGAATCTTGAAATTAAGAATGCATCATTTTCAAAAAAACTACAGATAATAGAAGAAAAACATACAACCAGAACCACTAGATGGTAAGAAAACTAGTATATTTAGTGTTATTCTTTTCCTGACTCATACACATAAGAAAAAAGATAGAATTTTGAAGTTAAGAATGCATCATTTTCAAGAAACTGCGAAAAACAAACAATCAGAATCACTACATGGTAAGAAAACTAGTAAAAATGATAAGAATTTCAGAATTGAATAGAAAGATAAAGATACATTACTTTTGGAGCAGCAAGTATATTTTTTTTTGCAGGGATGGATATGAACTTTTGGAGCAGCAAGTATATTTTGTTTGGAGAAAAATGTGACAGAATTTGTTGACCTTATATGTTATATATAATAAGTAGATTGTTAGTTAGCAAAGTAAAATTGTTTATTTATTTATTTATGTTATAAAGTATATGTATTATAGTGAATGTCTATCATGTGGAGTCCTTTTGAGATATGATTAAGAGTCATACATGGGAACCAAGTTAGATTTCCACTATAAATAGAGGGCTCCTCTTCATTGTAAAATCATCCATCAAGAGAAATAATAAGTCTTCTCTTCTCTCTACTATTCTTCTTCTTATTCTATAATTTCGTAACACGTTACCAGCACGAGACTCTACTTTCTCAAAAAGTGAAAGTTCGGTTTGAAGAATTAATAAGGTACTATTTATTCTTTTGTTTTTAATTTTAATGGCTAATCTTACGAAATTAGAGTTCATTGCCCTTCAAAGTTCGGGCAGAAACTACCTCTCATGGGTGTTGGATGCTGAAATCCATCTTGATGTAATGGGTCTTAGAGACACCATAAAAGAAGAAAATAAGACATCAAAACAAAATTATGCACGGGCAATGATATTTTTGTGTCATCATCTTGACGAGATTCTGAAAATCGAATATCTAAAAGTTAAGGATCCACTTGTTTTGTGGAAAACCTAAAAGAAAGATATGACCACTTGAAGATGGTCATACATCCAAAGGTACAATATGATTGGAAGCATCTAAGGCTACAAGACTTTAAGTCTATACATAAGAATAGTTCTGCCATGTTCAGAATCACTTCTCGGTTGAAATTATGTGGAGAAAACTGTTAGTGAGATTGATATGATGGAAAATACATTCTCCACTTTTCATGCCTCGAATGTGCTCTTGCAACAACAATATCGAGAGAAAGGTTTTAAAAAGTATTCTGAACTAATTTCTCATCTTCTTGTGGCTGAGCAAAATAATGATTTATTAATGAAAAATCATTAGAATCGGCCTACTGAATCTGAATCACTTCCTGAAGTGAATGAGGTGTACGCCCACCATGCTAGGCGTGGAAAAGATCGAGGCCCTAATCGTGGTCGTGGACATGGAAGTGGACGTGGTCATGATTATGGTCAAGAACGTAATTCTTTTCCCGGTGTTAATCATTCATTAAATAAAAATCACAATCAAAAGGAAAAAATAAAGGATGAGAAACGTGAAGCAACTAAGGAGTTGTTTTCGATGTGGTGGAAGAGGTCATTATGCACGTGATTGTTGTACTCCCAAACATTTGTTGAGCTTTATCAAGAATCAATAAAGAAGAAATAGAAAAATCTTGAGACAAATTTTGTCACTAAAAATCAAATTGACATCACGCACTTGGATGTAGTAGATTTATTCGCCTATCTTGAAGGAAAGATAAATCTCTTAATTGGTGATGGTTCTGTGAGCATGAGAGAGCGATTTTTTTTTTTTTTTTTTTTAATGGTAGTAGTTATTAATGACATGATAAGTTAACCTTGTAAGGACAAATATGTACTCAAAATTGCATGATAGGGACAAATATATTAAAAAAGTATCACAAAAAATAAATATAACCTTTTTCTAAGAATATAAGGACAAAATAACCCTTTTCCATATTTATCTATTATTATCGGTAGTACTTTAGTGCAACCCTTTACAATTTACACATTAATCCAACATTGTGTGTACTTTTTCATTTCTAAATGATTCGAAGAATTAATAGAGTTGCATTGATCAATTATATATATATATATATATATATATATATATATATATATATATATTACTAATTAATTAGAAGTAAAAATATACATAAAGTAAACATTTTAGCTAGTCAAATTCTTCAAAACATCAATCGTACCGTTGTGAATTCCAATAAAGGGTTGAGTTGGGTTAGCTTTACGGGCTAAACTCATTCTAATAACTCTATATATTTATGAGATACATAGATTATCGTCTCACTTCTCTTCTTTACTTCTCATCTCTTATACTTCTAACAAAAATTATCGTCCTCACTTCTCTTCTTTACTTCTCATCTCTTATATTTCTAACAAAAAATATATGTATTTAGATGTATCATACTCGATAACACGTACTCCATATTGATAACAAAAATGCATCTTCTTCCTTTCCCGCCACCTCTCTCTTATTTCCTTCCCTTTCTTCCTTTACACATTCTTTTTTTTTTTTCAAATTGAATGTTGTGTTTGAGTTCATATCGTTTCACTCAAACTACTCTTCTTTACAATTTCTCCGTTAAACCTTCTTCAATCTTTCTTCATTTCTACAAGAAGAAGCAGTTTCCTCTCAAACCCCTTTTCTTCTCTGTAAACCCTAATTCAAATTCAAGAACCATGTCTGATTCTCCTCCTGCTCCTCCTCGCTCTGCGTTTGCTGTACTTATGGCAAATTCCAAGAAGAAAACAACCTCCTCACCTAAGAAACGTAAAACCCCAGATGTTGAAACTTCAAGTAAAACCCCTGTTGTTAATCAAGATTCAGTTTTGAAGCCAATTAAGGACACCCATTTGGTCAATGAGTCGAAAAGTGAGGAGTTGGAGGTGAAGAAACGGAGTCAAGACTCAACTTTGAAGCCAATTGAGGACACCCATTTGGTTAATGAGTCGAAAAGTGAGGAGTGTGTGGTGAAGAAACGGAAAATGATTAGTCCAGATGAGAGCATTGTGGAAATAAAGAAAAAAGCTGCAAACTTTGATCCAAGAAAGGCTGTATATTGGGGGGATGGTCAGAGAGTGCCGTTCATGTTTGTAGTTAAGGCGTTTGATGCAATTTCGAAGGAGTCAGGCCGGATTGTGATTACTGAAATTGTGACTAATATGTTGAGGACTGTGATTGAGACGACGCCTGAGGATTTGTTGCCTGTTGTGTACCTTGCTGCTAATAAGATTGCAGCTGCACACGACGGGATGGAGCTTGGTATTGGTGATGCTTCCATTATCAAGGCACTTGCTGAAGCCTGTGGTGCTAAAGAAGCACATATCAAGAAGCAATACAAGGTAATACATTTGTTAATTGGGAATAATTACGTTCAAACATGACCAATTGCTGAATTGATAATGCTGTCTAGTGTAAGTTGTTTTGACTAATTCCTTATGGGTTCTAATGGGAAAAACAAGCATGACCTGAATATTTTGTCTGATTGAAAGACAACACATTGTGTGAAAGAGGCTCGCTCCCAAGAGGAGATAAAAAGTGAAACTTAACTTTTTCTTAATCGAGTGTAATTGCCTAAGCCATGTCTTTAGAAAATGCCTAGTGTCATATATGTCTAGCTATATGACAACTTTAGTGCAGTTCACAGAACTATGCAAGATTCTGTTAATAACTGCATAACACTTTATGTCACTGTTTCTGTTTTCATTTTTCCTCTTTTCTCACTTTGTTGTCTTCGAATTTGTAGAAAACTAGTAGTTGGTACTCTGCTAGACACAAGTGAAATTCAGCTTTCATGTTGTTGGGAGATTGAAGAAATTGAGAGACTTTTTTGGAGAGGGTGGGGGTGGAGGCCACGAGGAGTTAGTGGGGATGAAATGCTGCATTTGGCATGTACTTGATTTAGGAGCCTAACATTGGACCATCACATTTAGAGCAGCATCTTGATAATCACGTGTTTGATCACATGCATAGTTGGCATGATTAATTGTATACATAAGGGACTGACCAGAAATTTGTATGGCGATCCTGTAATATTTGCCATCCAGGAGATCCAACTTTTCTCCTGTTCAGTTTTGACTCGTCCAAATGTCTGTTTTTCATTGTTAAACACACAGGAGCTTGGAGATTTGGGCCTTGTTGCAAAAGCAAGTCGTTCATCACAGCCTCTGATGCATAAACCAGAAGCACTGACTGTTGCCAAAGTTTTTGACACATTTCGGATCATTGCCAAGGTATTCCAGTTTCATTGTTCACTTTCTTTTAGATACTTCTTGAAGTGGGATTAAGATGTTAAGTGACGTAGCTACCATACCATATATTTGAAGTTCCTATAGAAGCCTTCAATCAAAGTCAGTTCTGTGCATTGCGCACAGAACTGATTTTTGTCATGGAAGCTACAAAATAAGTTTCTCCTATTTGTGGCGCAGATTATCCTCTTTTTAGTTGCTTATTTTTGTTTTATCCGTATAGTTTTTGATCTTGCAGTATTTGTACTATGATTATGTTGTCTTTTCTTATGTGGGAATTTCTTTTAGGAATCTGGAAAGGATAGTCAGGAAAAGAAAAAGAATTACATTAAATCACTGCTTGTTGCAGCCACTGATTGTGAACCCCAATATTTGATTCGTCTCCTCCAGGTTAGAGGACTTTTTTCTTTTTCTCATGGAGCTATTTAGCTGTTGCATTGATCATTGAACCGCTGTTCAGTTGATTTCTCTTTCTTGCAGACAAAGCTACGCATTGGTTTGGCTGAACAAACACTGTTAGTCGCAATCGCTCATGCTTTTGTGTACTCAGATAAGCATGCATCACCTCCTGCAGGTGTAGATTCTCCTTTGGAAGAGGTGAATTGTTCTCTAGTTGGAGGAGTTTTATATTAGATTTTCCTTTCTGTGAACTGTTATATTACTATTAATTTAGGGATAAAGTATCTTGTTTCCTTCTTAACTCTTTAATTGACCCCAAAATGTGCGTATGCATTTGCATTTGCATTTGTCTGGTGTTAAAAAAAACAATTCTCTCTTTTTGGTGTTATAATCTCGACTTTCCCTTGTTGTGTATTCTCTTACTCTGCAAAGATTGGAACATTATTTACTGGTTAATATCAAAAGCCGAAAGGAGCCATTGCCCAGTGACTGCCACTAATGGCATGCATTCTGATTGCCACAAGACGTTTGTTGTCTCAGAGATCTGAATAGCCTAATTGCTTGTACGTAGAGGACTGTTCTGGTAGCCCCATGATTTCACTCTTTTGGTGGAATATAAGTGATTCGACAAAGGCACCATTAGAACAAAGTGCTTCGACAAGTTCTTAAGGCTGCATAAAAGTGTGGTGTATGATGAGAAGGGTAGGGGGGTGAGTCCATTTTCAGTGAATTTTGAACCGTGCGCCATCTAGACCTCATAATTCTAATAACTTTTTTTTTTTTATGGAAACTTGTTTTTGTTGAGTGAACAAAATATATTTCATGTTGCACGAACAATCTTTTATCTTTCGTATAGGTTGGGTTTTATATAAAACAAATTTGATGGAGTTTCTTCACTTGGCTCACCTTCACTAAGTATGTTTTTTATAATGGTGGTGTCTGGGCCAACATGTACGCATCTTGATCTTCCAGCAGGTACAGGTTACCTCCTGTCAACAATTGAGCCCGGATAACTCTGTCCACCTAGGCTTAGGCAGATGGAGACTAATCAGTTTGAATAAGTATTTTATCTTTCAGAAAGGGGGAAAAGGGTCTGCATAGCTTGACTATATATGACAATTTAAAGCTTGATTCCGCTACAAGAATTAGCAGAAGTGGATCAGTGTTACCTTGCAAATTAATTGATTCATCAAATTTTAATCCCTTTTCATTTTGTATATGATGCAAGTCCATTAGACAAGCTGTCTGCTGCATTTCCATTGCTCTTGAATGCATATCTCATTGGTTCCTTATTTCATTTGACTTTTGTGTTTGGCAGGCCGCCAAGATTGTGAAGCAAGTGTACTCTGTGATTCCAGTTTATGAAAAAATTGTCCCTGCTCTTCTAGCTGATGGTGTTTGGAAGCTTTCAGAAACATGCGGTTTCTCACCTGGTGTTCCGGTTGGACCTATGCTAGCTAAGCCAACCAAAGGAGTATCTGAAATTCTTGATAAGTTTCAGGATATGGAGTTCACATGTGAATACAAGTATGATGGTGAACGTGCTCAGGTGTTCTTATAATCTTGTCTTGTTAGTAATTTTTATTCAGTAAATTACCACTAATTAATATACTCTCTCCAGGAACTGAACACAAAACGAATGGGAACTAAAATCATATGCAAATATAAGTGTTCCTGAATGAATAAACCATTTACCCAACTGAATGAAATGTTCTCGCGTGGTTACTTTTTTTTTGGGGTGTAGTATTTATGCTGCCTCCATGCAAGCTGATTTCCTTTTTGCCTTTTTCCATCATAGCTGACAGCGTTGTTTTTTTCTTGGTTAAATCTTATTTTATATCTAGTAGAGGAAGGGGCTTTTTATTAATGCAAAAGAATACAATGAAAAGGAAATCACATCTTATCCTATTGAATCACGTGAAGTTGATTCTTCCTCATATCAGATTCTTTGCCACAATTTAATGAAAGATTTGGGCTATTTATTTTCTAAAAGAAGAGGTAATATGCCTTTAAATGTACTCAGTTCCCATTCAAGGTTCATTTTCATCATAGACATTTGAATTGAAACTAGTGAACCCATTTGGAGAAGGAGGAAATGGCAGGTAGTAAAAGCCTTAAGAGTTAGAAGAGCTTTTATTTTTTCCGTCGTAGCCCTTTTCATTTTTTCCGCTAAGTAGCTCTTGGAACTTGACGCCTTCCTTTCTCTTTTGGATATGTTATGTTTTTTCCCGTGAAAAGTCAGGAGTGCCAATCTTGTTCTTGTTAGTTGGAGCTTTGTCTTCAGCATTGCTGCATTCCTTTTATTTAGAGAGGGGAAATTTCTCCTCAGCTGGTCTTCCGACTTGATTAAGGTTGTAATTTCATTTACTGGGCCCTGCTGGATAAATCTACTTGGTTTCCCTTTTCCTCTTTGATTTACAGGTTTCCGTATTCTGGGGGCCCATAAATTGCTTCCTACTCTTTCTTGCAATATCATGAACAGAACTTTTAGTTTCAATCCTAGTTACTTTGGATTCTTCCCTCAAAAATTCTTAGTTGTCTTTTCTGCCTTGTTAATTCTTGGCTGCAATTGTCCTCCTAAAAACTACTTCCCTTACATTTTCAAACTTTCTGGAGCCTCCTGGATGTCTACTTTTTTCTAATATTGAGTCTCTGGATGTTTGGGAACAGAGTGGAAAGTTGGTTTTAGAAGCAATCTAGAGACTAAATGAGCCTGCTTCTTTCACCGACTTATGGCTAACCAGCTGATATAGATCTTGCGACATCATACACAGTCTTAATTTATTGCATTACATGCTCTTTCTTGCTATAGATAACTTCCCTTTAGTTCTCTTTTTGATGTTTATTGCAGTGTCGATTAGTAAAGTTATTCATGTTTTGCTTCTATTTGCCTCTTTTTTCCTCCCCGCCTCTGCCTTCTGATTAACGGAATCGAAGTTGCACATCTTTAATGTAAAAAGTGAACTGAGGTCGGTCTAAAACATTGTTCTATGAACATTTCCAGATCTTCTTAATCCTTTTAAAAGAAATTTATTATTTGCATTTTAATTTTTGTTAATTGTTGTTTTTAAATCTAGATACACTACATGGAAGATGGTTCCGTTGAGATATATAGCCGAAATGCAGAAAGAAATACTGGAAAGTTTCCTGACGTTGTTACAGCTATCTCAAGGTAGTTACTTCCATTTGTCTCGATTTTCTGTTTCTGAAGTTGTCGTATGCAAGCACTTCCTCTTATCTCAATGTTGTCTTCAGATGCTAAAAGCTTCTCATTTATTAGCTATTAGCTACATTATAGTGAAGACATTAAATGCTTGGCTCTCTATAGTTTCACAATATGCTGCTTAAAAAGGACAATCTGCATGAAACAATTGGAAAAAGAGATGGGAATGTCTGCATGATCAAGTTGATGACTTTGGGCACTGTGTTTGCTCGGAACTTTGACTCTGGAATTGAATCTTATAATTTGCAAACCCAGGATCAAATACTTTTTAGTTGACTGCTATTGCGTAGAAAAGGTAAAATTGGATCTGAATATGTCAAAAATTATCAAGGACTTACGTGATAGTGGAGTTTTGGATAACTACAACTTGTAAGAAATATGTGAAACCAAGACTTCAAACTTGATGACTGAGTGACTCGATTAACCAACTATAGTGTATGTCTGAAAAGGTAGTTGCTCCTTGCACGAATAATTCTGAACATTAAACAACTATTTCATTTTCCGAAGTGTAACTATGGAACACATGACTTATGTTACTTATGTAAAATTAGATTATGAGTTCTACATGCAGAACATCTCTGACACTTCTTGGGACAGGAGCCTGGATAATTTTCTAGTTTATGCTTCTTACATTGTGAATAATGATCCCTGGTAGATAACAAAATTAAATTCTTTGTAGCTAATGTATTATATGGTATCTAAATTATTGCTACAAGATTTGTGTTCTCCACAATAATCGGTACCTTGTATACCAGAGTAGTACATTATCTGAAATCTGTTGCTAATCTATTAGCTAATTCTTGTAATTTGTTGCAGATTGAAGAAATCATCTGCAACTTCATTTGTTCTTGACTGTGAACTGGTTGCATACGACCGTGAGAAACAGAAGATCCTGCCCTTTCAGGTTAACAATCTTCACCTAGTCTATATATACTTTGCAGTTGTAGTTTTGTAGATCCATCCGTGGGGCTTCAAAGGTGATAAATTGGATTATAGAGGAAATCCAACAGATATGAACCTTGACAGGAACAACTTCTTCCCATAGCAAAGTAGATGTATAATTGCATCAACACATATGCTGCTATAAGCTTATAACTCAGTATGTGTTTGGATCAGTAGCTAACCTAGTTAGGCTCTTTATCAACTATAATATAACTTATTCTGTCCAGGTCATATAGAGTTAGTTTATCAAGCGAGTTCTGTCTGAACTCCGTCAAGTTTATATTTCGAGTCTTTTTATCTTGTGTTCATTTCGCAAGCAAGCTTCAGCTGCCAATATTTCTTCTCCGATAAATGCTCATTATTTGCTTGGAGAGTCATCTTGCTACATTTATGTGTAATTTTGGTGTAAGATGAGGTGATACTTACAGATATATGCTTATGACAGGTCCTTACTACACGTGCTCGTAAAAATGTTGTCATTAGTGAAATCAAGGTCAACGTGTGCATATATGCTTTTGATATCTTGTATCTTAATGGACAACCACTTCTTCAAGAGCAACTTAATGTTCGCAGAGAGGTACTTCCATTTTTGTGGTTGAAAATTCGCCTGGAATTCTCATGATTATATTTTCTTCTTTTGCTCCAATGAATTCTTATGCAATTTGTATCCTTTTGTGCTTCTGTGGAAACCAAGTAGCATTTGTCTTGATGGTAATTGGTACCAAATGAACTGTCTATCAGTGAAATGTCTTATCCTTGAACCACATATTTTAAGCATTTACTGATGTCTTATGCTGATGTGATTGTGACATAATTTGTTACAAAAATCTTAGCATGTACATACTTAGCCCCACACCCCCTGCCCCAACCAAAAAAGAAAAACGTAAGCATGCATTTGTGTTTTGCCGCTCCATTTTCTGCTGCCCCTTGGACCAAGCATTGCATCTGCTTAAAAATTGGGTCCTTAACATCTAGTTCTAGTTGATATATCTGTTCAACCTTTTCTTGCGTCAGATTTTTATTTCCATGAGAATTCTATATTCGTAAACTCTTGCTGCTGCTTTGAGATTTCTCTTCAGTGAAAAGATGCATTTACCTCTTCTGCACTTCCTACCAATGGACCCATGTAAATTACACAAGTAGGTTCACTCCCTCATGAGTAAGCCTTTTTCCTTTATTTTCATAGGTTGCACTATAGGAAAGGGACAGGTGAAGTGAAGTTTGTTCTGATTTGTTCAATTTTCTCAAGTCTCTTGACCTCTCTTAAAATCCAGTGATCTGGCAGTTGTTTGTGTTTCATATCATTTGGAATGATTTTTCTCTTTCTTCCATGGACCTGAATCTGATATAGCTAATAATCATTTACGTGAGAAGACTGCAGGATTAAGAGTCATGTATGGCTTAGTTAGCGAAAATAGTGAAGTTGTTTACGTCTGGGAAAATATGCATCTGCAGATGTCTTTATTAACGAGATGCTGAGGTGCAAATTTGCTGCATTTTTTTGTTGTGGCCCATTTTGTTTGATCTAATCTCACATTGGGAGATCAATTAGTATCTCTGATAACTATTTTCCTCTGATCTACTATATCTGCTTTCCTTTTCATACTATAATTTAATGATCTGTTAAACCCTTTTCTCCACTTAATCTTCATGCTAACCAAAAAGTAGGACATCTATTTGGGGATGAAATGTGCAGGACTCTTTATGTATTAAGATCTTCAAAAAAAGGTTTTCTATTTGTAAATATATGAAGTATTCTATTCCAGTCAATAAGATGCTCTTCCAGGCTTAATTCTAAATCGGGAGGGCTGGAGCAATAAACACAACTAATTCCATGTGCTTACATTTTTATGTGGACAAAAAAGAAGGTTCTTGCCTATCTGTAGGTTTGATTGTTTGTCAACATTTATATAGGGTTCTTAAGTGGAACTTAAGGTTTTAGTTTCTTTGGCAGGGGGTGGGCTTGTAATATCCCATTCTCTTTCTTAATATGTTAAACTGTTCTCTCATATTGATATCTGGTCATTTTTACTTTTAGTACGTAAATAGGCTTTTGCTCAATGGATTCTTAGTATATTAAACTGTTCTCTCATATTAACATTGTGTGAACAATCAATTTATAGCTAGATCCTTTTCTCCAATATTAGCATTATCTGAACGATCAGTTTATAGCTCGAACACATCCTTTACAAAATTTAGCGCTAATACTGTGACTTCTGCCTTCAAGCAGCATCTTTACAAGTCATTTGAAGAAGAACCTGGATATTTCCAGTTTGCTACAGCTGTAACCTCAAATGATCTTGAGGAAATAACAAAATTTCTTGAAGATGCGGTCAACGGCAGGTAATGGTTCGATACTGATATATCTAAGAAATCTACTTCTGCTTTACTGGTAATTCAAATGCATTTTTTGTTAGTTTTATATATTTTAAAATATCTTTTTGGTGAAGTTCACGTACATTCGTAATGGTTGTGACATGAACTTCTGTAAAGTAGGTCACAAGATGCTTTATGTCAAGCATTTGAAGAGCTAGTTCATGTAAATGACCTTTCCTTATTCTTTGGTCCTTGCTGCTGTTACTTGATTAGTTATCTGTTATTTATGATAGAAAAAATTGTACGCGTACGTTTGGTTTGTTTGAACTCGAACCCAATATTGCTTCTTAATTTGTTAAAAGGAGTAAAGTTAAGTTAGTGGAGATTTCTGAAATGTTCTTTTCTTGGTTTCTGCCTTCTCTGTCTTCTCTTTTAAAAGATCTGGAGAGATGCTTCATGTGTAATTCCACTCTCGGTTGTGTGTTAAAAGCTGGCTTGAGGCTCACAAATTGGGTGCCTTGAAACCCGCTGACATAAGTTTAGGTGCCTTGTGTCACTTAAGTGGTGTTAGATGCTAGAGCTTGCTTCACACCATCTCCTGTCTTGAAAAAGACAACACTAAGGGTGTGTTTGGTATAACAGAAAATGTTTTCTTGGAAAACAAGTGGAATTCTAACTTATTTTCTCATGTTTGGTTGGTGAGTAGAAAATATTTTTTAATGTTTGGTTTGGGGGTAGGGGTAAAAGTATATTTGAAATTTAAAAAATAAGGAGATTTAAAAATTTAACTTTTTTTTTGGACAGGGAGGGTTGAGTACGGTGTTTGGGGTGGGGTAAGAAAAAGATATTGAAGGATGAAGTAGAGTTTTGGTAAAAAAATTCTAAATTTTTTGAAGGGAAGTCATTATCCTTAAATTTGAGGAAAATGAGTTTATTTGGAAAACATTTTCCAAAACATTTAAGCCAACCAAACATGGGAAAATTGGAAAACATTTTCCTTCATACCAAACACACCCTAAATATACTAAAAGGAAACATTATGAAGTACATATGTTACTAATTAGAATAGAAATTATAAAATTATCAGAATTCAAAACTGCATTGTTGCATCTGAATTAAAAAAAAAACTAAACTATATGATTATCATTTTATATGTTTCACTTAATTTTTTATGTTGCATCTGCATTGTTAGTTTTTCTTTTCGATCGCACCTTTCTTAACCAAATCCTGTGGCTTAATTTTAGTTTGCATATAAAGCTCCAGAACATCTTGGTTCTTTTTCGTACTCTTCACATTTGATAACACTGTTTCACTGTTATATGTCTATGGAGGGTTTACTAAGTTTGCGAAGTGGGTTTTCTATAAAAGTTGTATAACTGTTTCACTGTTATACAACTTCTTATTTTGTAGCCAAATTGCTGCTCTTGCAGCACACAAGATCTACTTTCCTGCTTCTGCTTTTAAGGACAAATTGTAGCCATCCATACTCAAACACCCATTCCATCTCCACTATCTTTTCTCCTCACTCCGTTCTTCCAGTCCCTTTTCCATTCACCCTGCCGAAGGGGAAGGACTTAGGTACAATCATAAAACTTTAGATGTTTTTTCGTTGTCTATGAAGTTGGTTCCAGATCTGGTTATAGCTATTACGAGTGCTAAGGTGATGGTGGATGAGAGGAAATGCCAAGTGAATTGAACAATTGGCACCTTAGTAACTGAAACTAAAAATATTTGAATTGTGTAAACAAAGAGAGGTCTTTTGCTTTGCCTTCACTTGTTATGCAAAGTGAACATGTCCATTTAAAAATGTCTGGTAATTTAGGATTCAAAGATATGTTTCTTCCATGAGACATTCGGTAAGCTTTCCATTGACAAATTTGTCTCTCCAGAGAATAAACCAGCTCTGTTAAGGTGAACTTAGTACTAAACAGAGAAGGGAGTTAAGGGGTGGAATGGCATTGGTGGGCAGAGTAAGCAAATAACGCCAGAATAGAAGTTCATAAATTGGAAGTCCTCATTTCCTACTCTGGTCTATTTAGTAACTTCTTGGTGTGTTCTAATCCTTATGGGTAAAGAGGTAACAGGGAAGGAAAAAAAACCTGCAATAAGTAGAGCATGTGTGGCTCTTTATTGTTGTTTCATCCACTTCACTGGTTGAATGATTGATAGCTTTATGCCTTAATAGCTACCTCTCAAGGGCCGACCTTCCATATGTTTATTTTTGCAGCAGTGACTAGACATTCATTTTGTGATTTAGCCAGTTAGCGAGATCCTTTAATCTTGTATTACACTACACTTGATCCAAAAAGAAAAAAGAAAACAGGACTTCCCGTCTTTACTTGTAGTAGAGGAAAATTAGAAAAGTAATTTTAATCACTTCAATTTTGTTCATTTCTGCAGTTGTGAGGGATTGATTATCAAAACACTAACTAAAGATGCTACATATGAGCCTTCAAAGCGGTCAAATAACTGGCTAAAACTGAAGAAGGACTACATGGAGAGGTATGTGTCAGGAGTACTTCTTTGGATATGTTTTTGCTTGAACTTGTGGAAAATTTTCAGTCTTAACAATTTGAGTTTCAGTATTGGCGACTCACTGGATCTGGTACCAATTGGTGCTTTTCATGGTCGGGGGAAACGTACTGGTAACTTTATCTACTTTTTACGCTGATAAACTGGGCCTTACTATTTTTTGGTTTATTTGGCTAATGCACTCGTTTTCGGACAGGTGTTTACGGAGCCTTTCTCCTAGCTTGTTATGATAGCAACAACGAGGAGTTTCAGAGCATCTGTAAAATCGGTAAGCTGTCTACTCCTGTAAACACTAAGTGACAACAATTTATCCTACTTATATACTTGGGTGTTTACATGCCATGCTTTTTTATGGTTAGGAACTGGGTTTTCTGAATTACAGCTTGAGGAACGCTCTTCCAGCCTTCGTTCTAAAGTTATTCCTAAACCAAAGGTTGCATTTTTCATCTTTCTCAAGTTGTGTGGAAGCACTTTGCTTTCAGATCGTGGGATTCTTGTGCCCCTCTAACATATGTGCGATATGCAGTCATATTACAGGTATGGGGAAACCATCAATCCAGATGTTTGGTTTGAACCTATCGAGGTAATAGCTTTTACATTTCACACATTTGAAACTAGTGAAAGGAAGTTAGTTCTGTTTATATTCTTCTTTGGTGCATAATGTGAGCATAACATCCATATCTTCAACGTTTCCTGTTTTACGTAACTATCTTATGGGAAACATCCATATCTTCTGCGTTTCCTGTTTTACGTTACTATCTTATGGGATTCGTGTATGTTGATTACTCATGAATCTGTTATTGGGGTTATAGTTTTGAATGTACTGGAAATGAATGGGCTTCGCCTCAAGCCCTACAGGCCTTGTTACCTTTTTTTTTTCTTGGCAGCTGTTTGCTTTTAAAAGCAGTACCCCTTGGATGTCATTGTAGGATTCGAGATCTTATGAGGTCCACTAATTTGATAAACTGTTGAACTGACATTTTTCTGCCTTTTCAAACTTCTATTTGGAAAAAAGGGTCAATAGCCTTTTCATGTAGATATAGGTTGTGGATTTTATCTCGTGCTGTCAAAGGTGCGTTAGACCCTGAAAGTAGGTTCAAAGCAGGCTGAACACTTCGCTTGGCTTAGCTGGAACTTCAGTGCAGTCACCAAGGCACTAGGGCTAATGCCTCAGCAACGATGGGCTTTATCTTGTCGAGGCAACAGTAAACATAAATATTCACTCAATTGCAAAATTTTCAAGCTCTTTATCCGTAGAATTGTTGTGCATATAAGTGTTATATTCTTGAATGACAT
Source organism: Solanum lycopersicoides (assembly GCA_022817965.1). Lineage (NCBI taxonomy): Eukaryota > Viridiplantae > Streptophyta > Magnoliopsida > Solanales > Solanaceae > Solanum > Solanum lycopersicoides. The sequence continues at coordinate 68,953,569 of CM040628.1, read as the reverse complement.
ATGAACTATTCTATTTTATTCTTCATTTGTACCTTCTTTGAAGCTGTGCTTTAATTGCACTTTCCGCTTAAAATCTCGATCGAGCTCAACGCTTTTATTTTCACACTTTTTGCCCTTGATAACACTGATTTTACCATAAATCTTTGTTAATATCAGGTCTGGGAAGTTAAAGCTGCTGATCTTACTATCAGCCCTGTCCACCGTGCTGCCCAAGGTATCGTGGATCCGGCGAAGGTATGAATATAACATGCAATGAGGAAACTGAATCTTGCACTTCTACGCCTGCGTAAGCAGTTCTTCATTGCTTGGCTTATCATGCCAAAGCATTTAACAAAAGTTACTAGTGCCTTTATATATCGAACCCGAAACAGTTGGGACAATCTCTTATTCTAATGTGAAGAATAAATGCCAATATAGTGTTGATTAGTGGCAAGTTAAGGATAATTATATCATTTACTCTTTCTTGTCACAGGGAATTTCGTTACGATTTCCACGTCTGAGCCGTGTACGAGAAGACAAGAAGCCTGAGGAGGCCTCATCAGCAGATATGGTGATCTTTTCTTAAATTTTTCGTCATCTCATCTTTTGCTGGTTTATATTCTATTTACTCATGACCTTGTTGGTTTGAACTCTTAATCTCCTCATGCTTTGCTTCTCAGGTAGCGGATATGTATAACGCTCAGAAACACAATCAAAAAAACAATCAGGATGACAACGATGAAGATTAATCAAAGACCACTCGCGCGTCTAAAAGTGATCAGGAAGGCAAGGGAATGAAGACAACTAATCAAAGTTCGCTTCGTCTAAAAATGATCAGGATGACGATGAAGAAGACTACTCAAAGATCGTGTCACGTCTAAAAAGAAATGATCAAATATCGCGTTCACATCTCTTAACTGAATGAATGATCATGTCCATTGTACAACAGACTACAGATTGATGTCCTTGGCAGATATAAGTTGCCTCAAACCAATTTTGTGAAAGTTGATCTATTAGTCAATGTGTCAACACTTGTTGTATGTATGATTTGATCAGTTAAAAAGAAAATTTTCAAGTGTTCCCCAATTGCTTTTTTATTTTGCTTTACTTGAACCGAGGGTCTATTAGTACCGTCTTTACTGTCTCAAGATAAAGGGTGAAGTCTGTTCACAATCCTAGATTTGTATTTCCTTTTCGAACCTGTTTTGTTTTGCTTTACTTGAGTCGAAGGTCTATTCCCTCTTAGCTGTCACAAGATAAGAGGTGAACTCTATATAAAAGAGCAAATCTTTGATCTTCACTGCCAAAAACATACTGTTACACCTATCCTCAATTTACCTTAGGTTGGACTAGAACAGTTTATTTTTTGAAATTTTCAGTTAAATTTAGTCACCTTTTTGAACCTACATCAAGAGGTACACATTAATGACACATTCTTTTACAAAAAAAAAATTAGTTTCCCACCTACCTATTTTGGGACTCGACTAATCTGGATGTGCGCTAGAAACTCCTACGCAAAATCGCTTCCTATCATTGGCGACTCTATTAAGTACTAACCACGAGATGCCAAAATATAAACAAGTAAACATAAAAGAGGCTACAAGGATAAAATATATGATATATCTACATATTTTACTATGTAATCACAATCTTAATCCATTAGAAACCAATAATTAACTAGTAAAATATGCATATACAGTTAGAATAATCAAAATTTACAACTAAAAGTGTAATCCCACAAATAGGTTTGGATTGGTAATGTATATAAAGAGTCACACACTTTAATAGAGAGGTTGTTTTTGATAAATTCTCAATAATTAATCAAGAGACCAACAACAACAACATACATATGTTGTATAATGAACAGAAGAGAGGTTGATTTCCGATAGAATCTCGACAATCAACCCAAAAGACCAAAGAACAAAAATTTTAAAAACAAAGAGAGGTTATTCCGATAGAATTACGCAACAAAGCAAATTTATACTATTTAATTACTCATCATAGCTATAGTTTGCTATAATTACCACTGGCGACTAATATTATACATTAATTACGTGGGCTGACTTTGAATTTGTTTAATTAGTCATGTTTGTATATATATAATTTGCCAGAATATACAAATACATATGTATAATATACAATTATTTAACCTGTATACATATACAATTCACCTCTCTCCCATTCTCTGCCCTCACTCGCTCGCGTCTCTCCTCCCTCTCCCAATCTCGCTTGCCCTATATAGAAATGTATATGTATAATATAAAATATATACATATACAATTCACCTCTCTCCCACTCTCTGCCCTCTCTCGCTCGTCTCTCTCCTCCCTCTCTCGATTTCTCTCTCCTCTCTCCTCCATATAACATATAGCTACAAATTGTAATTATCAAACTATAACTATGGAGAGTAATTAATTATTTTTAAATGACTATATGTGAAAGTTTCCTTTTTATTTCTATAATTATGTGAACCAACGAGATTTGTTTTCTCCCGACATGTGTGGGAGTGTTTTTTTATATTTGAAAAATTAACTTAAATAGTCTTCCAACTTATTTATAATAAGTGTATAGTTATGGTATAATGTTATTTATAGCTAGCTATGCTAAATATTTTTAGTCGAAGACATAAAATTTGATGTCGATGTGAATATTTGAGGATTTTTTAGAATTATTTGATGAGTAACAAAGTTTTTTTATGGATATAATTAGAAGTAACGACCAGTTTTATAGTATTTTAATTGGAAATTGGATTTGGTTTTAAAAGAATTACTCTTTTCTTACTTTTGTGACGTTGAGTCTGTTTGAGTTAGCTGATTATATATTTGATAAGAAGGGCTAAGAAGTTATTCCTAAAAATTACTTTTTAAAAATCTTCTAACAAAGTATATTATGAGTCTTAAATTAGATATCATGATGCCAACTTTTAAATTGATTGAATTGAACGGATCAAAACATATTAAGTTAATAAATGAGTCGATTATTAATCCTCTTATACTTATACAGATTAGGATTTAGGAAGTAATAAAGTTTTGACAGAATGGTTACTATCAATAAATTTGCTATTAACAGTAAACTATAGAGGTTTATCGTAAATACATAACATATGTTTATATGTTTACCTTGTTGTGTAATTTTTTCTAAATATTATGTGTTTATAAATCATCTCTTAAAGGTAAAATAAGAAGCTCAAGATTAAATTATTATAAAATATAAAAATGTGTCATTCTATTGAAATTAATTACAAAAAATATCTCATAAATTGAGACAAAAGAGTTTATTATAACTTACAATTTTTCAGCATATCATTATAACTTCTTCTTTTTTTTTAGTTTATGTGAGAAAATTTAATGAAATGATGGCAAATGATATAAAATGTACACTTTTATGAACTTAAGATCTATTATACAGAGTAATTTCTATTTTTTAGCACACAATTTCTTCTATTAAATTCCCATTTTCTTGATTAATCTAAATTTACCTTTCGTTATATAATATTCTATACATGACATAACTATCTAATATAATAATTAATATTTTAAAGGTGATAACATGTTATACATATCATGCCATCGAAAAATCAGAAAAATACTTGTTAAAAGCTCAAATTTTATTCTTAAAAAGAGTTCAATCTAATTTTTGTTGGTATTATTAATATTCTAATTTCCATGTGATTGTTAGATGTTTGTGAACCATATGGGCGTCTTAACAACAAAGAACATGCAAAGTGCAACAAAAGGATAGTAGGTTGACATGTTTTTCATAAAAAAGTTTGGTCTTTTGACTCTAAAAGCCCATGGGATTATTTAAGCGTTTGATTGACAAAGTTATGCGATAGTGATATTATATCGTTTAACGTAAAGATGGTCTTTGATGTATACTAGAATTTGGTCTTCTTTATTTATTTTTTCTATTTTTTTTTCTGTTGGCAGAAAGTAATAGTATCTAGTGTAAAATAATTGAGACGTGTTGAAACTAGCTTAGACACCGCTATTACAGAAGAAAAAAAGGGATATTTACGCGATGCGTAGGTCTTTCGAAATATCGCCATCATTTTCAAACTTGAAAACCCCCATCTTGTTGTTAGATTTCTTTAACATGTCTTGTGATTATGATTGATTCAATTAATGTTGTCCAAGAATATTGGATATTCACATTGAGGCTCGATTAAATTGAGATTCGCGCATTTTAGAGTCTATATTTGCGGTCGTTTTTTGATAAGATATTTTTCATTCCTAGAAATTCGAATTCGTGAACCATCCCACCACGGTTCATGTAGATATCAATCATTTTCACACTTGCAGTTGTAAGCACTTTGTGTATAAGCTTTACACAAGATATGTTAGATTTATGGGAGTCTACCTGAACAAAGAAAATAAATTTCCTCTACGTAATTTGGTCTTTTAAAATGATCAATTTAATTTTCTTCAAACTTGCTTCTCTTTTTGTCCACATTTTGTTACTTTTACAAGAAATAAAACATTATTAAGATGATTCAATTAATGTTGTCAAATGTGAATATGCATGTATTAAAAAAAACTATTATTCTCCATACAAATCACACCCTATGTATGATAAGAAAGCAAATAATTTGGTATTTGAGGTCATTCGAAAGATAGAGGATGTGACAGAGGTTATAGCGACTTCCATGTTATCTATCGACTTCAAAACAATCAAAACTCGGAACTATTACTTTTGGATTTTACTGGAGTAAATTTACATCTCTTTGCTTAGTAATCATCTCTTTTCTATGCGTAATTTTCAATTACTAGAGTTGTTCGATAGTAATGCTGATATGAGTTAACAAAGTACTATTTTATCAATATATGTGTCTAAACACACATAAATTAATATAAACACTATTACAATTATAAACACAAGAAAAAAAGTTAAATATATTCTTAAATGCGAAATTTTGCAAATATATCATTGGTTCTTCTTGTGGGGGGTTTGGTATGATAGCCCCCCCTCCCCCTTTCATAATTGTGAAAAAGAAAAGATTCTCTTAATAAATTAATTAATTTAAGAGAAAAGGTAGAAAGAGAGAGAGAGAATGATTAAGAGAGATAAATCAAATCAAATTAAAATAATTAGTTTTTAACATTATATTAGAGTAGTAGATCCTAATTTTGATTTGTGGGTTCCCACTCAATAACTCACTCACCAGACAAGGTTGAGACCTTAGACCCTTCTCTAACAACTCCATAGTCCATAGTCCACACCCCAAACCCAAAGAAAAAAAATATTAAAGTAGTATTTTTCGTTTAGACGAATGAGGTTTGTTTATGGTAGTTAAACATTTTTGTAGATCGATAGATTAGAGGTTGGAGTTGAAAGGTAAGTGAATATCAATGATTTTCTTAAAAGAGTGAAAAAGGGAACTTTGAAGTTAAGCGTATTTGAAATAAGAAATAGTATTAAAATGAATGACCTATTAACGAGAAGTAACTTCTCGTGTTGCCTCTCTTTTTAAAAGAGAGTCCCTAGGAATTGGTGGTTATAGTAAATGAACCAAGAAAAAACCAAGAAAATGCAAGGAGGAGGAGGGTTCACTACCAATCAATAGGTTGAACATTATTGAACCTCACTTTTCGAGAGTCATATTAAAAGATAAATGAGAACATTATTGATCAAAAATTCTTAGAGATTAAGATTTCACTTCTCTAGCTCTAGCTCTCTTTTACCAAACTATCCAAGAACAAAAGAAAGAGAGTGAACTCACTAGACAATGCAACTAAGCAAATTTATATCAAGAATCATGATGGAGAGAAAAAAGATTACTCATCAAACTCTAAATGATTATAATAATATTGAAGGAAAGAGACAATCCAACCAACATACTATTACTAACCAAACCAAAAAAAAAAAAAAAAAACTAAAAATTGCTCAAAACAATAATCTTTTTTTTCTTTCCCCTCACTCACTCTTTCCTCTAAACCAAACCTCTTCAATTTTGTACAAAAATTTCTAAAAATCAGTTCTTTTTTTTTTCTTACTAGTACTAAAAATTGTATCTTTTTTTTTTTTCATTTGGTAACTCAAAGCACAACCCTTTGGTATTTGTTTCCAATGTTAGAATCATCAAAAAGAACACCACTACCCCTTTTCTTGTTTAGTCTTCCACAGTTGTTAAAAACATTAAAAATTGGATCTTGACATGGTATAACCACAGGGGGTGGTGGGATTTCATAGGAGTCCATTGGGGGTGGGGGGTGGCGCCATTGAGGTAAAGGACCAGCAAGAAGGAGTGTTTGTAAAAGTGGTCCTGCTTGCATAACAGCTTGTAAAAATTTTCCATTTTCAGGTAATGGTTTGTCTATAAGAATAGGCAAATCTTGTTGTTGTTGTTGATCTTTTTCTTGTGGAGATGAAACAATGCTTTCATCACAATCTGAAGATGAAAATGATCTGTTTAGAATTGGTTCATCTTCAATGCTTGAAACACCAGACAATGGACCTGTTTGTTGAAACACCAGATGTTGTTGTTGTTGCTGCTGTTGAAACACAAGTTTTTCCAAGATTAGTTTTTGGCATTTCTCTTGAGCTTCATTTTTCTCATTGATGGTTCTGTTTAACAAATCTTTAAGCTGGTTTATTTCATCTTCTCTGATTTTTAGCTCTTCTTGAGCTTTCAACCTTGTGTTCTCCAGCTCCATTGTTGTCAGCAACAGTGTCTGACTTAGCTCATCCATGCCCTGGAAAAAAAAATTCAAGAAAAACAAAACCCCATCAACATTTAGCTCACAAATTCCAAAAAAAAAAGAGACCCCTTTTCAAGATTTTGAAATCATATTCCAAGAAAAGAGAACCACTTTCAAGATTTTGCAATCACATTTCAAGAAAACTAAACCCCATCAACACTTTGCTCCAAAATTCTAAGAAAAGAGACCCCTTTATAGATTTTGCTCTAAATTTCCAAGAAATCAAAACCCCATCAACATTTTGCTCCCAAATGCAAGAAAAGAGAACCCTTTTACAAGATTATGCTATCAAATTTCAAGAAAACAAAACCCCATCAACATTTAGCTCCCAAATTCCAAGAAAAGATAACCCCTTTACAAGATTATGCTATCAAATTTCAAGAAAACAAAACCCCATCAACATTTAGCTCCCAAAATGCAAGAAAAGACAACACTTTTAACATTTTTGCTCTAAAATTTCAAGAAAAGAAAGCTCTTTTAACATTTTGTTCTCAAATTCCAAGAAAAGAAAACCCCCATCAAGATTTTATTCTCAAAATTCCAAATGGCCATACATTACCCACAATAACAAGATGATTGAAAATGCATAAAAATGTAGAGTAGTGAGAAACTATGCTAACCTTGCCTTGGCAGAAGTAAGTCCAATTAAGAAGAGTACTTCTTTGGTTATCCATAAACTAAAGTCTAGTAAATTTACTTAAATTTATGAAGAATTTTGGTTTTTTTTTTTTAATAATCTATAGAAGGAAGAAATATTTTTATTTTTTAAAAAAAAAGGCAAAAGTAGTGTGAAGAGAGAAAGGAGAAAAGGGAAGTAGTATTGTTACTTTGTTAGATTGCTCTGATTTGCTCCCTTATAAGGACTACTTTTTGACACTGTGTTAGCTCATTTTCTCACTTGGCACTATGTTTTTCTAAGGGGACATTTTTCTTTGTGTAATTAACAATAAAGGACAATAAGTTTTGGAACTTGACACTTTGGGTACAAAAAAACTCACAACCTACAACGACGATAACAACGACCTTATATTATTATTCAGTGTAATCACGTAAGTACAATTTAGAAAAAATAAAATATAGTATCTTTGTTGAATAAAGATTATTTCTGATAGATTTTCGATTAAAGGATGTATTTTTGAAAAGCTCACAAACTATTTCTACAAAATTTGACTTGGTTAAAAAATGATTTATGCACTTGTTAGAGCAACTTGCAAGTTGCAACCTTCTTTGCTTTTCCAAGTCTTTGTGAAAAATTGGTTCCTACTTCTATAACATCCTTTTCATGACAAAGGTTAAGAACAAGACATTTCTTTAGTCTAAGATTAAGGGATTGTTAAGATTAGATATTGATTATCCAAATCGCTTCAACAAATATATATGATTACGTATAACGAGACTAGAATATAATTCTTTCGAAAGACCTCTCATTTGTAGTTGATCGTGGTTCATTCGAAAGGCCTCTTGACCTGTTATGATTTTTTAGTCTAGTGGTCGAGGTATCTCAAAAATTGTTTGAGCATGTTCAAACAAGTATTGCATTCTTTTATTTCTCGATTCTCATAAAAGAAATTTCTGACTCCATCATTAAATTAATCAATGAGACTCATACTGATACATGTGATTGTACATAATAAACAAGTTTCTAATGAGTTAGTCGAAGCAACTTTGTTTCTCTTTTGTATAATGAGACTAGATTATAGGTTCTTTCGAAAGACCTCATTCGTAGTTAATCATGGTTTATATACAAACAAATTATCAAATTCCCTCGACATAATAGAATTCCTTAGTCTAGTAGTCGAGGTATCTCAAAAATTGCTTTAACATGTCCTAATTCAAGGATCGCATTCTTGCGCTTCTCGAACCTGCTATGTAAAATTTTCGACTCTATTATTAAAATAATCGACTGAGACTCATAATAAATCTAAATACTTCGCAATAGATGAGACAAAAAAAAAGAAACAAGTGATAGTAAATATTGATATTTCTAAGTAAATTTTTTTATTCGAACTATGTATATAATAATAAGTACTACTAATACTCATTAAATAAAAGAAAAATTTACGAATTAATTGAGGTACGCGTAAAATGTTTTATAAAAAAAGGAAAAAGATATATAGGTGTAAGACTCTAGAGTAGAAAGTAACACAAGTACCTAAGTTGTCCACAATATAATGCTTGAATTTCCAAAAGAAAAGAAGGTATATAGATAGGGTTAAAAGACAAAATGCAGAAAAATCCAAGTTGGCTGATGGCTGTTTTTGAGACTTTACAAATCAGCGCCAAATGCGGGAGTAAAGACAACTCCATGTCTACTCTCTACTCATAGTTACGACTTCTTCATTACTGTATTTTTTTTATCGTAATTATATTTTATTTAAGTTGAAAATTCTTCGAATAATTTTATGAAATTATATCGATAGTTTCACATATTATAAATAACATAGGAGATATTTTTATTTTTTTTAACTGAATGAATCTTTAAAGTCTCTAACCGCTTAACTTTCGATGCGGTTCGGGTCATAAATGAAATGTGAAAAACCCTATCCTTCTCTCTTTGGAAAAAGGGGTGTTTCCAATTCCATCGTTGTTGAAAAGAATTATATCTTTTCATATTACTTAAAATATATGTATTTTGGCGTATACAATATTATCTATCTTAACTGAAAATAAAATATATGTATTTTGACGTATATAATATTATCTATCTTAACTGAATATCGTATGAATATGGTTATGTAACATTTGTGATCGATTGCATATGCATGTGTATGTTTTTAAAGTAGAAGTTGAACGAATGAGTGAATAGTTATTTACTTATGTACGTGTGTTTAGTGATAATTAAAATTTTTTAGATACACAAATACATACTCTATTATATTGCGAAAAAGGCATATTTCGAATAATTTGTGTAATAATAGAAGTATAAATAGATTTTGTATTTTTAACAAATATATATTAGCTCTGAATAGTATAATAATACATAAATATATTTAGACATTTTCCACATTTCACTAATCTCGATGAGTTTAATTATTGGCTATAAAACACCACATGCAATTGAAAGAAAAAAATGATTATATCTGTATGGTAAAAGTAATCTCGAAGTTTAACTGCTAATCATTAGTTCCACTGGTTTGTTTTAGAATTAATTATCATTATTATTATTATTACTCCAATTATTATTATTATAATATAAAGAGCTTTCCCACAATAAAATATTATTTTATCTTGGATTTATTATTAGGTTGAAAAGTACTGCTTACACAGAAGATGGAACATAGTTTATTGAGTTTAACTTTACAATATTTCTCCACAGAATTACATATAGATTATGCAAATTAAAATAAATATTAAATTAAAAAAAAAATCTTTAACAATTTTTTCTCCACAAAGTAATATATAACTTCAAATGTGTAATGATATTAACAATAATAACCTTTTAAGTGATGTGTACTAATTCTTTCATTTCAATTCACGTGACGTAGTTTGAATTGACATATATATTTTTTAGAAAAGATTTATACGAACTTGATATTTTAAATATGTTGCAAGATTTGTGCAATTATAATTTTTTTTGAAACTTATAGTCTTAAATATAACGTAAGATCTATTATATAATTATAAAGAGAATTCGAGGATAAAATTAAAATTTAAAAATATAAGTATAATTTTAAAAATATTACGAAAATAACAATAAAAATCTTAACGATTGAAACCATCGAGTTTATCCTTACCAAGTAGAATCCTAAAGAAAAAAAAGCAAGACATGAGCAATATTGTGTAGACTTGTAAATCATTAGAGTAGAAAAAAAGAATTTTAAAAAGACTCAAACTTAACACTAATGGAAAAATTAAATAATTTAGCCCATTTTTTGTGCTAGACTATTCTTGAGAATGTTATTCTTTTTATTATTATATATAGAGTGTTTTTTTTTTTTAGTGAATCTTATATATATAACGTGAATATATATTTTCATTTTATTAAATCATTTAATTATTGATAAGTTGAGAATTTTTTGTAACTTAATTAATTGATTCTGTTTTTCTTTTAGAAAAAAGTTATGCTTAAGAAAAAAATCACATGGGCTGCTGATCCACAAGAATTTTGGAATGTAATTTTCTCAATGTAATACAAAACGTTGTTATCTTTCAATTTGTTTTTTCTGTTGTGTTATTAAAAGATGTAAAAAATTAAGTTTGAAGAAATAAAAGTAATCAAAATCAGTCTCTTTCCTTTAAAAAAAAAAATAGTTTTTTTTTACTTGGTGTAATTTTTTAAATACAATTTAGAGAAATTATATTATTATCCAAGGTAAGAAAAGTTAGACACTAAATTGTAATTTTCTAGAATTTTTTTTTGAAAAAATAATTAAAAACAAACTTTTTGAGTAGATGGTTGAATTAATTTGACTTAGTCATGTATTTCACCTTTGACAAAAATGGGGTTTATTTTTTATTATAAAAGAATTCATGCATTATGTTATTTAATGTACCAAAGTTTAAATAATATGTTCGAGGAGAGGTAGAGGTACGTAGGCTGAAAAAATATTGAGAATAGCTGATTAGACATGATATGATGCGATCTCAAATTGCAGAGGATATGATTTTAGATAGGAAGGTGCGAAAATCGTATATTAGAGTAGAAGGTTAGTAGATAGTGGAATATTGGTTTGCTTATTAGTGTTTGTCGTTGTATTAGCCATATTCCTGTAGGTTTACTTTTCGATATCTATCATAATTTGTTTACTAGGTTTTGTCTGCTGCACTATTTTGTTGTTTGTATTATTTTTTTTAGGTCTTATACTAACTCTCTTATTAGTTGTTATATTTTTATCATTGTTTTCTTCTTCTTTATACCTGAAATTGATGCACTTGTATCGAGAGTCTTTCAGAAACGATATCTCCATCTTTACGAGATAGTGATAAAGTCTGCGTACATTTTATCTTTTCAACTAAATCACATTTATGAGATTTTATTAGATATATTATTGTTGTAAAGTTTAAATAATATAATTACGTATAGAAGTTTTCTTAGGAATGTACTATATATGTATAAAAAATTATCATGCATAATCGTGACAATTAAGTAATAAATTAAACTTCATAATTAAATACACTATAATATATTAATGAGAATTAGGTAAAGGGATCTTTTACTTTTGCTTTGAAATTTGAGAGAGCCTTTTATTCCCTTTTGATATTTTAATTGTATTAATATATCAGACTTTATCCTATTTGGAATGTAGTGTGTGAATATAAATAACTCAAATTGTAGAGGGGAAAAAATTAAAATAATAAAAGTATAAGGCCATAGTCTTGTGGATATTGTTAGGATATAAATAATACGTAAATTTAAATTTAATCGAATTAAATATAAATATGATTACTTAGTGGAAAGTATTTTTAGAAAAAAGGTAAATTTTGTAAATAGTATTATTTGTATTTGAATTTGTCAAAATAGCATGCTTACAACTTTATTTAATTATTTTTATTTAGAATGACTTAATTTATTTATTGTCATCGATAAAAATGTGATAGAATGAGAAGTACTCTCTTTCATATAATCTTAATTAGAGATCTCATCTTTAAATATTATTGAATAATTGATACGAAATCATTTTTAATAGAAAATATTTTACGCCACTCAAAAATGAAAATATAAATCTACTAAAAGACAATTGTTTACTCTTTCTTTGTTTTTTTGTGTGTATTTTTTTCGTTTGTGTAACACGAGTTTTGAAATTTTATTGTCCGACTAATGTACATGTTTTTCTTGGACAATCAATTTTTTTTTTTTAATTTTAATGACATTATTTGTTATTAATTTTATTCAAACTCTGTATGTATGTTAAATTCAAAAAATATGAACAAATATTAAATTCTGAATTCATTTATATCAACACTTGAGACCATTATTTTAGAATTGTAGAATCATAAATTCGTCTTTATTTCAATTTTTTTTAAAAATTATTAAAATTCTGACTTTGTCTTAATTACTTCAAACTTTTTAAACTACTGAAAATCGTATATTCTTTTGAAGCCTAAATTATGAGGAGCTCCATAAGCTTTAAATAATTGTTTGAACGAGTTACATTTACGTACTATTAGTGTCAATATTGACATTGCATTTAATAATTGGTAAGTTTTTTTTTTGTTGAAAGTAAGAAGTTAATTAGCCTAAAGCAAAGGGAATTGAACTTTCCAAATTATAAAGTACATATTAGACAATTATAAGAACAATTTTGAAGTACTAGTAAAATTACTTTATACTATACACATCAATATCTCAAATCATGTATTAATTAATGAGTAGAATTTTCTATCTTTGAAATTTTAAAAAAATATACCCTCAAGCAAAGGGAACATTTTTATTGGCAAATGAACATTCCAAAACATGGACTTTGAATGTGTTAGTTTTACTACAACTTATTGGTGAGTTTGTGTCACGTCGCATTCAAGCATTGAACGAAGGGAGGGAGGCTTGGTTGGGCAAGGTTATCGGAATACTTCCACCGTTGTCTTTTCTTTGTCGAGGTTGCTTGCAATCTTACTTCCTCCAATCCCAAAATAGCTGCATTTTCTCTTCTTGAGAGTCAAAGTTTACTATATTTTTCAAGACTAAGTTGATTAAAATGATCAATTCAACAACAATAATATACACAGTGTTTGGTTAATGTGTACACAATCTTATTCCTATCTTGTAGAGGTAGATTGTTGTTTCTGAATTATGATAGACTGTCAATTCAATTAACTCATATTAAAATTAAATAATGAAGGATCTTAAATTAAAATTTAGATATACAAATATTATAAAGTTTTAACTCTTTTCATATAATTACGATATTTAAAAAAAAATATTAATTCAATTTTGATTGCTTAAATCTCGAGAAATGAAAAACCATAAATAATTTAGTAAGAAGGAAGTATATTGTAAGCAAACAACACGTACAAAGAATGGCACTTATATTTTGACTCAAATAGAAGAATATTGAACTTAATTATTTTTCACAACATGCTGCTTTTTTAAACCCAACATGTACTCATTTTCCCCAATTTATACTCTTCAAACTTGTACTGAATTTTGTTATATTGGGGAAGGAGTCAACTTAATATATAGTTTCAACAATAATAATAAAAAAAATACCGACAAGGATATAGTATAATGGATAAGTCTGTCTTTTTTAAATAAGAGATTTCAATTTCGAGTTTTGAATATGAAAAGATGTTTGGTAGAAAACATTTCTTCCGAAGAAATCCTACGGATAACTAAATTTCAATTTGTCAAACTTTAATATAAGTATCGAAAATCGAATGAGAAATCGATTAAAATTAGTCTTTGAAAAAATAAGAGATAGATTTTATTTTTTGGGGGTAGGTTTACAAAGTCATGTTTGAAGGAAAAGAGTTAGGCTTCCATTTTGACAAAAAGGATAATATATAGTGCGTTACACCTCAAATTAGTGTCAAACAGTAATTTATAACATGTTTAAAATTTAAATACCATCATTTAGATTTATTAAAAGAAAAATAAGGGTTGATTATTGGGAATTAAGCAAAAACAGAAAATTAAAACCTCTAGGCAATGTTATACTATAAGGTTTTGCATCGTGGTAAAGAGACATGCGTTAGTTGTCTCACTAACGTAGATCTTCTGAGAAATCAAGCGCAGTATAGAATAAATTATTACATATAAAATATAGTTTAGATGGATAAATCAAGAAATAAGTTTTTCCTTTAGAGTTCAAAACCACGATATGTATTGGTCGATGGAGGACAAAAGAATTTTCAGGCCTTCAACGCGATATTCACAAGTGGTGTCACACACTTAAGATGTCATGCTCAAAAAATACATTAATTTTACATTTTCTTTTAAGTTGATGATTTATCAAAAACAGCACATAAATTAAAAATAAAATCTGCATATACTTTATCATTTTATTTTTTAACCAAGGCAATTTTAATATTTTCTACGGTTAGATTTGAAGTTTTCAGAACATATAATGACAATTATGAATATGTCATTCCTTGAGGGAATCTTTAAACGGTCACAATGATTATTATATTTTTATATTAAACTAATTGGAAAAACAAAAAAATTATGTATAAAAAATATTCTGAAGTGGCCAATAGTCAAAGAAATATAGTTATTATTGCAACCAATATATAATGTTTAAATTATCTACCATGCCGTGTGGGTCCAATATGTTTTTTCTACTGTAAACTATGTGGACAAAAGAGAAAAAACCGTTGGCAAATTAAAAAAATTAAAATTAAAACAATAATTAAAAATTATATATTTATATATATAATGAATTTTTTGAATATGAATACAAAACCTAATTAAAAAACTAAGGAACTCATTCGAACTAATAGGTAATAAAATAGTTTCTCCCTGTGTCATAGGAGATAGAGACAAATTCAATATTTAAAGTATATGTATTCTGAATTTATTACTTTTAAGTTATTGAATTTGACATCAATAATTTATACATATTGAATTTTAAAATAGTTATAAAATTTTAATTAAAACTATTGAATTCAACTGAACATGTACGTTTTTTTCTGAACTAGAAGATGGTGGCCTATGATATTTTATCCGGAAAACGAATTATAGAGACGGATGAACCGCAGAAGTAACATATTTAATTGAACCAAGTACTTTTGACATATAATATAAAATATACGAAAAAATCACAAAAAATAACTATGAAACTATGAATTCATGATTTTGATATTGCAACCGGCTTAATAGTAAAAAACTAAATATTAGTTTCACCAAATATAAATCTTAGATTCGTCTCTTGCTAGTTATCAAAAAAATTGTATTAGTTATGAGCAATTTCGGTAATTAATCAAACAATTAACAATAAAGTTCATAGTTTATTTTAATTTTTTTCTATCGCATCATCGAACATTATGCCCTCTAATGAAAGTGATGACTATAATCTATATTTGGTAAAAGTAAAATCATGGTTTAACTATTAATTAATCTTAATCATAGTCATTAGTCCACACTAGTCTCTTTAACCTAGTAACTAGTATAATTATTAAACCTTTTTTTACTCTACTAGTAGAAACCAAAAGAAAAGCAAACACATAACCAAATATATATTGTATAGTAAATCTTTGGAATATAAGAAATAATTCAACATAATTCTAATGTAAAAGCAGGAACTTTTTTTTTTTAACAATTTGTGTTAATTAACTAATTTTAAGAATATCTACTTTTTTTTCTTTTTGAAAATGACATCCATTTTTTGCTCAAAGTCGCACACTCACTTGACAAACTTTGACATGTGCTAGTTTAAAAATCAAAAAATAAAATAGATAATCTGATGCACAAAGCATTTCGTAATCATACATAAAGTTCGAAATAAGCCTCACCTCAAGTCTCAAGGGGTGAAAATGTGAATAATATAACTAAATATAAATATTAATAACTGATTTCACAGCTCGAACTCGTAATTTATTAAAACTTAGAAATAGTGTGTCCTATATTTTTTCCATATGAAAGACAACTCACAAGTTTGAATACCTTATGACAGACAGAATATATTCAATATAAGATGAAAATTTGAGAAAAAATTGCCTTTTTGGTGACTTTAGTTTTGCAATGGAAGCTTCTTTTTAAAAATCAAGATTTAATATGATTATCAAATATGAATTTTTTTTATAGGCTGAAGTGCATACGTATCCGATTTTGGAATCATCATCTAAGTTATATTCTTAACGCGTAAAAGTTTACAAGTCCAGCTAACTTGAGAAAAAACTTTAAATATAGTGTATATGAATTAAATTTATATGATTGAAATTCAATTATTTTCACTTGGATTTCAATCATATATAATTGAATACACGAAAAAGTTTTTCATTTTTGCTTGAATTTCAATCATATGCGGCTAAATTCAAATTTGTTATGCCTGTATTTCAGTCATTTTTTGCGTGATGTTCAAGTAGATATGTATGAACATTGTAATACAACCATAACATATGTGAAATTAGAGATTGTCAAGCCAAATAAAAAAAATTTAGAAAAAGATATATCACTATAATAAAAATAACTTTTAGTGGCAATTGTCACAATCCAGACCGTCGTGATTGACACTCACACTAACTCTCCGGTGGGAGAGCCATTACTACAACCCAAACTAACAATTTTTTATGAAACTAAGACATTTAAAGATATGGAAGTAGGTTTAAATGCAGAAATTATATAGTCCCCATAAACTCCAAAGGTTTAAACAAACTAACCAAACTAATGCGGAAGAACGATCCCTAGAACCTGAAAATTATTTTACCAAAAGTTTACTAACGACAAGTCTAAGAAAAAGGGGTACAACACCGAAACTAAACAACACCCTAACAAATAGTCTGAGTCCGAAGAAAATGGACTTAAATAAGAAAGATACATGGCAGCCTGAACGAATTGACTCACCCTTGAATCCTATCACGCTCGATAGTCACTTGTCTGAGGTTTATTTATAACCGCCTGAAGATGCCTTGTATTAAACAAAGAACAATCAAGTGTAGTATCAGTACACACCTATCGTGTACTGATAGGATCACCCGGCTATTGCAATAAGCACAACATATATCAGAATTGCAACAAGATAAACACATGCATGCACATAATATATATATATATATATATATATATATGTAACAATCCAAAAAAAAAAAAATGATGAATAGGATCAAGACTTAGGGGTGTCAAGATCTAAGGTTGTTAAATTAACTTAATTAATTAATAATTATTAATTTGATTAATAAAAAGGAAATCAGATTTTCTTTATTTATTTTTAGTTAATTAAAATCCTAACTTTTGACTAAGTCTTAAATTTAGTCTCCTAATCCTAAGACAACTCTCTTCCTCACGTTTCTCAACTCTCTCACGTTCTCAACCTCTTTCTCACGTTAGTTCTGCCAAGAACAACTAGAAAAGCAGAAAAAAATACATCAAGAGTTCTTCACACTTGAAGAACTCACTAGAATTTTTTTAAGTAAAGACAAAGGAATCAAAACGACAAGGCTAAGAGAGGTTCATCGAGTAGGGTGTGCGTTGAAGTACATTTGGCGTGGTTTGGAGTTTCCGGGCAGCAGCTTCAAGCTTGAATAACGTCAAAAGGTATGGGTTTCTCTCATGGAATTCTTTCTCCAAGAGTACTTTCTTGCGAACGTTTCTTAAACTCTTAAAACTAAGGTTGTTCCCCTTTGTATGTCCTTGTCCTTAGCTCCCAAACGAATTCGTAGGATGGGTATGTTGTGCTGCTAGGTTTAGGCATGATTGACGTGTTTATATTGAATGTGAATAAGGTTACGTGCGTGAAATCACGAAATAGTCGAAGAAAGTGTGCATGTGGGTGGGCTTCGGCAGTGGACTTTTGCCACTGTTTGGAGACGTTTAAAGCATGTTTTTCTTCTTGTATTTCATGTGTTAACGTTGTGTATAATGTGGTGTTCATATGAACAGTTATGTGGCTGGATTGAGAGAGGAATTCTTGACTAAACGACTCCATGAAAGTGCACCTAAAACGTTATAAATGAACTATGAAATTTCCCCAAGAACTAATGTGTAATTTGATGAAAAAGGTGTAGAAAAATCATAAAGTAAATTTCTAGAACCTGGAAATAGGCTTTAGAAAGAATCTGGAAATTTTGGACGTCAAAAGAAAAATTAAAAAAAAAAAAGGGGCTGGCAGGAATCGAACCAGTGACCATCTGGTCACTGGAGTTCAAAAAAAAGAGAAGAAAACTAAGGGAGGGGGATAGGGATCGAACCCGTGACCATCTGGTCACTGGGTTCGCGAAAAACAAAAAAAAAAGAAGAGGGAAAATAAGGGAGGGGGAAGGAATCGAACTCGTGACCTCTTGGTCACTGGAGTTCGCGAAAAAAACTAAAAAGAAAATAAGGGAGGGAGCGGGGGATCGAACTCGGGACCCTTGGGTCCCTGAGTTCGCGAAAAAGGGACAGAAAATTAAAAGGGAGGCGTGGGAATCGAACCCACGACCTCCCAGTGCACGCGAGGAGAAGAAAGAAAATAAAAAAAAATTAAAAAAAATTGAGAGGGGGCTGGGGGGGATCGAACTCGCGACCAGCTCCCCCTCCAGCGAAATTCAATTAAAATAAAGGGGGTTGTGGGGGTTCGAACCCACAACCTCCCCCTTTGAAGTGAACTCTTATTAATTTAAAAATTTAGGAGGTGTGGGGGGCTTGAACCCTCAACCCTTTGATTAATTAAGAGGGAAATTAAACTAGAAAATTTATCCTTTTCTACAAATGTTGAGATTTAATTTAAAGTTTAATGTTATGAATATTAGAAATAAAATTTTAAAAAAAAATAAAATATATAAATGATATCCAAGTGATTCAAGATTTGGGTTTCCTTGTTCAAAATTCCGTATTGATGCATAAGTCATACGTGAGTAAATTATCCAAAAATAATGACATCTACTTAGATAAAAATAATAATAATTAAGATCTTGGCATATATACAAGATACGTAAGTATTGTACTACATAATTTTAGGAAAGTAAGAATCACTTAACGAATTATGAATGAAGCCCATGGCTTGTATGTATAGACACATAAGTCTAACATACGTTCAAAAGTAAGTGAACCTAAGATGTATGTAATGAAATGACGAACCCAAGAAGGTTAAGTATGAGTGTAAGATACACTAAAAGGCCAAGTGCATTGGCATATGATGAAATGAATATTCGTAATAAGAGGTGAGTAACTATGAAAAGTAAGGTGCTAATAATGAAGAATGTGGTGACAACATGATGTGAGGCTAATGTAAATGATGAGAGCAATCTCAAACGAGTCTAAGTAAATGTTATTAAAGCGGACTCACCTATGAGAGTGTAAGATAATGAAGAGACCAGTCTCTATGAACACTCTAATGAAAGTATTGAGCTTAACACACTTAATACTAATTATGAGATGAGAAATCATCTAATGAGCTATAATGTCCTTATACTAGAAGCCAGCTTCCATGACGTATGAGATGAATGAAATGAAACTTTATACTGAGCACCGATAGACTAGCTATGAGCGGTGATGCCTTCTTTCGGGAAGGGCGAAGGTTCACGTAACTCTCATGAGATGAGACTGTCCGGCCTGCCGGGTATGGGTCTCCATATATCTCCTAGTCTTTGAACCTAT